>JAMPIV010013104.1:0-162174 GCA_024509875.1 Oreohelix idahoensis
TTTCCTATCCCCCCCCCCCTTTACTCCTATACTCTTATA
This sequence comes from Oreohelix idahoensis, assembly GCA_024509875.1. NCBI lineage: Eukaryota > Metazoa > Mollusca > Gastropoda > Stylommatophora > Oreohelicidae > Oreohelix > Oreohelix idahoensis. The sequence continues at coordinate 40 of JAMPIV010013104.1, forward strand.
CCAACCAATAGGATTTGAATTACTCCAATGCCTCTTTTTTAAACTAGCGTCCCCAATAACGTTATGTGTAACGAGCAAGAACAACAGTCTGTCCGTCTAAGCGTTCTTAGACATTTAATATTTTCTCAATAACTTGGCTAATACTTGGACTACCATATTTTTTAAAACATATTTTTGCTCAGGGGACACTAAGCCATACTACTATATGATTTGTATGGTCAGTTTCAGTATGGTTTAGATTTTCAATTTTGACACGTCAATCGTCAAATATAACTTTTACACAAGTCAGCCATCTCCCCCCGTTCTCTATCATTTCTCTCATTATTCAAATAAACCAACTAGTTTGAGTGACGTCAGAATTACCGCTAGGAGGGAATGGAAAACTGTCTGTGTGTTTGCCTCTGCTAGCTTTGCCCACAGAGTGTATATATTAAAGAGACCGCTTGCAGAGCGAAGAGGGGTTTTTTCAAAACTTTGGTAGTGCTGGCGTTAATTATTACAATCGTCTCGTTCTTACTACTGGGAAATGTCCGAATTATTACAAATTTTAGTGTTAAAGTTAACATATTACGTTAATTCAAACGCCAGTTTGGTCACACAGTTGGCAAATCGTTAATTACAAGTTTTTTCCTCCGTTTCGTGCAGCAGATCGGCGAGATGTTAAAATGTTCATTGTACGTTTTCGAAACCGAAACTAAAAGCGTGTTAGATTTTTACGGCGTGTCATTTGTTAAGCATTTCCACTGCACAAAAGGCAGCGCTCTACTGGCGTTGAAGATGAAAATAGTCAGACACCTGAGGGCTGGTGTATTTAGTATTATAGGACTAAAATCTTACTGAAATAAGCGATTATCTCACAGATTTCGCTACACACCTCCCTTCCTAAAACATGCATCCATTGCAGGTTACTATCTGTGAGATAACTTAGCGCAAATGAAGTCCTGCATTTCTTTCTGACTTTCATCACACGGATATCTACTCAAAAAATCTGCACCGACGTTCTGAGGGCCGGGAATATATTCAATCAGAAATGAATATAGCTGTAATAATAATGACCATCTTAATAATCTGGCATTTTCATGCTTGGCTTGTGATAGGAATACGAGAGGTTAATGATCTGTTTGGACCACAAATGTCCTGCCATATAAATAAATCTGGAATTTTTTTATAGCCCATATTAACGCCAAACATTCTTTCTCACTTGTTGAATAATTTGTTTCCGCCTTGTTCAACTTGCGGCTTGCATAAGCGACTGGGTTCAATTCCCCATCTTGTGAGGAGGACCTTTGCAACAATGTAGCGCCCAGGCCCACATTGCTTGCGTTACTTCTCAAGACAAATTCATGATTCAAGCCAGGCAATTGCAATGCTGGCCTGCTTGTGAGTTTTTCTTTTAACTCCTGGTAAGCCAATTCACATTGTGCGGACCAATTTATTGTATCAGGTTGTCCCGTTCGAGTTAAATCCGTCAGAGGAGCACATATAGAATTAAAATGTTTAATGTACTTTTGGTAGAAACCACACAACGACACAAAAGATCGCACATTTTTCTTTGTTTGTGGCCTAGGTGCTCTTTTCAGTTTCTCCAGATTCTTGGGGTCAGGGGGTCATGCTACCCTGATGTACGGTATGTCCCAAGAATTCCAACTCTTTACACCCAATACAACACTTTGTTGGTCTAGCAGTCAAGTTAGCCTCTCTGAGTCTATCAAACACCATATTCAAAGAGTTAACATGTTCCTCAAAAGTTTCAGTAGCAATGAGGATATCATCCATGAAATTCGAGATACATGGATTTTTCAGGGGATCCAACAATTTTCGCATCATCCTAGAAAACACACTCGGGGCATTTTTCAACCCAAACGGTAGAATGTTGAACTCATAATGACCTTCCGAGGTGCTAAATGCTAAGTAAGGTCGAACCTCAGGCTTTACTGGAATTTGGTAATAGCCTTTGCTAAGATCCACCTTGGAAAAATATTTTGCCTTGTTCAGCCTGGCAAAAAGTTGAGTAGCATCAGGTAATGGATCCACCTGATCTTCTGTGACAGCATTCAGTTTCCTGTAATCGATGCACAGTCTATGTTCTCCCGATGGTTTCCGCAACAAAATCACACAGGAACTATAAGGAGACTCACTGTGAGAAATAATACCTTCTTGTAACAAATAATCTATCTCCTCTTTCAAAGCCTTTTCCTTAGCGAACGGAATAGAATAAGGCCTCATACAGATGGGTGTTGGGTCTAGTAGTTTCATATCATATTCCAACAAATTTGTGTGCCCCGGTTTACCCGTTAACACGTCTGTATGTTTCTCCAGGACCTTTTGAATTCTCTCCCTCTGTCCTTTTGTCAGGTGATTACTGATCTTCACCTGTGCAAACGTTTCACTGGGACAGTGGATATTCAAATGAGGTGAGAGGTTCATTTTTCATTTCGGTTGCAATTGACAAGGCCATTAAGTGTGTTCCTTCCTGGATTTGTCTGTCCAGATATTTCTTCAAAAGGTTCACATGATAGACCTTTTCCTTTCCCTTCTTGTCTATCTTATAATTTGTTCTGGATACCTTTTCCAAAACTCTATATGGACCTTACCATCCGATCTGAAGTTTATTGTTGCTGCCTGGTAATAGAAGAAGCACCTTCTCCCCTACAGCAAGCTCCTTATCCTTCGCTTTTTTGTTATAATAAGCAGCATGCTTTTTCCTGGCTTGTCTAAAATTTTCAATTTCCAGTTTCCAACTAGTTTTTAAACGAGTGGTCAGTTCGTTCACATATTGGTATGATGAGGTAACAGTCTCTTCTGCCTTCTCATCTGTCCACGTCCTTAACAAGGTTACATATGGACTTTTAATTTTTCTGACATATTTTTCATAATATTGGAAGCCTTGTGTTGAGGACGTTTCTTCCTTTGGTCATCACACAAGAATCTACCACTACCTATTCGTTTCCTGGGGTTTTCTTCCCACTTTAAGTTCCTTGTGAGAGATCTTCTCTCTCTTTTACCTTCACCCAGTTCACATAATTCCGACCGAGGGACTGTCGGCTTATTCTGGGGTAAAATCACTCTTTGTACTCGACGCAGCGTTGCCATTCTAACACATTCAAGTGAAGACTGTGTGTGAAAAGGGGGTTCCCATTCCACTTTGTCAACATTATTAATTTTATTTTTCTTTCCATTTTCAGGCCTAAGTTTGCCCCGTGGCGTTTCTAGGTCCTGATTATTATTGTCCCCACGTGTGGGTGTTCCCTCATGAAATATGCCGCAGGCTTCGACAAAATTCTCAATAATTATCTTCTCATCTGGCCAATAATATTTTTGAGAAACCTTTTGGCAGATGGGACCTACCTTCTCGTGGTCCCTATCTTTTCCAACATGTAAACTCCGTATTACGTCTGCCCTAAACATCTTGGGAAGTACCAGTTGTCCGTGACCATTTGAACCAGTTCCGGCTTTCCTATATAACAATTTATTCTTCATGTAAAATTCTCCTTTGCTTGGAGGTGTATGGCAGTTACGCAATTTTTGAAAACACGGCTTCAGTGACCTATCATCAGCCTGTGCCTTCCTCATCTCTTCTGGATGAGTATTTATAGGTTCATATTCTTCCTTTCTGGATTGTGAACGGGTCTGGGCTGCTGCCAGGACCACAGGTCTCTTGGGATTCCCCAAGAAGACATAACGACATCCCAATATCAGAGGGTAAATGGGTGCGTCTATCACTGCTGCTCTGATTATCCCTTCCCCATAGCGAGTTTTCACTATTATCCTTGCAATGGGAAGTGTCATGAGTGGTAGGTCCTTGGTCGCCCCTTGAATCTCCACTGTTTCTGTGGTATACTGATCCGGGTTCACCAAGTGCGCACTCACAACGGAATCAAAATCCAAACCGGTATCGTAAAGGCACCTATTTGTGACTCCATTACATACCACGTCCTCACATACTGGGGGATGTTAAGGTTCCTGCTGTCCAGTAGGTTTTACCTTTTCTTCCTTTTTCCCCAACTTCATAGCAGCACATCCAGAAGGTTTCCTTGTACAAAATTTGGTGTCATGACCCTCTCTCTTACACCATTTGCAATAGTATCTATTTTGATAAAGGGGTTTTCTTTCCTCATATTTCCTGTCATTGAACTGTGAGTTTTTATGTTTATTATCATTGCGTGGCCTATGAAAATTTTGCTTAAACTTGTTACCCTGATCTTTATTATCAAATATATTTGAGTTTTGTGGGGCCCTATAATTTTCTACATGCTTCTTTTTGGCGCCAGCTACCTCTGCCTGGGCTGCCTGATATCTCTCAGCGACATTAAGTAACTCCCCCAGCCTCTCTGCACCCTGTTCCATGAGAAACTTTATCAAGTCTGGAGCCATGGACTCTCTCAATTGCTCAATAGGGATCATTTCTTTAAGATCTTGGGTTTTCCCCAGAGCAGTCCATTTCTCCAAGTAAGTCTCCAAACGTGCAGAGACCTGGTGATAAGTCTCACCCGACAGTAGCTTGGCGTTTCTAAACTTTTTCCTGTAAAATTCACCATTCTTTTCGTATCTTAACAACAGAGCCTGCTTTAACATGTCATAATTGTCTTGGTCATCCCTGCTCATTTTGGAAAAAACTTCATAAGCTGTTCCCCGAAGACCTTGGGATAACGTCAAGCTCCATCTTTCTTTTTCTAGCCCATAAGTTGTAGCTAATACCTCATACCTACTTAGATAGGATTCAATATCATCATCTCTCTCAACAAAATAGTCTAAGTGAAACCCCATAGCTGAGTTGGAGGCCCCCTGACTAGCAGTAGCATCAGAGCTAGAGGGGCTGTGACCATTTTCAGGAGCATGGCCTTGCAGCTCCAACTCCCTTAGTCGCAACTCATGCACCCTCTGTAACCTTTTATCTTCTGCCTCTGCTTCCCTTTGCAGTCGTTTTTCTACTGCTTTCCTTTGCAATCGTTTTTCTTCTGCTTCCCTTTGCAGTCGTTTTTCTTCAGCTTCCCTTTGCAGTCGTTTTTCTTCAGCCTCCCTTTCTAATTCTAATTTCTTCAACTCTCTGGCATCTTCTAACTGCATTCTCCTCTCTTCAGCTAACCAATGTTCTTCCCTAGCAATAAACTTATCACATTCTGAGGTGACATAGTCAATCAAACTTTGACACTCCATATTCATCTCTTTGGCAATCTTCACAGCAGCAGAGCGAAACTTGGCCAAATCCGCCATCTGATAAATACTAAAATATTCTAACTCAATTTCTAAAACAAGTACAACTTAATTAATTATTCCAGGCTCTGACACTTCATCAATTCCCAAATTTTGGGCAATATTAATAATGGGGATTCCCTGGGTAAATAGAAATGTTGTTATAGCTAAAACCCAGACCAGGACCCTAATATATGTAGTACTAGAAGTTCCAATCCCGGACAAGCCTACCAATTTATGTAGCAAATGTAATTTTTGCTGTTGAGGTTAAGATATTATTCCTAACAAGAAAGATAGTTGTGTCTGTGTAAACTGTGTGAGGTCAAGCACATGTAGGTCCCTGACTAAAAAAGATGATGATGATGATAATGATATATTAGCAGGGAACCTAACGCTACCTCCCTAGATCTCACACAGTCAGTATTTTGATTCTAGTGGCTGGTGTATGATGTCTCTAGTGTCTAGGGGTGAAATGAAGATGATGGTACATCAACACAATACACTTTAACTCACTATAAGAAAATAAATAAGACTGTGGTTAAAGTTTTCTTTTAAAATTGGAATGTTTTTTTCTTTGTACAATTTAATCTGCCTGTTCCGCCATCTCTTTTGCATAGGTCTGTGAAAATGAGGAAATATATTTACATATAATGCTTTAACTAAAAAATATGGACTCTTGGTCCTATGAATGTAATGTTATTATATAGAGTTCCTCTAGGTGTATTCACAGACTAAACTTTAATAACTGCTAGTGTTGGTAATTGGTTATGAGGAGCTGTTGTTTTCGTCATTCCCCATATAATTCAGTTTTATTATAATAAGAACAAGTTTATTATGCTGAAGTGTCAGATGTCCCAGCTGTTAACATGTCACCTGGGATTCTTGGTATGACGATAATAAGTCACGATGTCGTTGCAGATATAACAGATCAGCACCCACACACAAGCTCCTTCAGGCTATCAGCTGACAGCAACTTTTAAATGGAGACTTTTCACTTTTCACTCACCCATCAGGTTTCCTGTCATTGGATAGTAACAGGAAATAAAAACTCACTAGTTCAAAGAAATATGTCACAAATAACGTTCACTGGCAAAGAATATGGCCTCAGTTTTGCTCTGCCTCGTCCAGTTTGTGAATTAGTAGTTAATTTTACAATTTATCCCATCTGCTCTCAACGTAGTTGTAAGTATAAAATTTTCTAGTCAAATGGCCACGAGATCACTATGCCTCTTGCCAATATCTATTAGAGCCGACCAATGAAAGCAGGCACTACTAAATCTTTTTGAATTTAGTTTGAAAAAACAAAACAATTCCAAACAAACTATGTGCCTCGTAGTCCATTGGTCAGTCTGCGCTAGTTATGCCAATAGAAAAAGATGTTTAGTTTTAGTTAACACTTTCCTACCCCCCCCCCCCCTTTTTATTCCTATACTCTTATACCAACCAATAGGATTTGAATTACTCCAATGCCTTTTTTTAAACTAGCGTCCCCAATAACGTTATGTGTAACAAGCAAGAACAACAGTCTGTCCGTCTAAGCGTTCTTAGACATTTAGTATTTTCTCAATAACTTGGCTAATACTTGGACTACCATATTTTTTTAAACACATTTTTGCTCAGGGGACACTAAGCCATACTACTATATGATTTTTATGGTCAGTTTCAGTATGGTTTAGATTTTCAATGTTGTCACTGTCAATCGTCAAATATAACTTTTACACAAGTCGGCCATCTTCCCCCCCCCTTCTCTATCATTTCTCTCATTATTCAAATAAACCAACTAGTTTGAGTGACGTCAGAATTACCGCTAGGAGGGAATGGAAAACTGTCTGTGTGTTTGCCTCTGCTAGTTTTGCCCACAGAGTGTATATATTAAAGAGACCGCTTGCAGAGCGAAGAGGTTTTTTTTTTCAAAACTTTGGTAGTGTTGGCGTTAATTATTACAATCGTCTCGTTCTTACTACTGGGAAATGTCCGAATTATTACAAATTTTAGTGTTAAAGTTAACATATTACGTTAATTCAAACGCCAGTTTGGTCACACAGTTGGCAAATCGTTAATTACAAGTTTTTTCCTCCGTTTCGTGCAGCAGATCGGCGAGATGTTAAAATGTTCATTGTACGTTTTCGAAACCGAAACTAAAAGCGTGTTAGATTTTTACGGCGGGTCATTTGTTAAGCATTTCCACTGCACAAAAGGCAGCGCTCTACTGGCGTTGAAGATGAAAATAGTCAGACACCTGAGGGCTGGTGTATATAGTATTATAGGACTAAATCTTACTGAAATAAGCGATTATCTCACAGATGTCGCTACACGCTGGAACTTGAATCTATTGCTTTTGCCACACATCCTACTATTAATCGACACTTTAGCACCAAAATTAACTTTTAACACAATGCCAAACACACTGTCCACAACTCTCTGAACTTGAAAATAACACCCGTACACTGTGACCTGCAAACAAAACTAGGTTGCGTATCACGACGCGTCACACTTGACCGCCTACAGATCACTACTGCTAACTGACAAACACACAGACAACCAAAAGTAACTCACTACCGTGACTTAATAATAACTGTGAAGGCGCCAACATGGCTACAACCTTCTAACACTCTGTGTGCAAAATACTTTTTGGCCTGTATATAGAAAACATAGGCACTACAGCCTTGCTACCAAATATCATATAATACTGTGAAACACTGGCCCCACGGCCTATAGGTTCACCAAATAAAAAATCGGACGAGTCCTCCAGATGTAAGACAACTACTTATACTGTGGATTTCAATACACAAACACTTTCATACTTGGCTCGTACCACTAGAGGACGACCGCAGCATACAGTAGCTGACAATAATTAACTATAACACCTTGAACAGGTAAGTTCCCTTTTTAATGATACACTGACCACACTGAAGCCCCACACGGCTTATAATACATATGAAATACTCTGACCATAAATGCCAATACAGCTTGCACTACTAACAACTTAATATATAAGTATCATACCCACTGGTATGGCCATCCTGAATGGACATCACATTGACTTTTGCTCACCGGCGAACTTATGTACTAGGATCAGGCAAAACTAAATCATAAATGACTCAACATCACCGGTCTAAGGAAATGCCACTAGAAAAATACATTAACACTCTAGCATTATGCACTACAATCCAAAGATCGCATGAAGAAAAGGCAAGCACTAGATCTGAACAACAATGGCGAACTCTCTCCAGCAAAACGCTGACAGGGAACATAAAGACGACCTATCCCGGTCGATGGCCAGAAAGTCAACTAACGTTTGCGCCAGAATTTGTGTCCACTTCCCTTCGGGTCAACTGACCAAACGGGTTTTTTATTCTATCAGTGTTGCTACTCACAGCGTGACCAACCTAATATTTTGTCGAACATATATACTGTGACAATATATATATATATATATATATATATATATATATATATATATATATATATATATATATATATATATATATATATATATATATGTTTATGTATTTTCGTGTTTTTTTCTTTGATTATATGCTTTCTTGTCCTTTCTTTTTGTGCGAATAATTTTCTTTGTCCTACAAGGAAACTTTTCACTCAGTGTTGTAACATAGTGTCTGAACCAATATCTAATGGCAATTAACGAGAGCGTACCGTGCCTAACTATAGCGGAATGTGCAACAAAAATTTCGACCAATCGCTGCACCGAACGCTGTAAACGTAGAACCGGGAACTGGGGCAGGAAGGCCAGATGAAATTTGTCCTAACACGTATGTTTATTTGTGACTCCTGGGAAAAGGATAATGGATTTTATCCTGTCCGATGATCACAGTAAGATACTAGATATCCAAACCTTTTAGCAGATACCTGGATCTAAGCAATAGGAGCAGTGGTACAGGAGTTATGAGTGTTTATATGCCATTATAACAAGGACCGGAAGCAGTTTTACCCTGTTTTGACTACGATAGCAAAATATACAGGGGAGGGAGAGAAGGGACAGTTGGTTAGAACGATAGCGACCATTTGGCAGGTTAAAACAAGACCTCGATGGAGACAATCGGTTGAAGAACAACGGAGTAAGAAAGTATGAAAATTTCAATAGATTAACAGATTGGTCAGAGAGCATCATCCTCGAAGAAAAGTTTGTACCCAAGATAGGCCTAAACCAGACAATGGAATCGTTTGTCTTCTCGTCATCCACTGGGAGGAATAACAGGGGAGGCTACTGGTGAAGAATTTCATTCTCGCCGCCAAATTTAAAAGACAGATCTCAGATAACAGCAAACTACCACGAAGCCACCTTCGCCATCTGCAGTTGTGAGCAGACTGTTTGGCCTTTAAAGCCCTCTGTATCTGAGATTGAGGGTAAGAGAAATAATTAAGAATATGTATATATTTGTGCAATTCCTTGAAGGAAAACTGCCTTGTGCTAAATAAATTATGTTTCGAAATTAAATGGAAGGAAAGCTTTTATTTTTCAGAAGCTTTTAAAGCCTTTTCTGATTGCTGGACCGGACAATACCATCAGGAATAAGGACAGAATGAAAGTAATTGATTTCATGTATTGTTTGAGTATACACTTAACACTTACCGTATGGCCTATGCATTCATAGTGAAGTCAATCGTGGACATATTGGGAAAGTGATTTTTTATGAATTATAAATTATTTTATTGGATACTTGTCGCTGACTTGATCTGTCTTTACTGATTTACCATCAACTATTCTGAACTTCCTCACTAATCTCCTATCTGTGTAGGAAAATTCTAGAGCCAGATGCTATGAAGGACATATTGTGTTTCAGGTCATATCGTATCCTGACAATCACCTTGTCAGCATTGAAGATAACTGGTGTTCTACTGTATAGGTGTAAGAAGTGTTCAAGCACCAAGTATTGACATCAGGTGTGAGAGTGGAAACCCTCAGCTTTGGGTGTTCCATTTCTTACTGCTTCATTAACACAGCAGGCAGAGGCATTTAAGATAAGTCCTTAAGACACGGCTGCCTAGATGAGCATAACGTACCACATCACATAATAAAGTTTTGATGACTTTTATTAAATGGTGAATCCATGTGTGAACAGTGACTATAGATACAAGTCCCAGTGACAGTTTAAATATATAAATACCTTAATTATATTTTCAAGTACTAACATTGACACTGAATCCAGAGTGAATTAATTAAAGTGAATATGAACATTCATCCAACTAGTGACCAAGATCCAACAAGAAAGAGACATTAATATAAGTAATTAATTATAAAGTTGATGTATTATATTATTTGTAACATATACAACAGCATCATCATATTGTTTTATCCCCATCACCATTTTTGAGTTTCCAAAGCAATACAACCAAACAACACCCAACCAGGTTAAAGTAAATAATTAAAACTAAGAAATTGTACTGCACTGTTTTGAGTACTTTATTCAAGTTTGAGTTCAAGTTACTTTGAATTTTATTAATTACCCCTAGATACTTTTACAGCCCATAGATTGGTCTTATGAGAGGGGCACCATAGATTACTGTACTGCATATTACGATCTCGTTCAGTAACTTTTACAACCAGACTTAAACCTACAAACTCTATACACCATTACTCTTTACTGAGAATGGGGTATTACTTATAAGACCAGTCTCTTATCTGGCAACTATCCTGGTGTAATAGGGCCGGAAAGACACCCGGCTTACCCCTTCACGGGAAGACACCCCAGCTTCCCCCTTCATTGTGAGCGGCACATTTATCGCCCATATTTTCGATGTGCGCGAAGCATGCTGGGATGTAAAAAGTCTTCAAGATTGATGAAAAGGCCATAATAAAGCCTAATAATTAATTTTCGTGCAAAGTCGTGTGCTATATTTGGTAGTCGTGTGATATATTTGATAATTGTGTGCCATATCTGTGTTTTCGTGCATGATAAAATAAATATCGCGAGTGTCATTTAAGTGGCTAAATTAACCCGCGCAGCGCGGACTAAGTTGAGTGTTTAGGCTTAGCGGTATATACAGCGTGTTCGGCAGAATCACTACCAATAACAAATGTCAATATTTTCTCATCCATGTAAGTTAGAATTATTTTTTTATGGTTACCTCGTATAGAAACCATCACATTTTTAAGAGCAGTGAGATAATTAATAAATTGTCCGATAATGTGCAGATAACGCATACGTAATGCACTGCCGCGGAATGCGATCACGCGTGTAGTGAAAATGGCGGAGTTCACGGTGCAGCAGAAAGTGCAATGCTGTTATTGGCTTGCAGAATTAAAGTTTCCCATTGTTGTGCAAAGGAGATTCAGGCAGGAATATGGACAGAAACCTTCAGAGCTACATACCATAGTGAAATGACACAAGCAACTGTTGGAAACTGGTTCTTTGTTGAGAAAGAAGGGAAGCGGCAATGAAGCGTTGTCTCCAGATAGAGTTGAAGCAGTTAACGAAGCTTTTCAACGTAGCCCGCGGAAATCCATTCGACGGGCAAGTGGAGAATTGGGTATTCCAAAATCTACTGTTCACGACATTGTGCACAAAAGATTGCGGCTTAGAGCCTACAAGATCCAGCTAGTGCAGAAGTTACAGCTAAATGATAAACCAAGACGGGCCGAGTTCGCAAATGCAATGTTATGTCACCTCGATGATGACAATGAATTTCTCAATCGTGTGGTATTCTCCGATGAAGCGATCTTTCACACTTGTGGCAAAGTTCACCGGCATAATTGTAGGATATGGGGAAATGAAAACCCACATGTCGTAATGGAGCATGAGCGAGACAGCCCTAAACTTAACGTGTGGTGTGCCTTAACCTCGAATTATGAGATCGGGCCATTTTTCTTCGCCGAAGCCACAGTCAGAGGAGCAACATACCTAAACATGCTGCAAAATTATGCAGTTCCTAGGATACCAGAAGGATTCATATTCCAGCAAGATGGAGCACCTCCACACTATGCCAATGAAGTAAGAAACTACCTTCATCAACAATTTCCAGACAGATGGATTGGAAGATTAGGTCCCATTGATTGGCCATCAAGGTCACCAGATTTGACCCCCTTAGATTTCTTTCTATGGGGATACGTAAAAAGCTTTTTCTAGCAAACTCCGGTGCAGGGACTGGATAATCTTCGGCAGCGAATAATTGACGCTTGTGCATCCGTCAAACCTCAGATGCTGCAAAACACGTGGAGAGAGATAGAATACCGTCTTGACATTCTTCGAGCCACTAAAGGCGCTCATGTGGAGATCTACTGAAACTTGGTGGAGATCTACTGAAACTTGGTGAGTTGCTACTGAAACTTAATGAGTTTGCCTAGCAGAAAATCAAAATCCGGTCGGCATGCTATTATTAGTATAAGAAATATTGACATTTGTTATTGGTAGTGATTCTGCCGGACACACTGTATAAAGAAACAGCGAGCCAGCAGCGACCTTTCCTAGTATCAGCCCAGACGAGAGAGCAAACGACGAGGTGACCGGTGTAGGTAGCAGATGGACCAGAGCACGTGAGCTGTAATTCTTAGCGCATTTTGTAGAATTTAGCATTCGTGTTCTATAAGTCTGAAATTATATTCAGCACGAGTCTGTTTTAATGTTTAGTGAATTAGGTCTAAATAGATAGATAGATGTGAAAGTTTAAGAGCGATTATTTTATTTATCAGAAAGGCAAATATGGTATGAAGATATTTCACGTGAATTAAGATAATATCAACCTGGTAGCAAAAATATCAAGATGGCAGCCGGGAGGCTACGTGGTGATGAATTTAGTTTTAGTGTTAAGTCAAGAGTAATTATATTTTATTCTTTATTGTAAGAGTAATTAAGTGTATGTCACGATTGTTGATTATTCTACTGTATATATTTATGGGTTACTTTGAAGTGAGAATAACCATTTAGATTTCTGGGGAGATTAGAGCCACTCCTTGGTGCGTAGGCATGTTGAGACACGTATTTCTCTGGTTGCTCCCGGCGGAGCATGGAAACACCAATGCAGCTGGTGTCCATTACAGGCCCACAATAAGCATTTTGAGGCTATTGCTGTGGTTGTTTCGGTGACGGTAACGATGTGTTTCGTGTGATGAGTTCCCAATCTCATCAGGGGTCATATACGACACGCTTGTTACCAGGCGCACCAGTCGTTACTTACGACATGTTCAGAATGCAGTAATGAATATTGAGATGGACCAGTTGCGAGGCGGTGGTTTATTCTCATTAAGGAGAGTATTTGTTGTACATATAGAAGAATATTATTTTATGTCCAGTTGATTATTATTTAATCATTGTAATTTGAAGAATGGTTTGTGAGAGCACGTGGGCTCATGTAGTGGGTTTGATGGTATTGTATGATGGTGATATTACTAAATGTAATGTATGAGGCCAGCTGTGAAGGCTCCTGAGATAAAATGTAGTTGTGAATTGACAGAAGGCCTTTCTTGCTACCACTACGACCTCACACTTATTTTTTTCTTTCTAATGAATGTATCTATGTAAAATGTCTAGGGTAATGATATGTAATGTGGTGTGATAATTATAGATACACCCACAGATATTTAAGCAGACTAATAATATTAACAAATGTTAAAATACACTGAACTAACTCACGTGTGTAAAATTTTTGATAGAATTATATTACATTTATTTGTTCTGGATCAAGTTTTATGTTGACCAGAACTTTTAAAAAAAAAAAAAAAGATTTAAAATTTATGAAAGAAATGCATGTAATGTTACATAATAAATGCAAGAGTGTACATATATAAGTACTAGACTAGTTAGTTTTATTAAAATGTTCTAGTAGTCATCTACTTGGGAGGATAGTTAATGCTTGTGCTGTTGGGGTGGCCTCATCACACCTGTCTATATTGACTACACAGTGTCCAGTAAATTGCAGGAATTTTATGGGGTATTAGTAACTAAAAGGCGTTGGTGAACTTCCAGCAGACCAGAGGCTCACTCATCTTGCATATGTAGCTCTGGTGCTGAAATCTGGTGGTCCCACCTCTCCGTGCTGGCGGGCAATAATAGTGGTCTCTGTCACAACGTACTGCACAGATACACTCGAGTAAAATCACCAACTGAATGGACACCGCCTTGTTGACAGCTGAAACTCACAGCTCTGCAATCAAAGTATTGGCTATGTGTCAAAATTCTATTCTCTACCCACGTCTGGACACAACACGGACACAACAACCACATCATACAGACAGGTCAGATCTCTCTGACCAAACAGCACATTTACCATGGTGGTTTTACATCAGATAGGTCCTCCCAGACTATAGATTCTGAAAAATATTTATTAGTTTCCTTCCCTAAAAGTGGATAGGTAATATGTTTCATTATTCTCAACACTTGATCTGTCTTTCCTAACCCTTGCTGGAGTTTATGTATATTGTTGGTCCCTAGACCCTGACTTGGGCGGGGGGTCTAGAGCAAATCCCTACTTGTTTGTAAGGCTAGATTTCGATATGGCAGTATCAAATCACTCGAACATTAAACAATATTCAAAATATACAAAGAAATAATTTCAATCTTACCAGATTATGAATAAAGAACACAGAAATGCTAGCAAAACTCAGCTGAGCTGCTGGCTATAGTATGGCGTCCCTGAACTTATTTCACTTTCTTTCATTTGGAAATCACCACACTTTAAAATACTGTGTCTATCATCGAACAACTATTGAGGAATGGCCCCACTTGCGCGTCTGAGCGCCGATAAAATGATTGTCTGTGGCCAATCACTGCCTAGGTTTATTTGAAATTCAAATTTCCTACCCTAAAGTCATTTCAGTCATGCTTCAGTCAAGTATGGATGTTTATCTGTTAGTCTGTCCGTCTCTACTTGTTTTTTTTCAAAACGTACTTGATTTTTGAACCAACCTTTCTCTCCCCTCCAAAATTTTGTCGTTAAAAGTTATATTTAGACACAGCTCCCACCAATGTCCCTTCGCTTCCCTACTAAGTAGATTTGAACACCTGCGTCTCGAGGTCGTGTTTTTTGTGTGCAAATAGCGACACTTTTTATTCCATACAGTCTGTCGTTGATGTGAACAACACTGTCTTTTGTCATTATCTTCAATATTATCTATCCGTCTGTAAAATTAAGAACATATTAGTTCACTGCTCAGAATGGGCCATCCGGCCAGCTAATTTTTATATTCCTAACATTAATATTACGAAAAAGTTACTTTTTAATTTTTGTAATATTCCAAACATCTGCGTTCTGCCGCTGAATTCAAATCAAAGGCTTGGTATCGCAAAAGCGACCAATAAATGACTGTGGCGTAACATATCCAAGGTCCCTTCTGTCGAGTTCCTTACTTTATGTCAACTTGGGAAACGTGACTTTTCTCCGTTCCCCCCCCCCCAATTGCGTCTCCTTAGCCTTTCTAGTCTCACGCAATCTTTCCAGTCATATTTTTTCCTTTTTATCCGCCGTTCCCCTCCTGTCTAGCAAGTCAATTTTTATGGAGGGTGATGACCCGCGGTCTGGGCGATCATGTACTATCAGCAGCCTACGCATTATGTTTTTATCCTTACATGTTATCTTTGGAGGTATTTTACCGTTGTATCTCTGTCAATTTCACTACACATCTCCCCACTTGAAAACATGCCTATGGCAAGTTCCAAAACCAGCGATACACATAGGTAAAATTACTCCTCACGTCTGCCACTACTCTAATTTTGATCACAGGGGTGCCGACTGAGGAAATCTGCACCGACATTCAATTTGCCTGGGATATATTGGATACTAAACTGATAAGGTTGAAGCAATAAAGACCACCTCAGCAATCTTGCGTTTTCATGCTTAGCCTGAGATAAGAATACGAGAGGCTGATGGTCCGTCTCCACCACAAATGTCCTACCATACAGATAGATTTGAAACTTCTTTATTGCCCAGATTAACGCTAAACATTCTTTTTCGCTTGTGGAGTATCCTTGTTCCGCCTTATTCAATTTACGGCTTGCATAAGCGACTGGTTTCAGTTCCCCATCAGGTGAAGATGATCTTTGCAACAAAGCCCCTCCTAGTCCTACATTACTTGCATCGGTTCTTAAGACAAAGTCCTGTGTCAAATCAGGCAGTTTGAGAATAGGCTTGCTAGTGAGTTTTTCCTTTAACTCTTGGAACGCTAGTTCACATTGTGCAGTCCAAATAATTTTATCTGGAAGTCCCTTGCGAGTCAGATCAGTCAGAGGAGCACAAATAGCGTTAAAATTCTTGATGTATTTCTGATAAAATCCGCATAACGACACAAATGATCGCACGTCCTTTTTTGTTTGCGGCCTAGGTGCTCTCTGCAGTTTTTCCAAGTTCTTAGGATCAGGGGTCATATTACCCTGATATACAGTGTGTCCCAAGAATTCCAACTCTTTGCATCCAATACAACATTTTGTTGGCCTAGCAGTTAAGTTCGCCTCCCGAAGTCTATCAAACAACATCTCCAGAGCTTCAATGTGTGCTTCAAATGTCTCTGTGGCGACGAGAATATCATCCATGAAATTCGTGATACATGGGTTATTCAGGGGATCCAACAATTTGCGCATCATCCTTGAAAACACACTCGGAGCATTTTTCAGTCCGAATGGTAGCATATTGAATTCATAATGTCCATCCGAAGTGCTAAAAGCCAAATAAGGTCTCACTTCAGGCTTCACTGGGATCTGGTAATAGCCTTTACTAAGATCCACCTTTGAAAAGTATTTTGCCTTGTTCAGTCTGGCAAATAACTGTTTTGTGTCTGGTAATGGATCCACTTGTCCTTCTGTGACAGCATTCAGTTTCCTGTAATCTATGCACAGTCTGTGTTCCCCAGACGGTTTTCTCAACAAAACGACACTAGAACTAAAAGATGATTCACTGTGCGAAATAATCCCCTCCTTCAACAAATACTCTATTTCTTCCTTCAATGCCTTCTCCTTCGCGAACGGAATAGAATAGGCTCTCATACAGATTGGGTTTGAGTCTACCAGTTTCATGTCATACTGTAGCAAATTTGTATGGCCTGGTTTATCTGTTAATACATCTGTATGTTCCTCCAGAACCTGTTGAACTCTCTCCCTCTGGTTTTTAGTCAGGTGCTTACTGACTTTTACCTGTGCTGCTGTTTCACAAGGATGTAATGGGTATTCATGTGAGGTGAGTGGTTCTTTTTGCATCTGGGTTGCAATAGCCAAGGTCAATAAGGGGGTGCTTTCCTGGAGTGGTCTGTCCAGATACTTCTTTAACAGGTTTACATGATAAACTTTCTCCTTCCCCTTTTTGTCAATTTTATAGTTTGTTCTAGACACCTTCTCTAGAACCGTATATGGACCTTGCCAACCAATTTGTAATTTATTCTGGCTTCCGGGTAGTAGAAGCAGCACCTTCTCTCCGACTGCCAGTTCCCTGTCCTTTGCCTTCCTATTAAAATATGCTGCATGTTTCTTCCTGGCTTGCTTCAAATTATCATTTGCCAGTTTCCATCCAGCTTTCAAACGAGTGGTCAGTTCGTTCACGTATTGATACGATGAGGTAACAGTCTCTTCCGCCTTCTCATCTGTCCAGGTCCTTAATAGAGTTACATCTGGATCTTTAATTTATCATACTTATTTTTCATGGAACCAATCGGGTCCCGTCCATTAGAAGCTCTAAAATGAGGACTTTTCTTCCTAGAATCATCACTCACAAATCGACCACTACCAATTTTTTTCTGGGGTTTGTCTCCCCACTTTAGATTGCTTATGAGAGATCTTCGCTCTCTTGTCTGTTCTTCCAGTTTATATAAGTCTGACCGAGGGATTGTCATCTTATCCTGGGTAAAATTTCTTCTTTGTACTCTTCGCATAGTGGCCATGTTAATCCATTCAAGTGAAGACTGGGTGTGAAAAGGGGGCTCCCATTCCACTTTGTCTACCCGAGTATAATTAGTTTTCCTTTCATTCCTAAAGTTGCCCCGTGGCGTTTCTAGGTCCTGCACATATTTTCCCTTTGTGGGTGTTCCCTCATGAAATACGCCACATGCTTCTACAAAGTTTTCAACATCGACATTTACGTCGGGCCAATAGTATTTTCGAGCAATCTTTTGGCAGATGGTACCGACTTTCTCATGGTCACCATCTTTTCCAACATGTAAGCTCCTTATTAAGTTTGTCCTATATATCTTGGGAAGAACTAACTGTCCGTGACCAGTGGATCTAGTTCCTGTCTTCCTGTATAATAATCTGTCCTTCATGAAATATTCCCCCTTGCTCGGAGGTGTGTGGCATTTGGGCAATTTTTTAAAACAGGGCTTGAGTGTCCTATCCTCAGCCTGCGCCTTCCTCATCTCCTCTGGATGAGCATTTATAGGTTCACCTTCTTCCTCCTTCTTCTGTGACCTGGTCTGCACTGTCGCCATGATCACAGGTTTCTCGGGATTCCCCAAGAAGACGTATCTACACCCCAATATCAGAGGGTAGATTGGTTCATCTATCACTGCTGCTCTGATTTCTCCTTCCACATAGCGAGTTTTCACCGTTATCCTTGCGATGGGAAGTGTCATGAGTGGTATGTCCTTAGTCGCCCCTTGTATTTCCACTGTTTCTGTGGTATAGTGACTTGGGTCCACTAGGCTAGACTTCACAACTGAATCATAATCCAAACCTGTATCATAAAGGCACCTTATGGTGACCCCATTACAAATAACATCCTCACAAACTGGGGGGTGATAAGGTTCCTGTTGTCCATTAGGATTAACCTTTAATCTTTGCGTCCCCGACTTCATTGCAGCAATGTTTGAAGGTTTCCTTCTACAAAATTCGGTGTTATGGTTATCCTTCTTGCACCATTTACACCATCTTTTTCCTTGGTTCAACGGTTTTCTTTCATTGAACTTTTGGTCATTGAACTGTGAGTTTCTGTCGCGATAGTCATTTCTTGGCCGCTCAAAGTTTGTCCTACCTTTATTTCCCTGCTCTCTATTATCAAATTTATTAAATTGCTGTGGAGCTTTAAAATTGTCTATGTGCTTCTTTTTAGCACCACTTACCTCTGCCTGAGCTGCCTGATACCTCTCAGCAACATTTAAAATTTCCCCCAACTTCTCTGCACCTTGTTCCATGAGAAATTTTCTCATGTCTGGAGCCATGGACTCTCTCAATTGCTCAATCATGATCATTTCTTTAAGATCTTGGGTCTTCCCCAGAGCCGTCCATTTCTCCAAATAGGTTTCTAGTCTAGCAGAGAATTGGTGGTATGTCTCCCCAGACAACAGTTTGGCATTTCTAAATTTCTTACGATAAAATTCACCATTCTTCTCGTACCTTAATAACAAAGCCTGCTTTAACATGTCATAATTGTCTTGGTCTTCCCTGTTCATTTTGGCAAATACTTCATAAGAAGTACCTCTCAATCCCTGTGATAGCTTTAAACTCCACCTCTCTCTCTCTAACCCATATGTAGTAGCTAATAACTCAAAACGTCCTAGGTACCCCTCTATGTCATCGTCTTTTTCAACAAAATGGTCTAAATGAAACCCCATAGCTGAGTTTGAGGCTCCCAGACTGGGCGTAGCATCTGAGGCAAAAGGGCTGGCACCATTTTCAGGAGCCGGGCCTTGTAATTCCAGCTCCCTTAGTCGTAATTCGTGCTCCCTTTGCAACCTTCTATCTTCTGCCTCCCTTTCGGCAGTCAACCTTTTTTCTTCTGCCTCCCTTTGCTGTCGTTTTTCTTCTGCCTCCCTTTGCTGTCGTTTTTCTTCTGCCTCCCTTTGCTGTCGTTTTTCTTCTGCCTCCCTTTGCTGTCGTTTTTCTTCTGCCTCAATCTGCAGCCTCTTAATTTCTCTATCAGCCTCAATTTGTAACCTCTTCTCTTCAGCTACCTTTCTATCTTCCCTTTCAATATATTTATCACATTCAGCCGTTACATATTGAATTAAAATTTGACCATCCATTCCCATCTCCTTTGCGGTCAGCACAGCAGCTGATCGGAATTTTGCTAGCTCCGCCATACTTTTCAGACAATATAATAATATACAAGCTAAATCTCTAACCAGTAAATACACTAAGTACTTCTTATGACTATAGTCTAACTAATTCTAACTAACCAGTTAACTAATTAATTATCACTGGCTGTGAAAATTCACCAACTTTTATCTGCAGGGACACTGTTACGTGCAGTCTTTGATATCTTACAATATTATACATTGGTATTCTTGTTATCTTCGCAAATATTTTGAAAGCAAAATAGTGCTTAAGGGAAAGTCATTATTGTGTTACTTCCCTTGAAAGTTGTGTCGGCTCTTTCGATCAAACTCCGCGGATAAATCCATTTTACTGCGATTTATTCGTTGTTTGGGTAATAATAGATTGTTCTTGCTTCAGAATATCTATGGCCTGAATTTATGTGTATTGTTTGTCTGAGTAGGACGAGTCTGTCTTATATCTGTATATCTTTACATATCTAAGTCGAACTATATGTTCTGTTGTCTCTAGAGAGGTCGAAGGCTATTCGGCGGATGTGTCGCTAGAGAGTGGTGTGATTTGGCTTCGTCCTGATAGGGACTGTGTGTTTTCCATGTCGGCCTGTCGCCGGGGAAAAAGTGATCTCAGTATTTGTGGGGAAGGTGATAGTCGTCTAAACCTATCGTGTATGCTTTACCCCAGTGTTTAGTCGTATTGCCAAGGAATGGCAGTTTCATATTTCCTATACCAAGGTAATCAAAGATACTCTTATGAACTCTCGATCGAAGCCACCATTTTCGATAGTTACGATTTGAATGTCTAAGAGAATATATTTGACTCGATGAAAACGACTTCGATTCCTAGCAGCACTATATCCTGTAGATTGCAGTCAATTGTTCATGATCAAATCTACAGAGCAATGAAATGTTTTATGAATGACTAACTTTAGGACAGATTCATTATCTGTATCCAAACGTGAGTGACAGCTCACGAGTGAAGCCATCTTGGAACCAAAACATGTAGTGACTTTCAAGAAGAGAAAAGGGATGCCCGTATTATCGCTTGATCAGTCCAGAGATCACTGCTACACATGAGAACCCATTGCTAGCGGTTCAATATTATTATATGGAAAAATATGTGCTGAACATTATGTTGAAGAATCGTCGCTAGACGAGATTAGGTTTAGAAGCCATCTGAAATATTGTTTATAAGCTGACGTGCTCAGTCAGTGAAGTCAGATGATATATGTATGGGCGATACTGAGTGCTTGGCTACTGACAGTCCATTATACACTTATTCTACATGAGTGCCCATGTAACATTGCAAGACCATTTATCCACTGTACTATGATGTATTATGGCAACCTGTGATTTGTCACTATCTGTGCTGTCGAGTGTGTACGTCCAATTAAACTTTAGAAAAGGTACACAGTCGTTGGTGTCGATGACTTCCAGCCATACATGAGTGTGAGAAAAGAACATTTTTTGTCAACACCACGAACCTTTATCATCATTCGCACATTATACACTCAATCCATGTCTACACACCACTGCGTAGGTCAAGTTGACATTCCATACACTACAGTGGAGCAAACAACACCATAGAGATCTTATCAACTGATGATGATGATGATGTCTGCTTCCATCCACTTATATCTATCTTTTGGTGGATATCATTAACGGGAATAAAAATCCAACTTTATCAACGTTATCAACTGGTGGACCAGCTTTCTGGGTTTGACCTCGCAGAAGTTCAGAAGTCAACAGATTACCGATACCAGACCGTTTCCTGTGGCTGATACGACACACTTGCAGTATTGGTTTGCTCTTTGTCAACACTTCGTCACGTGACCTGTCAGGTGAATGCAGTATGTAGGTCAGCGTTGTTGACATTTTTTACATTAGACATTATAGAGTTTCACAGAACAGTTGGATCAATTCTTCTCAATGGCCAATGTGGGGAAAGGAATTATTCGGTTTTAGACCGTGAGCTATTAGCTATGGTTTGGTCGATCCTCAAACTACAGAGATTCCTTCTAGGCGCACATTTCATAGTAGAAACCGACCAAAAAGCTCTTACTGCTATACAGAGTAAGAATTTGAAGAGCTCGAGGTCTACTCGATATGCAATTGCTCTTCAACCTTTTCATTTCTCTGTGCGAGCTATTCGTGGATCAGATAATGTGATGGCAGACATTCTGTCAAGATGCCCACATGATTCCACATAACTATTAGGGCTTAGACTTCTTGATATGTCTAGTTCTATAGTAGTTCCTTTTCTATATCATGATAGATACACATTTGTAATTTAATAATATAATGATTGTATCACTACATAGCGGTTCATTGATGTTTATTCACCGCTGTGCTTTGATGATTTTTTCTTCATAAATCATAAATTTAAGATATCTAATACGAAATGATGATATGAATTTTTTAGGCATTGTGTAATTGCCAGAATTGTATTATACTTTGATGACACCTTCCTGGAAAAATATACTTGTAGAGAAATAATTTCTCTCAGTTTATGAGACACATTCTCACCAGTCGCTCCATAAGTCGACTTAGCCTCATATTAGGCGTTATAGGTATTCCTGATATTTTCATCTGCGCATTATTCATGCGTTGTGAGCCTATTGTACGTTGCTCCTAGATGTATTTCAAGAAGAAAAAAAAATGTTCCATTTTTTTTTTCCCGGGAGGTGTGGTAAGACTGTTACGTGCAGTCTTTGATATCTTACAATATTATACATTGGTATTCTTGTTATCTTCGCAAATATTTTGAAAGCAAAATAGTGCTTAAGGGAAAGTCATTATTGTGTTACTTCCCTTGAAAGTTGTGTCGGCTCTTTCGATCAAACTCCGCGGATAAATCCATTTTACTGCGATTTATTCGTTGTTTGGGTAATAATAGATTGTTCTTGCTTCAGAATATCTATGGCCTGAATTTATGTGTATTGTTTGTCTGAGTAGGACGAGTCTGTCTTATATCTGTATATCTTTACATATCTAAGTCGAACTATATGTTCTGTTGTCTCTAGAGAGGTCGAAGGCTATTCGGCGGATGTGTCGCTAGAGTGTGGTGTGATTTGGCTTCGTCCTGATAGGGACTGTGTGTTTTCCATGTCGGCCTGTCGCCGGGGAAAAAGTGATCTCAGTATTTGTGGGGAAGGTGATAGTCGTCTAAACCTATCGTGTATGCTTTACCCCAGTGTTTAGTCGTATTGCCAAGGAATGGCAGTTTCATATTTCCTATACCAAGGTAATCAAAGATACTCTTATGAACTCTCGATCGAAGCCACCATTTTCGATAGTTACGATTTGAATGTCTAAGAGAATATATTTGACTCGATGAAAACGACTTCGATTCCTAGCAGCACTATATCCTGTAGATTGCAGTCAATTGTTCATGATCAAATCTACAGAGCAATGAAATGTTTTATGAATGACTAACTTTAGGACAGATTCATTATCTGTATCCAAACGTGAGTGACAGCTCACGAGTGAAGCCATCTTGGAACCAAAACATGTAGTGACTTTCAAGAAGAGAAAAGGGATGCCCGTATTATCGCTTGATCAGTCCAGAGATCACTGCTACACATGAGAACCCATTGCTAGCGGTTCAATATTATTATATGGAAAAATATGTGCTGAACATTATGTTGAAGAATCGTCGCTAGACGAGATTAGGTTTAGAAGCCATCTGAAATATTGTTTATAAGCTGACGTGCTCAGTCAGTGAAGTCAGATGATATATGTATGGGCGATACTGAGTGCTTGGCTACTGACAGTCCATTATACACTTATTCTACATGAGTGCCCATGTAACATTGCAAGACCATTTATCCACTGTACTATGATGTATTATGGCAACCTGTGATTTGTCACTATCTGTGCTGTCGAGTGTGTACGTCCAATTAAACTTTAGAAAAGGTACACAGTCGTTGGTGTCGATGACTTCCAGCCATACATGAGTGTGAGAAAAGAACATTTTTTGTCAACACCACGAACCTTTATCATCATTCGCACATTATACACTCAATCCATGTCTACACACCACTGCGTAGGTCAAGTTGACATTCCATACACTACAGTGGAGCAAACAACACCATAGAGATCTTATCAACTGATGATGATGATGATGTCTGCTTCCATCCACTTATATCTATCTTTTGGTGGATATCATTAACGGGAATAAAAATCCAACTTTATCAACGTTGTCAGACACTTTTAATTTTAAAGGGAATTTCACATTTTTTTTCCCTAATTTTATTTCTCCAACCAGGAGATCCTAATATTACTGTTGGGCTATTTATCCCGGACGAGCCCCCAATGTATGTAGTGGGTTTGATGGTATTGTATGATGGTGATATTACTAAATGTAATGTATGAGGCCAGCTGTGAAGGCTCCTGAGATAAAATGTAGTTGTGAATTGACAGAAGGCCTTTCTTGCTACCACTACGACCTCACACTTATTTTTTTTCTTTCTAATGAATGTATCTATGTAAAATGTCTAGGGTAATGATATGTAATGTGGTGTGATAATTATAGATACACCCACAGATATTTAAGCAGACTAATAATATTAACAAATGTTAAAATACACTGAACTAACTCACGTGTGTAAAATTTTTGATAGAATTATATTACATTTATTTGTTCTGGATCAAGTTTTATGTTGACCAGAACTTTTAAAAAAAAAAAAAAGATTTAAAATTTATGAAAGAAATGCATGTAATGTTACATAATAAATGCAAGAGTGTACATATATAAGTACTAGACTAGTTAGTTTTATTAAAATGTTCTAGTAGTCATCTACTTGGGAGGATAGTTAATGCTTGTGCTGTTGGGGTGGCCTCATCACACCTGTCTATATTGACTACACAGTGTCCAGTAAATTGCAGGAATTTTATGGGGTATTAGCAACTAAAAGGCGTTGGTGAACTTCCAGCAGACCAGAGGCTCACTCATCTTGCATATGTAGCTCTGGTGCTGAAATCTGGTGGTCCCACCTCTCCGTGCTGGCGGGCAATAATAGTGGTCTCTGTCACAACGTACTGCACAGATACACTCGAGTAAAATCACCAACTGAATGGACACCGCCTTGTTGACAGCTGAAACTCACAGCTCTGCAATCAAAGTATTGGCTATGTGTCAAAATTCTATTCTCTACCCACGTCTGGACACAACACGGACACAACAACCACATCATACAGACAGGTCAGATCTCTCTGACCAAACAGCACATTTACCATGGTGGTTTTACATCAGATAGGTCCTCCCAGACTATAGATTCTGAAAAATATTTATTAGTTTCCTTCCCTAAAAGTGGATAGGTAATATGTTTCATTATTCTCAACACTTGATCTGTCTTTCCTAACCCTTGCTGGAGTTTATGTATATTGTTGGTCCCTAGACCCTGACTTGGGCGGGGGGTCTAGAGCAAATCCCTACTTGTTTGTAAGGCTAGATTTCGATATGGCAGTATCAAATCACTCGAACATTAAACAATATTCAAAATATACAAAGAAATAATTTCAATCTTACCAGATTATGAATAAAGAACACAGAAATGCTAGCAAAACTCAGCTGAGCTGCTGGCTATAGTATGGCGTCCCTGAACTTATTTCACTTTCTTTCATTTGGAAATCACCACACTTTAAAATACTGTGTCTATCATCGAACAACTATTGAGGAATGGCCCCACTTGCGCGTCTGAGCGCCGATAAAATGATTGTCTGTGGCCTAGGTTTATTTGAAATTCAAATTTCCTACCCTAAAGTCATTTCAGTCATGCTTCAGTCAAGTATGGATGTTTATCTGTTAGTCTGTCCGTCTCTACTTGTTTTTTTTCAAAACGTACTTGATTTTTGAACCAACCTTTCTCTCCCCTCCAAAATTTTGTCGTTAAAAGTTATATTTAGACACAGCTCCCACCAATGTCCCTTCGCTTCCCTACTAAGTAGATTTGAACACCTGCGTC
The DNA here is from genome assembly GCA_024509875.1 of Oreohelix idahoensis. Taxonomy (NCBI): domain Eukaryota; kingdom Metazoa; phylum Mollusca; class Gastropoda; order Stylommatophora; family Oreohelicidae; genus Oreohelix; species Oreohelix idahoensis. The sequence goes on from JAMPIV010013104.1 coordinate 26,122, forward strand.
TCGAGGTCGTGTTTTTTTGTGCAAATAGCGACACTTTTTATTCCATACAGTCTGTCGTTGATGTGAACAACACTGTCTTTTGTCATTATCTTCAATATTATCTATCCGTCTGTAAAATTAAGAACATATTAGTTCACTGCTCAGAATGGGCCATCCGGCCAGCTAATTTTTATATTCCTAACATTAATATTACGAAAAAGTTACTTTTTAATTTTTGTAATATTCCAAACATCCGCGTTCTGCCGCTGAATTCAAATCAAAGGCTTGGTATCGCAAAAGCGACCAGTAAATGACTGTGGCGTAACATATCCAAGGTCCCTTCTGTCGAGTTCCTTGCTTTATGTCAACTTGGGAAACGTGACTTTTCTCCGTTTCCCCCCCAATTGCGTCTCCTTAGCCTTTCTAGTCTCACGCAATCTTTCCAGTCATATTTTTTTCCTTTTTATCCGCCGTTCCCCTCCTGTCTAGCAAGTCAATTTTTATGGAGGGTGATGACCCGCGGTCTGGGCGATCATGTACTATCAGCAGCCTACGCATTATGTTTTTATCCTTACATGTTATCTTTGGAGGTATTTTACCGTTGTATCTCTGTCAATTTCACTACAGCTCACTTGGAGATATATATTTCTCTTCTCCGCTCCTGTGGGAGCATGGGGCCACCAGTGTGGTTTGCCTCCGCATGAAGTATTCATATGCTCGTGCAGTAGTGGTTTCGGTAGCAATCTGTGTTACATGGTGAGATTGCCAGCCTCATGCACAACACCATACTAGTCTCATTGACGACATGCATGAGTATGTGTGTGTGATAGTTGAGTGTGCCCTTGCAGTAGTGGTTTCGGTAGCAATCTGTGTTACATGGTGAGATTGCCAGCCTCATGCACAACACCATACTAGTCTCATTGGACGACATGCATGAGTGTGTGTGTGTGATAGCTGAGTGTGTGCTCTTGCAGTAGTGGTTTTGGTAGCAACCGATGTTACACGGTGAGATTGCCAACCTCATGCACAACACCTTACTAGTCGCATTGGACGACACGCATGAGTGTGTGCGTGTGTGATAGTTGAGGGTGTCAGGTGGCATGGAAGGACTGTTTGACAGGTGAGAGTATCGTTATTCAACAATGATTTTAACTAGTTCGTTGCTTTGTTTGCTTCTTCAGATTAGCAACTGAGCACTAGCTGGGTGTTTTGTTTGTTCGGTTTTGTTCGCTTTGTTATTTGTTTAATGTTTGCTTCAGTGTGCTCTTAGTCACTGAATGGGTTGTAAAAATAAATACAGCCCCTGCCTCTAGAATCAAGAGTTTTATTGTTGAATCGGGTCGGTTGCGAGTGTGAAAAGAGAGTGATCAAATATCACATCATCATCATCAATCTCGCCCCACCCTTTCACAATTGGCGTCGTCGGCAGGATAAGGCAGACAGTGACACTGAGCAAACAGCAAACGAGCAAATATAATATTGTAAACACCCAGCAGTGCATTCTTACAGCAAGATGGCCAATGCGCCTGTGAAGGTAGTGTACGCGAAGGGGCCAGAGATAAGGTTATTTAGTGGAGAGGGGAGTCCCACTTGGCAAGAGTTTGTGGAAGATGTAGAGGCCGCGTGGAAGGTGGCTCTTTTTTGAGCAGAAGACAAGTTAGACATGATCTGGAACAACGTGACACCATGGGTATCTAGAGAATTACGGATACGTGGTGGAGCCAAGGCCAGCCCTGAGAAGTTACTGGAAATAGTGGAGGAAGCCTACAGCGAGCAACCACCAGTCGGTGAGATGACCAGGAATTTCCAGGCCGGGAGTCAGGGGTCTAGGGAATGTTCTGTTTTCTTGGGAGGCAAAAATCCAGAGACACTGGTGCAGATAGCAAGTCCAGAAGCCCACAGTGAAGAGGAAGCACTCAAGGCAGAATTATCTCTCCTAAAGGCCCAGCTAGCACAGATGTCACAGTCCAGTTCGCCAGCACAAGAGGAGGTGCAGAGAAAGAGAGCACCATGCCAGCCGCGGGAACAGCCAACGCAAGACGAGGTGGTGTGTCCGCGGGAACAGCCAACGCAAGACGAGGAGGTGTGTCCGCAGGAACAGCCAACGCAAGACGAGGAGGTGTGTCCGCAGGAACCTCAACTAGACCTTCTTGTATGTGAGAGTCAGGCTGTTGTCAAGGAAAGCTGTGAGCTGACAGCACCAACAAACGCAGTTGCACCGACAAGGCGAAAAGGGATGTGCAAGTGGTATAGTGTCCACAGGGGATGGGGGTTCATCACGCCAGATGATGGGGGTATTGATGTATTCGTACATCAGACCAAGATCTTCAGAAAGGGATTCCGGAGTCTGGCGAGGAATGAACGAGTAGAGTTTGACAGCAAACCATCGGCCCAGGGCATGGAAGCAATTTATGTATGCGGCATTGGCGGTCAAGAGTGTAAGGGCAGCAGGAAGCGACGCATGGCACAGAGGAAGCCCAGAAAGATAAGATGCTACAATTGTGGAGACCTGTCAGACCACATGGCAGCCAAGTGCCCTCACGGCCCGCTCCGAAGAGATGTTTTCGATGCAAGTCCACTGAACACTTGATATCTACCTGTCCCTCAAGGAGCTCTTTCCCGAAGCATACTGTCACAACCAGGTTGCCTTTAGGGCGCAAGCCAAGAGATGGCCACGACAACTGTCACACTAAGGGCGCCGAGAAAATTGGCCGTCGTCTAGGGGAGGAAACCCGTCCTAAGCAGATAGGAGGGAGTGCAAATCAAGGTTTAGCAGAGGAGACTCATCAAAAGCAGGCTGTGGGGAACGTAAGCCACCGTCCACACAAAATGAGTGGAAAACACGTCAAGAGCGTTCTCCCTACAAAGTCGACAGTTGCATGCACTGACAGGCAGATGTCACGGGCAGACAGCGACGCGGCACAGGGGAGCGAGTCTTCTAGATCACAGCAACTGCCAGTCCGACAACGTAGGGACATGACGACCAAGAGGGTCCCCAGCCGGGCTGTACCTATTGCAGAAGCTCAGACCAAAGCATCGCCGCTCAGAAAGAGTCCTGCGCAGCATCAACGATCTGAGAGGTTACAACCGAAGCGCCAGAGGGAGTGATGTTGTCGGGACGACAACAAAATCAGGAGGGAGATATGTGATAGGGCCGGAAAGACACCCGGCTTACCCCTTCACGGGAAGACACCCCAGCTTCCCCCTTCATTGTGAGCGGCACATTTATCGCCCATATTTTCGATGTGTGCGAAGCATGCTGGGATGTAAAAAGTCTTCAAGATTGATAAAAAGGCTATAATAAAGCCTAATAATTAATTTTCGTGCAAAGTCGTGTGCTATATTTGGTAGTCGTGTGATATATTTGATAATTGTGTGCCATATCTGTGTTTTCGTGCCTGATAAAGCAAATATCGCGAGTGTCATTTAAGTGGCTAAATTAATCCGCGCAGCGCGGACTAAGTTGAGTGTTTAGGCTTAGCGGTATATATAAAGAAATAGCGAGCCAGCAGCGACCTTTCCTAGTATCAGCCCAGACGAGAGAGCAAACGACGAGGTGACCGGTTAAGGTAGCAGATGGACCAGAGCACGTGAGCTGTAATTCTTAGCGCATTTTGTAGAATTTAGCATTCGTGTTCTATAAGTCAGAAATTATATTCAGCACGAGTCTGTTTTAATGTTTAGTGAATTAGGTCTAAATAGATAGATAGATGTGAAAGTTTAAGAGCGATTATTTTATTTATCAGAAAGGCAAATATGGTATGAAGCTATTTCACGTGAATTAAGATAATATCAACCTGGTAGCAAAAATATCAAGATGGCAGCCGGGAGGCCACGTGGTGATGAATTTAGTTTTAGTGTTAAGTCAAGAGTAATTATATTTTATTCTTTATTGTAAGAGTAATTAAGTGTATGTCACGATTGTTGATTATTCTACTGTATATATTTATGGGTTACTTTGAAGTGAGAATAGCCATTTAGATTTCTGGGGAGATTAGAGCCACTCCTGGGTGCGTAGGCACGTTGAGACATGTGTTTCTCTGGTTGCTCCCGGCGGAGCATGGAAACACCAATGCAGCTGGTGTCCATTACAGGCCCATGTAGTGGATTTGATGGTACTGTATGGTTGTGATATTACCTAGTGTGATGCATGAGGTCAGCTGTGAAGGCTCCTGAGATAAATGTAGCTGTGAATTTACAGAAGGCCCTTCTTGCTACCACTTACGACCTCACACATATCTTTTTTTACTAATGAATGTGGCTACGTTAAAAATCTAGGGTACTAAAATGTAAGGTGTTGTATTAGTATATACAAACACACACACAGATATTTAATAAGTCTAATAATATTAATAAACTTTATAACACACTGAACTAACTCAAGCTGTTTAAAATTTTGATATTAAATTTTCTTTAAGTTTATTTGTTCTGAACCAAGGTTTTATTTTGGTCAGAACATATGAAAGGTTTTGAAATTATGAATGAAATGCATGAATATATGGCATAATAAATGAAAGGTGTGTACATATGTATTTTACAAGACTAGTTAATATTACTACTGTTTATATTTGTAATTTATCTGGGAGAACGATTAATGGATGTGCTGTTGGGGTGGCTTCATCACTCCCAGTCTATGACTACCAAACATTGTCCATTTACTGATGGGAAAAATACAAGTTTATTTCCCAACATGGTATGTTCTAGTTGATGGGAATATAATTGGGTGTTAGTTATTAAATAAGTTGGTGAATGTCCAGCAGGCCAGACGCTCACGTATCTTTGACTGAGTAGTTCTGGTGCTGGAATCTGGTGGCCCCACCTCTCCATGCTTGGGGGCAATATAGGCTGCTCTGCCAAAATTTTTTACTGCACGGGTCCACACTTGTATTTTTCAACATAGCATTTGACACCACTTTGGTGCCAAATAAAAAACTCACAGTTCTGAAATAAAAGTATTGGGTCATGTGTCAGAACTCTACCTCCTGAGCCACTTCTACACTCAACACTACACAACAACACCACATAGACGGGGTCAGGTCTCTCTGACCATACAGCACATCTTACCAAGTTGGTTTCACATAATATAAGTTCCCCAAGACTACATATTCTGAAATATGTTCATTAACTTCCTGCCATTGAATAGGATAGGTGATATGTTCCACTGATCTCAACACTTGATCCGCCCTTCATAATTCTTGCTGGCGTTTATGTATTTTGTTTGTCTCTAGACCCTGAACTGGGGCTGGGGATCTAGAGCGAATCCTTACTTGTTGTAAGGGATAGATTATGATATGGCAGTATCAAATCACTCGAAACATTAAACAATATTAAAATATACAAAGAAATACTTTCAGTCTTACCAGAATTATGAATAGAGAACACAGTTATATGCTAGCAAAACTCAGCTGAGCTGCTGGCTCTAGTATGGCGTCCCTCTAAATATTGCAATTAGCTTCTGGGAATCACACCACTGAAGAATTACTGTGTCTACTACTGGACAACTTATGATGAATGGCAAAATTGCGCGTCTGAGCGCCGATAATATGTTTATCTGTGGCCAATCACCGCCTTTTTTACTTTTCAAATTTCAAACTTCCTACCAAAAGTCAATTCAGTCATACCTCAGTCAAGTATGTATTATTGTCTGTTGGTCCGTCTGTCTCTACTTGCGTTTTTTACAAAAACACACTTGTTTATACATGCATTTCCTACACGAATCTGCCTCTAGAGTTATTTTTAGCCACAGCTTTCCACTAATTCCCCTTCTCTTTCATTCTAGCTAGATTTTAGCACTTGAGTCTCAAGGCCGCAATTTTTGAAAATTTAGTGACATATTTTTTTTTAAATGCAGTCGCTCGCATATATGAACAACACAGTCTTTTGTCAATATCTTCATTATTATCTATCCGTCTGTATAAATGAAAGCATATTATTTCTCTGCTCAAGATGGGCCATCCGGCCAGCTAGGTTTTATATTCCTAACATTATTATTAAGAAAAAGTTACTTTTCAAGGTTATTTTTTTTTTTTTTTGAAATATGTTCGAGCATCTTCTGTAATGCGTTTGCCGCTGAATTCAAATAAAGGACTAAGTATCGCAAAAGCGTCCAAGAAATGACTGTTGCGTATAATAGCTAAGGTCCCTTTTGTCAATTTCTTTACCTTGTGTCAACTTGGGGACGTGAATTTTTTTCCTTTCCCCACCAATTGCGTCTTTTTAGCCTTGCTAGTTTCAAGCACGTGTTCAGTCATATTTTCTTTTTGATCTCCGTTCTCATCCCGTCCCAAGGGTAAACGTTTTGCCTTCACGTCTAGCAAGTTAGTTTCCATGGCGGGTGGTGACCCGCGGCATGAGCGATCATGTCTTCTAGTAGCTTACGCATTATTTTTATCCCTACATTTTATCTTTGGAGATATTTTAACGTTGTATCACGGTTAATTTTATCACAGCCCACAATAAGCATTTTGAGGCTATTGCTGTGGTTGTTTCGGTGACGGTAACGATGTGTTTCGTGTGATGAGTTCCCAATCTCATCAGGGGTCATATACGACACGCTTGTTACCAGGCGCACCAGTCGTTACTTACGACATGTTCAGAATGCAGTAATGAATATTGAGATGGACCAGTCGCTAGGTGGTGGTTTATTCTCATTAAGGAGAGTATTTGTTGTACATATAGAAGAATATTATTTTATGTCCAGTTGATTATTATTTAATCATTGTAATGGGAAGAATGGTTTGTGAGAGCACGTGGGCTCACTTAGAGATATATATTTCTCTTCTCCGCTCCTGTGGGAGCATGGGGTCACCAGTGTGGTTTGCCTCCGCATGAAGTATTCATATGCTCGTGCAGTAGTGGTTTCGGTAGCAATCTGTGTTACATGGTGAGATTGCCAGCCTCATGCACAACACTATACTAGTCTCATTGACGCCATGCATGAGTATGTGTGTGTGATAGTTGAGTGTGCCCCTGCAGTAGTGGTTTCGGTAGCAATATGTGTTACATGGTGAGATTGCCAGCCTCATGCACAACTCTGTACTAGTCTCATTGGACGACATGCATGAGTGTGTATGTATGATAGCTGAGTGTGTGCTCTTGCAGTAGTGGTTTCGGTAGCAATCTGTGTTACATGGTGAGATTGCCAGCATCATGCACAACACCATACTAGTCTCATTGGACGACATGCATTAGTGTGTGTGTGTGTGATAGCTGAGTGTGTGCTCTTGCAGTAGTGGTTTTGGTAGCAACCGATGTTACACGGTGAGATTGCCAACCTTATGCACAACACCTTACTAGTCGCATTGGACGACACGCATGAGTGTGTGCGTGTGTGATAGTTGAGGGTGTCAGGTGGCATGGAAGGACTGTTTGACAGGTGAGAGTATCGTTATTCAACAATGATTTTAACTAGTTCGTTGCTTTGTTTGCTTCTTCAGATTAGCAACTGAGCACTAGCTGGGTGTTTTGTTTGTTCGGTTTTGTTCGCTTTGTTATTTGTTTAATGTTTGCTTCAGTGTGCTCTTAGTCACTGAATGGGTTGTAAAAATAAATACAGCCCCTGCCTCTAGAATCAAGAGTTTTATTGTTGAATCGGGTCGGTTGCGAGTGTGAAAAGAGAGTGATCAAATATCACATCATCATCATCAATCTCACCCCACCCTTTCACACTGGTATCATCTGATACACCTTTTTGTCCATCAACATCATCAATATTATCTAACCTCTAGCGCAGAGGTTTTCAAACTTTTTTGGTCCGCGGCTCCCTTGACCTGTGCATAAATCACCGCGGCTCCTTTCTATACTACGAAGATCTATATTTATTGATGGACCTTGGCTCATAATATCGATCCCAACACTTTTCCCAAGCCACCGCGACGCCCTTAGCAGAGGGCCGCGACGCCCCTGGGAACCGCGACGCACAGTTTGAAAACCTCTGCTCTAGCGACAAATGTTGAAACTGTTCTCTTCCTCTTGCAATCACTATACCCTGTATGGAGGTTCAGATGTCATGCTTTACACTACATGATAAGGAATAAAACCATTTATTACTCAATGATACCGCCTTTTTGCATGATATTTAAGCATTTTGTGGCACTTTTTTCTGAAACATGTAAGGTTATACTTGCATATCACGTTTTTGTCAAATGTCAGGGTATACTTAAATGTCACTTTGTGTGAAATGTCACCTTACGCCCACTTTGTAAAAGTTTATCTTAGATTGAAATGCCACTTTTTGTGAAATGTCAGCTTAGAGTTAACTGTCATTTGTAAAATGTCAGCTTAGACTTACTTGTAACTTTGTGTTAAAATTCAGGTTAGCATTAACTGTCCTTTTTTCGCTTCTTAAGAAGATTTGAGACCTTCACTACAGTTGGCGCATGCTGACGTCTGCCTTAAATTATTGCACGTCCTCTTACAGTTACGGTAACGTTAGGGTTACTAGTAAGATAATTCACAAGTTTACAAGACAGACATTGACATGTGATATGAACATGTCATCATTAGATGACGATTATATCCATTGGCTATCGATTTCATTTACAATACCGCCAATTCTTAGCACGGACAACCAACAGATGCAAGTAGGACATTATGATATTGCGGTTAGGGAGTCCTCCAAGTATTAGATCAAACAATGTATAATTTATGTGCTCGCTTATAAATCGTTGCACGTTTCGTGGGCTTCTGTCCCTATCGTGTACTGGGCGATGATTCCGCTATCAGCGGAATTCCCAGAAAACAAAAGGTTTTATTCATGAACGTGGATGGCATGGGACACAGGTTATGTGAGCTGGCGGATCACAAAGAGCCAGATGGGTATTTGATTAGAGGTTAGGCTTATTTCTGCTTCTTTTAATAGCCAAATCTGCTATCCACGACTATGATATCCTGTTGTGTCATTCAGCAGGATTGGTAATCCTGGACAATGACATTGGTTTGATTTGGATGTTATGTATGAAATGTGACTCTTGATCACGGAAATTTGACTGTAGACTGCGTGGCTACTGTGTTATTTTGCTAACGAGTTAATGTATCACTGGGAATACGTTAGAGTTGTAGGACCTTCGCATGCATGTAACTGGGGTACTATCCAATATTTGTCTGTGACTTCAAGCGTGTGAGCTATTGTTTGTGTACGAGAGTCAAATTCAGTGTACGAGCAAAAGCAATCACCTCTTATTGTACCGTAAAGTAAAACCAGAAATATATAGCCACTTAATAGAAGAACTCAGAGTATGTGCATGCATGTGTGTACGTGTGTGTGGTGGCGGCGAGGAAAGAGAAAGAGAGAGACAGATAGAAAAAAGTGAGAGTCGAAAATCACAATAGTATTAGTACGGAATGTAATTAACAAACAAGCTCACGTTTATTTGTGTGGACGTGTGTTATGTTTTGGGTGAGCAAGAGAGGAGGGAGAGAGAGAGAAAAAGAGAGAGTGAGAGACATTTAGTATTCAGAAGAAACAGAGAAGCATAGACTGCCTTTTGTTTCTTTTTAACTTTGCCGTTTCATCATTTAAAAAGTCTTACATTCAACAAATTCATTTAGAAGCTATATATATATATATATATATATATATATAATATATATATATATATATATATATATATATATATATATATATATATATATATATATATATATATATATATATATATATATATATATATATATATATATATATATATATATACATTTTTTTTAAATTAATTTTTTTTAAAACAATACCACGAAATCAAAGAAACAGCTGTTGATGTGGACTCAAACACGCACATAGGTACAAGGTATTTGTCGATTTGTTCCAAATCCATGCCAGTAACTTTGATGGTTAGTCAGAAACAAAACGTGTATAATCAGGGTCAAGGCAAGAAAGTGTCGTAAGTTGATATTGGTGTAGCTCCAACAGTAGTTGTCGCTGGTGATGGCCTATGAAATGTTACCAAGAAGGTCTCCAGAAATTGGCTCGGTAATAAAGAAGACCTATTCGAGATAAGGACAAAAAGAAGAGAATGCGAATGCTTTCCACTAGATGGTGTATGGAATGTGTTCTATTTCCCCACGACCTTAACTTCTGTTCGCAGATCCCGTAAAGAAATAAAGAGCCCTAGATCTAATTTAAATGTAGAATTTAACTAATCCATACCATAATTCCTGCCGTAAGGTACGTCGGTCGGTCGGTCTGTCACACTTTGCACACCGTCATTTGCGCACTTTTTTTCTTCTATTTTTGAGAGAGTGCATTAACTTTCGAGCACAGCTAAGGGGATGCAACTGTGGTTGAAAGTTAGACAATAATTGTATTGTTTCCCCTTATATGTACTCTCGTGAAAATAGCAAAGTGTGACGGTATGCATTAAGTCAGCAGATAATCAAGATACTCTTCTGTCCAGTTTCATTCAGGAAACAGATTTAACTCATCATTTAAAACAAAAAAATAATCTTAAAATGTAAGTTTCTGATTGTTTCAAGACAAAATTTTAATTTAAAGATAAGATGGCTAAAAGGAAGTGACGATCGCGTCATTCACAGCGAGCAAGCGAGACTATAGAAGAAGCAGCAATGTAATACGTGTAACAGAAACAACACACTATAATAAAACCCTGCCAATTTTGGCGGGTTGTTGCGAGTATGTAAATAATTAACACCGGCAGCACGAGTGATACATTAACGAACTAGATAATGATCAAACGGTTATTAGGTTTATTAATTACACTGACAAACAACATTTTTCTTTCTTATATAAGAATAAGTGTTCTTAGGTCAGTTTTATGCGCTGATTTCAAATTTGAAATCCGTTTATCTCTATCACATCGGGTTCTTAAGATATTTGTGAATAAATATATTTTTGGGAAACCGTAATTTGCCCCGTTTCATTTTTACTATATAACTTATTAAAAATTAATAAAATGCAAAATAATTCTACATTTTATACTGCTAAAAGATGCATGACATATGTTACGCTATTTTTCAAATAGTTGCTGTCTTTTGAAATAATTCTGAGCGAAATATGGCTTCTAGAAGTTGTAGAAATTCGGCTGATCTGTTCTGTTACGTGTGCGGATATTTTACCGATCGTGTTCACTAGAAAAACTTTACACCATTACTAAAGAAAGCATATGAACTTTATTTCGATTCGAAAGTTGATGATGCAGATAAATCTTGGAAGCCAAATGCAGTTTGTTCGACTTGTGCAAATACATTGGCAGGTTGGTTACGAAAATCGTAGAAGCATAAGTCGATGCTTTTTGGAGTGCCAGTAATATGGCGTGAACCGACAAATCACGCTACTGATTGTTACTTCTGCTTGACAAATATCCATGGTTTCACTTTTAAAACTAGAAAGTCTGTGGTTTATCCAAATATTGAATCGGTTTCGAAACCAGTGCCTCGTGATCCAATCACGTGTCCGATCCCAGTTCCACCAGAACAATATACGTTGGACGTGAATGAACCATCAGAAAGTGATAGTTTAGATGCTTTAGAAACTAATCATGACTCGGATTATATACCGGTGAATGATGGTGTTCACTTAATTAACCATTCAGACCTTTCAGATCTAATACGTGATCTCGCTCTTACCAAAGGACAAGCGGAATTACTCGGTTCGAGACTCAAAGAATGGAATCTTTTAGCGCCCAATACTCCTATTTCTAAATTTCGTCATAGACACAGAGAACTTGTTCAATACTTTGAGATGGATGATGACATTTGCTATTGCAAAGATGTAAACGGTCTAATGGTGCACCTCGGTCATGAGCACATAGTCAACGAATGGCGACTTTTCATCGACTCTTCCAAGACTTGTCTAAAAGCACTGTTATTGCATAACGGAAATTTATTTTCATCAATTCCAGTCGCCTACTCTGTTCATATGAAAGAAACTTTTGACAATATGGCTATACTTTTGGCAAAAATAAAGTACAATCACTACCAATGGCGGATTTGTGGAGACCTAAAGGTCATTGCAATTCTCACGGGCATGCAGACTGGGTATACTAAATTTTGTTGCTTCCTATGTGAATGGGAAAGCCGCAAGAGACAGGAACATTATGCAAGAAAGGTGTGGCCTATCAGGGATCGTATGCAGCTCGGGCATAAAAATGTAATACACAAGCCATTAGTTAACAAAGACAGCATCATTTTACCACCGTTACATATAAAGTTGGGGCTCATGTAGAATTTCGTAAAAGCGTTAGATAAAACGAAAAAAGCTTTCACTTATCTTCGAGAAAAGTTTCCGCAAGTTAGCGATGCAAAGATAAAGGAAGGTATCTTTGTAGGACCTCAGATTAGGAAAGTTATTGCAGACAAACAATTCGAGAACTTGTTACATGGTAGTGAACTTCGCACATGGATGGCATTCAAATCGATCGTCGATAACTTTCTGGGAAATCACAAATCTGTCGACTATGTGCATATTGTTAAGCAGTGCATAGATGCATAAAGAATTATGGGCTGTACATGTCCCTCAAAATCCATTTGCTCGATTCGCATCTTGACTTTTTTCCTGACAACCTTGGCGAAGTCAGCGATGAACATGGAGAACGATTCCATCAAGATATCGCCGTAATGGAGTCACGTTATCAAGGACGGTGGAGTGTGACCATGCTTGCCGATTATTGTTGGATGCTTCATCTATCTACACATATAGGGTTAGTAGAGAAATAAAAAGTGATGATGATGCAAGACAAATCACGCACACACATACAAAGATGAGATATAAATAATGTAGTTAGTTAACTATGATAATGACACTATGTGAAGAGTGAAGTAATGATGTGATGTATTGGGTGTTTCCACACTAATGTCCAATCTACAGTGTCTATGTGTCTCTTAATGCTCCTCCACTGTATGATGATACACGGGTATGTATAGACTGTCCAATTTAGGTGGATGGTATTTTGTGTGGGTTATCTCCAATCGAGGATGTGCTGATAAAAATGGCTGTTGTAATGAGGACTTTGACGACGCACAGTCCTTCAATATTAGGCTATTTCTATGTAGGGTTGACAAACCGTTGACCGTTGCCTTAGGAAAATGTCTGCTGTCAAACCTCTGAAAGGTACTGGCTATACTGGAGATCTCAACGGAATGATCTTGGTATGTAGACTCATCTACTTGAGTATGTACTCTTGATTCATATAATATGTTTTGGAGTGAGTTGAACTTGTTAGCTGTATATGCCACTCAACTTGTAAATATGAAATCTTGAGTTATAAAATATGCTTTGGAGTGCGTTAAACTTGATAAAATTATGAGAATCCGCTTGGGAATATCTACTCTTGACTCAGGGAATACGTTATTGAGTGAGTTTAACTTGATATAAATAAGAGAATCAACTTCTGAGCACTTGATAAGCAGGTGAATACAAAGCCGCGCGACCACCTTGTAAACGTGGGCAAGAATTCTTCCTTCTTAACTGAGGAAGTTAAGGATGTCCTAAATTGCGAATTATGCTATCCAGACGTATACTTTGCTAGTTTCTTTCTGGTAGACGCCAAACACATAAGGCGTAGGCTCAGACTTCTGGTGGACACATTGAAGACACACAAAGTGGCTTCGTAAGTTTCACTTCTAATATCAATGGTTGACTTTCTTTTATAATACTCCTCACTACTGATCTCTGTGAGTTTAATTCTCTAGTAATTATATACGACATGAGACGAACATGAGAATTGTTAAATATATACAGCATGAGAGCTGTGCACATATAAGTCTGCAATGATGATCTAACAATCTAGGTGAAGGTGAAATATGACTATCAGTTACCTCCTATCATCTTAAGAGGAAAATCTTTTGCTTTAATTAATCATTTATGAGAAGGATTGATTGAAAAACTGTCTTCCGCACATTTAGCTATGATGCTAAGTGCAAATATAAATCTTAACTTAAAGACTAAGGAAAATTATTGATATTTTTTAAAAAATCTACTAACCTCCTTTTCCCTTTCGCAAACTCTGTTAAGAACACAATACACCACATATATGAATTACTTATGGACACTGAATTAATAGCAGGCTATGCGTTTGGGGGAAAGTCTACTACGCCACACCGTTCGAAATTTTGTACTGACCACTGATGAGCCTATCGGTACATTATTTTCCTGAATCGTCCATGTGTTCCCAAATCTTGCCTGTGATGTGAAACTCCGCCTCTAAGCCAATCGCTAGGCCTCCATATTGTGACCTATTGCATGTACATCGTTCATGCCCTGTTAGCGACTGTCCCTGGCCAAAAGGGTTGGGGTTTTGGGGACATGATATGACCACTCCCACTAGGCACATTCTAAGAGGCGAATAAAGTGAGATTGCGCATGAGACTGTAAACCATATTGCTACATAAACCATCACTGTAAGAGCACTGCTCTATAGAAAGCTTCCTGCATGAAAGCTACTTCAGTTGTAGCCGCCATGCTACACAAAGAACGAAAAAGTGAAAGCAAAAATGTAGATACACTCATGAATACTTATGCTCATTCACGAAATACGCAGAGAGTGAGCAAGTCAAAAGTGAGATAACGTCATCAATTTTTTCACGTTGCTTCAGATTACTCTTGCTCTACGCTGAAAGATCCTATTTGAAACCTGTCTTTTGAGCAACCACAGAAGTGACCTACAAATCACGTCTGCGACCACTAAAAGTAAGCAAGGACAGCCTGGTCGGCTTATTCTCAATTACCTGACACGGAGATCGGATATCGATCTGCTACTTCAATATCTCAGCTGGTTAGACAGTTTGCCACCGATATCCTGTAAATATCACGAGAAATTTCGTTCTTTTCATCACATCTGTCCTTTATTTACACGTGTACATTAGCAATACGTTTAGAAAGTTGAATTCATTTTCAATTTTGAATTACTTATCCACAGCGCTCACTGTTTAGTATTTGTTAAAATTACGGTGGTAACATGCATCTAAATGTGCACCATTTAGCACTTCTACTTCTACCACATCAGCGGTTTAGCAGTGTTCTTGATTACAGTTCAGTCGGGTTTTACTGCGAGTGCTTTAAAGAATTAGTATTATTACAACTGTAACGAAGTAAATTTTGTTATTGTTGTTCAGAATCGACATCTTTGCAGTCCGGGCAAACACACAGATGCTCAGTCTCCCTCAGCAAACGTCGACGGATATGAATGCTAATTGTTCCTGTTGCGCGCTGGTTGTATTTACGCAGAATACATCCTCTCTTACGTTCATCTCTGCAAGTGTTACGCCTAATGCCAAACTCCAGCAAACTTAGCCTTGGTGATTCATCGATTGCAGTGACATTCTGTAATAGGCGATGATTAATTGTCCCGAGTATCTATCCCTTGTCCACATCGAATGCATCTACTATAGGTGCTCTTGAAGTTAGTCTATCAGCTCTTTTATTGCCACGCCACGTACCCTGCATGACCTGGACAGCAGATCCACACCAGTTCTTGAAGATTCGACGCTTCTATGGAGGTTTTCCATTCATGCCTTAGCCATCCATTTAGGATGTTCCGAAGCATGGACTGAGAGTCTGACACAACAACTACCCTTGTTAATTAAGTTTCAGACAACCACCTTAAAGCCGCAGTAGCTGCCTCTACCTACACTCTCATGCTGGAGGTTGTTGCCCATGTAAGTATATAGTCTTCAATAAGAGGAAATGAAAAGTTCATCTCAACAGTGCGGCCTACCATGCCACCATCTTGGGTATATACATACAGACAAACATACACACATGCATAGATATATAGAAAGGCGAATAACTTTCACTCATACATAAATTATGTTGCAGGATATGACAAATTTGGTATGTGACACATTTTGTGTTCATTGAACACTAGGAGGTCCGGGCAGCTGTGGCGTAGCTAACAGTCCTTTTCAGGACTAACCCGTTTCAGGTCTTTATCATGCTAGCTGATAGATACCATGAGTCCTTTTCAGGACTTAGAATTTATCAACGCAAGAGCTAGAAGTCCCTCTCAGGAGAAGCCATTTTCATGGCATTATATGCTACCTGATAGAAGCTAGTAGTCCTTTTCATGACTCTGTACCTCTATACTTCAGTTGACAAAGTTAAATTACTCTGAATGACAATTACGCTCCGATATAACCAAGGGACTTCGGTCCAGGTTAAAATTACCGTGCCTCGCCACAAGAAGTCAAAACCTCAATGAAACCACAAAGAAAGCGAGGCGCAAAATTGATGAAGGTCTATACTACCCAAGGAGATAAGGCACACTAGTTGAATGAACGAAAAGTTTTTTTGGAATCTGCTAACAGTTCTGTTATCATGGACTGAACTCTTAGAGAACAAATGTGTATTTTACTTCATTCTAACTAAATAACTATTTTTATTGATGCATTTACTCTTTGTTCTTCCTGTCAAATATTTTTTTTGTCCATCATGATCTTAATAATACGTTAGCGACAGAATAACAAGAACGTAAAAACTAAGCAAGATATTTTATTTCATGTTCAACACAGCGACCAGCTCACGCCTGTCACAACTATGGAAAGCCGCTTTAGTAGTATATAAAGTAATGTTGACCACTTCAGGTTTATCTTGCACACCTGTCGAATTCATCATAATATCAACCGACCGTAAATGTTGCAATAAAAGAGACACAACGGTGTACTCCATATTCAGCTTACAGCAGCATGTAGTGACTGAGCAATAAAAGCTGTCTCATTAAAGTAGTTGTTGCCAGGAAGACGCGACTGCTCATTAAAAGCCATAAAATGTCACTAAGTGGCATGCACAGGTCTGGCTTATTGGTATAGATCTGGCATAATTACATCCTATATCGACAGAAGAAAGGATACAAATTAAGCATGCTTATGAGAAACTGACGCAGACTGAAAACATCGGCACCCAGTGAATAAATACAGTTAAGATGCTTTTTTGGTGCTAAATTTGCTTCGTGCCTGGGCATTCTATGTTTTATAAGCCTCGTTTGTCCCGAAACAAACAAACATTGGTTGTGTCAACAGACGCCATATGAATATTGATTACTTGGTTGTTGTTATGAAAATTCTGGGAGAGCCTGATATTTAATTCCTTTACGTCCCTACATTAGGTCTGTACAATCACATTATATTCACTTACACGACATAAATAACAAAGACAGCATAAAAGGAAGAGAAATTGGGAACACTGAAGTCACATAGAATTTCACCAGTGCAAGAAAGAATCTTGCTAGCTGGTGTTGAATAATTTCTATCATGAGTTTTCTTGCGGTGAGGCAACTTTGCAACGTGAACTTTCAGGTCATGTCGTGTGACGTTTCCATACTGAGATCGATTTTAAAGGATCTCCACTGTTTTCTGTGTCTTACCTAGATGGTACACTCTGACAGGCCTGCAAAAGGCCTAAAACAGTGGTTGTTCTGAGATCTTTGTGGGGAAAAAAATGAAAGACTAAGTATGATAGGCTTGTTTCACAACTATAAATAACGAACATAAATAAATTCTGCTGTGTTCTATTTCTTTATTTCTTTCCATCACATATCTATTTGTGTTTATTATTTACTTTCACAGCCCTTGAGCTTTCCACTTTGTTTCAAATCTGACCTCTTACTTTGATACCGTATAACAAAAAATATGTTTCTTAGATGCGACCAGTATTTTTATTATTATTTGCTATGCAGGCTTAGGCCGTTATTTTTAGTTTTCGCCACACATCAATCATTTCGTGTAGCTCTTTTTTTCCACTGTTCTATGTTTGAACTTAACCATCCGCATATTACAAGTATGTATACAATGTCCGCTGATTGATATTCCTGGCTTATCCTCTGTGGATCTCATCATGTTTGCGCTATACAGAGTTAATAGGTCAGGTGAGAATACGCATCCTTTATCAGCTGGAAATTTACTGTTTGCTTCCCAATACCATTAGCTGATGTTTGTTGCCAGTTTCAAGTGGTTTGTTTTCCTACATTATTTTGTAGCAAAATTGTAGTTCTGTAGATATTTTCCACCAACGGGCTGATCACCCGTTTGCCAGTCACTTCGATTACGGAAACAACAGCAAATGGATTGATTTGCCATTGCCCTAAAGACGCCAATAGGCGTGATGGGAAACAATGGCAAAGAAAACCTATCTGCTGTTGCCCTAAGACGCCACTAGGCGTAATGGCCACTGACTGCTTTGACGGTCGGTGGCTAAGGACGGAAGAAGAAGAAGAAGAAGATATTTTCCAATAATTAACTTTGCAGACTGCCTTGTTGTATCCCATGAAGAAAAGACGATTTGTACTTCTAGGTCTGTGTGTATCAATTTTATAATAGCACTTATGATATGAAAGTTTTATTAGTGATTTAGTATTTAAAAATGTCTGGGTCGTTCACGGGTACCATACTGTGTAGTTGTGTAGGTGTCATTAGAATGACCTAGGCCGATAAAGCACTTTTCTTGGGGTACTAATTGGCTGTGCGCCCTTTCACAATTTACTTTCACATCACGGAGAAGGCACTGTTTGGATGGACATTGGTTCGATTCTCGGTAGGCCTATCGTTTATATTTCTTTTCTATTGTCTGATGTCGTACTGTCTGTCCAATGAGGGCCTGTTTTATCTACATTCATTTACTTATTTACTATTCAGAGGGCTCAGGTGTCCTTCAGTATTTAGTAAAACATATGCACTGTTTGTGTCACTGTTTGTGTCACTGTTTGTGTCACTGTTTGTGTCACTGTTTGTGTCACTGCTTGCCACAAAGCCACCGACTGTTAGTCACCAGTTTCTACCTTTATTTCCCTTCTCATTATCCATATGATAATTTTTCTTTGCATTTTAAATTTTACAATAAAAACCCAGTGTTGGTAAATCAATCACAATGTTAGTGGTCTTAATGCTACTTTACTTACCAATTTACCCACGTGTAAAGTATGATAAATACTAAATAGGGTTATACGAAAGCTCGAAAACAGAAACTTGTATTGTCTGAAACTTAACCTTCGGTTCCACAAAAAAAAGGATGTGTACTATTGCCTGCCCGGCCAGGCATTTTCTTAAGAAACGACCACTAAAAAAAAAAAAAAAAAAATTTAGCAACTGCTAAGAGAGCTGAACCATAGGCCTACTATAAGATAGGTCTATCATATAAACCTTCATACCTAATTGGTGGCTGCAGTAAAACTAGGCCCACAATGTGTAGATGTTGTCCTGAAGGAAGAAATCTTGAGATGCAGAGTTCATTCATGAATTTATTCATTCATTAATAAATATGAAATTCAATAATTAATTTCACTATTCACTCCCCTATGGCACACGGAACTATTGCTGGAGCTGGTTCACTAGCAGGAGGCCAGGTGTAGAGCACTCTTGTGCACCACTGATTTTTTTGTGGCAATTTGTTTTATATTATGAGGTTGGCAACCTCATTAACAACCTCATATTAGTCGCCTAGTACGACATGCTTGAGACAGCGGTAGTCGCATTCTTTCTTTGTCTCCTTAGAGACTCTCAGGAACTACAGAGGTCGAATACTTTGATGATAAACTGCTAAAACAGAAAGTAAACTGTTTTGGTGAATGTTATTCTCACGCTTCGATCATTTGTTTCCTGACATTTTCTATTTGTTTGTTAATGTCGACAAGTGCTGGTGTTGCGTTCTTGGATATTTCGTGTGGTCGGTATAATGGTATGTCGACTGGTCGTAAAAGAAATAGCCACTCCTTCAATCCATAATTGTTTGGTGATGGTGAAGTCCTGCTTTCCGATGATTTAGTGTAGGAGGCATCGTACTGATGGTTACCCAGGTGTACTTCTCACGCGGTGTCCAACATTTTTATTGAGGCCTCCTGTATTTCACATTCCATGCCAGAATGACTAATTTCATTTAGCGACACTGGTACTTCCGAATGAAGGTAGGCAACGAAACAAGCTGCACGATGCAAACAAGCGATAGTCATGAATTAACAGGTTTCTACCACGATCAAATGTTTAAAAACGCAAACCTAAAAATAAAGTAAAAACGAATTTTTTTTAACAAATCAACACATATTATGAAAGATGTTGAGTGGCGAGGGTAACTGTAGCATAGAAACCAGTTACTGAAAACAGCAAGCCCACAATGTAACGCGGTTAATTCGCTCTGAAGGTTTTCAGGGTGAAAAAAAAAACTCGTGAGTGTAATAGTGCTTTAATACGATGCATTTTTTAGATATTTGCTTGCTTCAAAGAATAATTAAAGCTAAACAGGTTCTGTTAATAAAAAGAAAACTTTGAGATAATGAAACTTTATTCCGTATCCTGTTAAGGGCATAAATATAAAAAAAAAAAAGATATAATCGTAATAAATTTAAAGCATCTTTTAAAATGAAATTTAGCCTCGCTTTGGCTAGGCATGTTCTGCTTCAACCTAGACACAGGGTTCATCTGCTATATTAGGGCGCATGTGTAAATATAAACGACCTTGTGGTCTGTAATTTCTGAACTAATACATACAGTACTGCGTATTCATTATGAACACATATATGCAAACTAATCGTTTTTTTTTTTTCGACTCTACAGATGTTTATGATGTTACGAAGTACTTGTCCAGTGATGAATGAATGTACTGTAGCTCATGTTCTCTTTTCGTAAATCAGTTTATAGTAGTAGTAGCTCCCTTAAGTCATAATTGACTATGGGAATGCTCCACTGAGGTGATAGCCTTCTGCAGCTTTCTTCCTGGTGTTCATTTCGGCGTGTTCCTTTCCTTTCTGCTTGTTGAGAGAGCTTCTTTTCGCTGAATCTGAGGTGGGTTTAAAAATCAGTTTATAGCATGCAACAGAATCCTGTACTGCTCCAAGCAAACACAATGGCGACGACACTAACAGCTGTGCGTCCGCAATAATAGGAACGCCATGTGTAATGTTGGAAGTGACGCTTGATAAATGGCGTTGTAGGTTAAGTCGTAAGTCAAATTGCCGCAGCCGCGTATCTATGAATCCGCGTTACTCGAATCCGTGTAAGTCGAGGGCTTACTGTACGCCAGTGACCCTAACCCGTGTATACTAGTTACGAGTTGTTCGTAGACCTTCTCTATCAACCAAATAATAATTGTGATGGTAATGCGAGTGAAGGAAACTTTAAAACAAAAGAAATAAAAGGCATGCAACATGCAGCAACAGACTAGAAACACATATTAGAAAAACAAGAGCAAGCAAGAAAAACTATAATTCTAAAATATATTTTATGTTTCATTTAAAAAAATAAAGCGAAAAGCTGAAAAAAAATAGGTATGCCTACTCGTGAGTCTTACTAAAATAAAGCAGGAAGGATACTCTTCATTACGACAACATGACTTTTGTCGGGGACAAGACATAAGAAGAAACGACACGAAAAAAAACTATTGAGAACTAATTGTTACGTGCAGTCTTTGATATCTTACAATATTATACATTGGTATTCTTGTTATCTTCGCAAATATTTTGAAAGCAAAATAGTGCTTAAGGGAAAGTCATTATTGTGTTACTTCCCTTGAAAGTTGTGTCGGCTCTTTCGATCAAACTCCGCGGATAAATCCATTTTACTGCGATTTATTCGTTGTTTGGGTAATAATAGATTGTTCTTGCTTCAGAATATCTATGGCCTGAATTTATGTGTATTGTTTGTCTGAGTAGGACGAGTCTGTCTTATATCTGTATATCTTTACATATCTAAGTCGAACTATATGTTCTGTTGTCTCTAGAGAGGTCGAAGGCTATTCGGCGGATGTGTCGCTTGAGTGGTGTGATTTGGCTTCGTCCTGATGGGGGCTGTGTTTTTCCATGTGTGGCCTGTCGCCGGGGAAAAAGTGATCTCAGTGATTTGTGGGGAAGGTGATAGTCGTCTAAACCTATCGTGTATGCTTTACCCCAGTGTTTATTCGTATTGCCAAGGAATGGCAGTTTCATATTTCCTATACCAAGGTAATCAAAGATACTCTTATGAACTCTCGATCGAAGCCACCATTTTCGATAGTTACGATTTGAATGTCTAAGAGAATATATTTGACTCGATGAAAACGACTTCGATTCCTAGCAGCACTATATCCTGTAGATTGCAGTCAATTGTTCATGATCAAATCTACAGAGCAATGAAATGTTTTATGAATGACTAACTTTAGGACAGATTCATTATCTGTATCCAAACGTGAGTGACAGCTCACGAGTGAAGCCATCTTGGAACCAAAACATGTAGTGACTTTCAAGAAGAGAAAAGGGATGCCCGTATTATCGCTTGATCAGTCCAGAGATCACTGCTACACATGAGAACCCATTGCTAGCGGTTCAATATTATTATATGGAAAAATATGTGCTGAACATTATGTTGAAGAATCGTCGCTAGACGAGATTAGGTTTAGAAGCCATCTGAAATATTGTTTATAAGCTGACGTGCTCAGTCAGTGAAGTCAGATGATATATGTATGGGCGATACTGAGTGCTTGGCTACTGACAGTCCATTATACACTTATTCTACATGAGTGCCCATGTAACATTGCAAGACCATTTATCCACTGTACTATGATGTATTATGGCAACCTGTGATTTGTCACTATCTGTGCTGTCGAGTGTGTACGTCCAATTAAACTTTAGAAAAGGTACACAGTCGTTGGTGTCGATGACTTCCAGCCATACATGAGTGTGAGAAAAGAACATTTTTTGTCAACACCACGAACCTTTATCATCATTCGCACATTATACACTCAATCCATGTCTACACACCACTGCGTAGGTCAAGTTGACATTCCATACACTACAGTGGAGCAAACAACACCATAGAGATCTTATCAACTGATGATGATGATGATGTCTGCTTCCATCCACTTATATCTATCTTTTGGTGGATATCATTAACGGGAATAAAAATCCAACTTTATCAACCTTATCAACTGGTGGACCAGCTTTCTGGGTTTGACCTCGCAGAAGTTCAGAAGTCAACAGATTACCGATACCAGACCGTTTCCTGTGGCTGATACGACACACTTGCAGTATTGGTTTGCTCTTTGTCAACACTTCGTCACGTGACCTGTCAATTGAATGCAGTATGTAGGTCAGCGTTGTTGACATTTTTTACATTAGACATTACAGAGTTTCACAGAACAGTTGGATCAATTCTTGTCAATGTTAACAGGAAGACAGTATTTGTGAACTAAGAAGTCCTATTTTCATCGATGGATCTTCTTGTTTTCCATATATGAACTTTAATATTTAAGGCCAGAATGTTTAATTGAATAAAGTGGCAGTTTGTTTATTTTCATAAAAATAACTTTGCCATTACTGTAAGACTGAGCCTATTTTGCAACACATACTATCATACACATAATTTATATATATTTATGTTTACATGTTATTTGTTTGTATAGTATGTTAGTTTCTATGTCAGCGGGTTGTGTTTAAGGTTGGGCGGCGTCCTCACAACAGAATATCCCACGTCATAGAGGGTCCGTTGTGGGCGTTTTCTATAGGTGCAATTTTCTTGATTGAAAATTTGCTGCGACAACTGTTGCTTTTGTGTTAGCTGTGAAGTCTGTAATTATTGTTATTTTTGTAATATTTCTTTGTTCTTTAGTTTTGTTTTGATTTGTTTGTAATTTGTTGGTCTAACCTTTTCTATCTTTCAGTTCTATTCACAATTTATATTCATATATTGTGACGTCATTTGTGTTGTTATTCTTTGCAGATTCAGTGATTATTTTCATTGATTTCCCTATTTGATTTATTTTGATTTCTGCAAACGTTCTTGTATTGTCAGTCCTATTTGTACTTTATGTATTCTGTTGGTTGACATATGTTTTATATAGGTATATTTCATAAGACACAATTGCCTGTGCACTGCACTTGGATTATGGTATAAACCAGTACCTGATTATTATTACTATTATACAAGACCTTATTAAAGGCTTGTGACCCACAGATCTTGGGATAGTATACTGATTAATCAAGTCATTGAGAACTTGTGGTATTATTATTGATTCAGGTGATTAGTATTATTGTTAGACATCATGCTACATTAGAATACTTCATTACACAAGGGAAAGCCCTTGATAAGACTGGTCAACAATTAGAACAATGGGCAGTTGCTCAATATGACAAAGCATTAGCTGCAGAAGAGAGAAGAGCTATGGCAGAAGAGAAAAGATTAGCTGCAGAAGAAAGAAAAGCTATGGCGGAAGAGAAAAGATTAGAAAGAGAAGCTGAGGCTGCTGCTGAACAAAAGAAATTGCAGATGCAGGTAGAGGAAAGGAGATTTGAAGCTGAACAAAAAAGATTAGACAGGGAAGCTGAACAAAAAAGATTAGACAGTGAAGCTGAACAAAAAAGATTAGACAGGGAAGCTGAACAAAAAAGATTAGACAGGGAAGCTGAACAAAAAAGATTAGACAGAGAGGCTGAAGAAAAAAAAGCAATAAGAGAACATGAATTTGAGTTGGAGAAATTGAGATTGACAAGTATGAGTAATGTTAATCAGGCATCTAGTGGTAATGGTAAACCTTCTACTTACAAGGTTAAGGTTCCACCGTTCAATCAGTCCAGTGACGATATTACATTCTGGCTGGATAGATTTGAACGTTCTTGTCGTACACATAATGTGGATAAATCACAATACGCTAATCAATTATCAGAAAACTTGAAAGGTGAATCTTTGACTAGATTATGCCTTGTAGGAGAAGCAGATAAGGATAATTATGATGTCATTAGGGCGGCTTTGATAAAAAAATATCAGCTAAGTGAGGAAGGCTATCGCCTTTTATTTAAAACGATGGTACCTGAGACGGGTGTAGAATTCTCAGAATTCACTGCAAAGGCACGTCTCACAGTTGATCGTTGGATTGAGCTTTCCAAAACAGAAAAAACGTATGAAGGACTTATGGATTTGTTGCTCAGAGATAAGATTATGTCATGTGTGAACAAACCTTTCCTTGAATTTATACATGAGCGTAAACCCAAATCTCTAAAAGAAATGGAAGAATATTGTTCCCAATATGTCACTGCACACCCCGACGTGACTTTTGGCAACACTAAGATTAAGGAGAGTATGCCAGTTGCTTCAGCAACACCATACAATCCCAATTATTCACACAGATTTCAGGGACCTCAAAACAGATTTGATAAAAAAGGTAACCATAATAGTTATCAAAACCAAGGTAACCAATCATTTCAGGGTTCTTCTTCAAAGAACTGGAGACGACCTGATAGCTCTCGACACAGGGGTGGTCATAATTATAGGAATTTCCGTAGAGGAAGTAATTATAGAAACTATCAGGGTTATCCGTCTTGGAGTCAACAAGATCATAATTACAGAGATACTCATTATAATGAATATGATAATGGTAACCAAGGGAACTATGACTCAAACCCAAATAGGGGTTACAATAGAGGTAACAATAACTACAGAGGTGATAATAACCGAGGTAGATCTCAAAACAAAAGACATAAACCACATTTTCAGGCAAACTCTGCACAACAAGAGTCCCATGAAGCCTATAAACAGAGTAAAGATAATAATGATGCTAGTAATATGGCATGTGCCGCTTTTGATTTTGGGAGAGCATCTCAGTGCCCCCAATGCAAAACGTTATTTGAGCCAACCACAGTGTCTACTTTAAGCTGTGGCCATCCTCTTCCTGCTCTTCCAGCATCAGTCGCGCATGATGGAAGAGGTTCTCTTGTCTTACATAAGGGTTTAGTGAATAACAATCCAGTCTCTGTGCTATTTGATTCTGGATGCACCACAATTGGTGTTAGGCAGTCACTCGTAGATCCTTCCCGTGCCACTGGACAAGTAGTCAAATGTGTAACATTTGGCGGCACATTAGAGAAATACTCTACTGCTATCATTAGGATTGCTACTCCTTTCTTTACAGGAGATGTACACGCATGTCTTCTTCCGAATCCGATCGCTGACCTCATCATCGGTCGCATTCATGGAGTCAAGGAATGCACTCCGCAACAAATTTCCACGTGGGAAAGGCAAAACATGCAGATTGCTAACGCTGTAGTCACTAGAGCTCAGGCTCTTAATATGCCTCAAACTTCATCTACTGAAGATAATGAAGTGCATAACCAAGATAATCCCTTGGTAATTTCTCGTGACTCGTTTATAAAACAGCAAGAAGATGATCCCACTCTGAAGAAATTCTTCATTCTTGCAACTAAAGGTGATCCGAATAAAGACACAAGTCGTAAATCGTGGATTACAAAGAAGAATGGCGTACTTGTACGTATGGTTCAAGACTCCATTACGTCAAGTCATTCTCAAATCCTGGTTCCCAAGAATTTGAGAGTTAAAATTTTGCAGCACGCTCACGACTCTCAGTGTGCTGGACACATGGGTTTTTCCCGTACTAAGTCAAGAGTCCTTGCGGCTTTCTTTTGGCCATTGGTAAACAAGGACATACGGATTTATTGTCGATCTTGTAAAGTATGTCAGGAAGTTAAATCCAAAGGTCCACGGCATGCTGCACCCATTCAGGCGGCGGACATTCCTATTCGGCCGTTTCAAAAAATGGCCATAGACATTATTGGTCCATTTAAGATCAAGTCTGCCAGAGGACATCAGTTTATCTTGACGTGTGTTGATATGTGCACACGTTGGCCAGAGGCTATTCCTCTGAAGAGCATTACTACTGCTGATATTGCAGATGCTCTTTGGCTTATATTTTCTCGTCTGGGGTTCCCCGGAGAGATATTGTCAGACCATGGCACCCAACTAATATCAGATACCATGTCTCAAGTAATGTCTACTCTGCAGATAGATAGATCTTTAAGTAGTATCTACCATCCAATGTCTAATGGTATGGTCGAACGCCTTAATAGAACACTTAAAAACTTACTGGGGAAGATAACTGAGGATCATCCTCAAGACTGGGACAGAGTTTTACCTGCGGCCCTCTTCGCTTACAGAGAGGTACCCAATGAACATACGGGATTTTCTCCCTTTGAACTCGTCTTTGGCGCGCGTCCGCGTGGCCCTATGTCGTTGCTTCACGATCTCATAACATCTGACAATATTGACGATGACACAAAGTCATCCTACGAATATGTCATCGCGTTGAGACAAAAGATTATCGAAGCATGCAAATTAGCAACTTCTTCTTCTGAATTTGCGAAACAGAAGGCAAGGCAATTTGCCAATAAGAAGAGATGCTTACGACAACTTTGTCCTGGTGACAAAGCATTTGTATTACTACCTTGTAGGGAAAACAGATTACTTATTTCTTGGAAAGGTCCGTACGATATAATATCGAAAATTTCCGATGTCGACTATATTGTCGATATTGATGGGAAGCATAAAACCTTCCACATCAATATGCTTACTGAATTCCATGAACGTCCGGATTATTTGCAACCCATTTTCCAAGCAACGGACAATTCTCCAGTACAACATGGTCATTACTCATCACTGTCCGTGATACAGGATGAGGAAACAAGTTTTTCAGATGTAAATCTTCCTCTTCCAATGATCCCACTTCATTCCAGTGAATCATGGAAGAACGTTACTGTCTCTCCTGATTTGTCTCTAGGAGAACAGCGACAAGTTTCAACTATGTTGCAAACATTTCAGGATGTACTCACTGACATCCCTGGACAAACGAATGTCATTCAACATGACATTGTTCTAACTGACCATACTCCTATTAGGGTTAGACCTTATCCTATACCTATACATTTTCAAGCACAGGTCGAGAAAGAGTTGGATGAGATGATAGATTTGAAAATAATCGAACCATCCACCTCTGCATATTCTTCGCCGATGGTTATTGTGCGTAAAAAAGACAATAACATACGTCTTTGCGTTGACTATCGAAAATTGAATCAAGTAACGAAGTTCGATGCCGAACCTATGCCTTTACTGGAAGAGCTACTTACTCGACTCTCCAAATCTCATTTTTTCACTAAACTTGATTTGTCTAAAGGATATTGGCAAGTTCCTTTATCTGAACGCGCCAAACCTCTCACGGCTTTTTCAACACCTAGAGGTTTGTTCCAATGGAATTTTATGCCTTTCGGTCTTATGAACGCACCAGCTACGTTCGTACGCATGATGCGCCGAATCCTATCTTATCGGTCAGATGTCATTGCATATCTAGACGACATCTGTCTTTTCAGCGATACTTGGGAAGATCACTATTCAGGGTTAGATGAATTGCTGTCTACTTTGCGTGAGCACAACCTGACAGCGAAACCCTCTAAAGCCTATATTGGTTTTAGCGAAATTTCTTTCCTAGGCCACCGAGTTGGTCATGGTTTCCTAAAGACAGAGGACCATAATACTAGTAAGATACTTAACATCTCAATCCCTAAGACTAAAAAACAGGTGAGAAGTCTGTTAGGTCTTATTCAATTTTATGGCAGATTCATTCAGAATCTATCCTCTATCATGGCACCTCTCTCAACACTTCTAAAGAAAGGTTCGCCTAATGTGGTCCACTGGTCTCAGGAATGCCAATGCTCTCTGGATAAGATTAAAACATTGTTTTCAACACCACCTATTTTAGTGCTACCCACTAAAGATAAGACATTCGTTCTTCGTAGTGACGCTTCATCCACTGGGATTGGAGCGGCACTAATGCAAGAGTACTCTGGAACTCTGCATCCTGTAATGTATATTTCCAGAAAACTTAATGCGGCAGAAAGGAATTATTCGGTTTTAGACCGTGAGCTATTAGCTATGGTTTGGTCGATCCTCAAACTACAGAGATTCCTTCTAGGCGCACATTTCATAGTAGAAACCGACCAAAAAGCTCTTACTGCTATACAGAGTAAGAATTTGAAGAGCTCGAGGTCTACTCGATATGCAATTGCTCTTCAACCTTTTCATTTCTCTGTGCGAGCTATTCGTGGATCAGATAATGTGATGGCAGACATTCTGTCAAGATGCCCACATGATTCCACATAACTATTAGGGCTTAGACTTCTTGATATGTCTAGTTCTATAGTAGTTCCTTTTCTATATCATGATAGATACACATTTGTAATTTAATAATATAATGATTGTATCACTACATAGCGGTTCATTGATGTTTATTCACCGCTGTGCTTTGATGATTTTTTCTTCATAAATCATAAATTTAAGATATCTAATACGAAATGATGATATGAATTTTTTAGGCATTGTGTAATTGCCAGAATTGTATTATACTTTGATGACACCTTCCTGGAAAAATATACTTGTAGAGAAATAATTTCTCTCAGTTTATGAGACACATTCTCACCAGTCGCTCCATAAGTCGACTTAGCCTCATATTAGGCGTTATAGGTATTCCTGATATTTTCATCTGCGCATTATTCATGCGTTGTGAGCCTATTGTACGTTGCTCCTAGATGTATTTCAAAAAAAAAAAAAAATGTTCCATTTTTTTTTCCCGGGAGGTGTGGTAAGACTGTTACGTGCAGTCTTTGATATCTTACAATATTATACATTGGTATTCTTGTTATCTTCGCAAATATTTTGAAAGCAAAATAGTGCTTAAGGGAAAGTCATTATTGAGTTACTTCCCTTGAAAGTTGTGTCGGCTCTTTCGATCAAACTCCGCGGATAAATCCATTTTACTGCGATTTATTCGTTGTTTGGGTAATAATAGATTGTTCTTGCTTCAGAATATCTATGGCCTGAATTTATGTGTATTGTTTGTCTGAGTAGGACGAGTCTGTCTTATATCTGTATATCTTTACATATCTAAGTCGAACTATATGTTCTGTTGTCTCTAGAGAGGTCGAAGGCTATTCGGCGGATGTGTCGCTAGAGTGTGGTGTGATTTGGCTTCGTCCTGATAGGGACTGTGTTTTTCCATGTCGGCCTGTCGCCGGGGAAAAAGTGATCTCAGTATTTGTGGGGAAGGTGATAGTCGTCTAAACCTATCGTGTATGCTTTACCCCAGTGTTTAGTCGTATTGCCAAGGAATGGCAGTTTCATATTTCCTATACCAAGGTAATCAAAGATACTCTTATGAACTCTCGATCGAAGCCACCATTTTCGATAGTTACGATTTGAATGTCTAAGAGAATATATTTGACTCGATGAAAACGACTTCGATTCCTAGCAGCACTATATCCTGTAGATTGCAGTCAATTGTTCATGATCAAATCTACAGAGCAATGAAATGTTTTATGAATGACTAACTTTAGGACAGATTCATTATCTGTATCCAAACGTGAGTGACAGCTCACGAGTGAAGCCATCTTGGAACCAAAACATGTAGTGACTTTCAAGAAGAGAAAAGGGATGCCCGTATTATCGCTTGATCAGTCCAGAGATCACTGCTACACATGAGAACCCATTGCTAGCGGTTCAATATTATTATATGGAAAAATATGTGCTGAACATTATGTTGAAGAATCGTCGCTAGACGAGATTAGGTTTAGAAGCCATCTGAAATATTGTTTATAAGCTGACGTGCTCAGTCAGTGAAGTCAGATGATATATGTATGGGCGATACTGAGTGCTTGGCTACTGACAGTCCATTATACACTTATTCTACATGAGTGCCCATGTAACATTGCAAGACCATTTATCCACTGTACTATGATGTATTATGGCAACCTGTGATTTGTCACTATCTGTGCTGTCGAGTGTGTACGTCCAATTAAACTTTAGAAAAGGTACACAGTCGTTGGTGTCGATGACTTCCAGCCATACATGAGTGTGAGAAAAGAACATTTTTTGTCAACACCACGAACCTTTATCATCATTCGCACATTATACACTCAATCCATGTCTACACACCACTGCGTAGGTCAAGTTGACATTCCATACACTACAGTGGAGCAAACAACACCATAGAGATCTTATCAACTGATGATGATGATGATGTCTGCTTCCATCCACTTATATCTATCTTTTGGTGGATATCATTAACGGGAATAAAAATCCAACTTTATCAACCTTATCACTAATCGCAATGCAATGAAAAAAGGGACACGATTCGCTAAGTATGATCACTGTTTTGACTGTTCCTCTTCTGCGTTCAGTTTGTAGTCATGCTAAATCTGCAGGCCTGTCGCCAGGACAAAGTCCACATTCTTTTCCAGGTCAGCGCAGCAGCCCCATAGCTTCTGCTTGAACTCAGCACTCCTTGGCCAGATCAGACGTTGTGGGTCATCATGGGTTGGGTAGTTTTGGAGACTGTGTTCGGGGATCTGGATTACAGTTCCACTTGGACATTCAATTGTCACTGTGAATAATGAAATCTTGAAATCCAGCCTAAGAATACACAGAATGAATTCCATCTACGCATGTCTTCGGAAGGTATTGCAATCGTCTTTCTCCGTGTCGCCGAACCTCATAGGAAAAGTGTATTTACACTTGTGTTCAAAGACTGGTGGTGATATTTGTGTTCCAAATTAACGTATGACCCCGGAAGTTTAAATCGTAATCTGAACTTGATTCAATTCCAGCGATCATTGCGTTTAAACCCTTACTTTTTTTTCCTTGTTGTTTCGACATTCTTGTGGCAAGTCACGTTTCTTTCAATCTAGAATTTGAAGTCCGTTGGTTGTATATAAAAACGCAGTTGCCATTCAATAATAAAAGAAATCTGTCAACTCTCTATTGGTGATATTATTACAAAGGAATATTTGTATCAGTCAGCTAGCATGGTAAAGCGGTAAAAAGAGCTAGTCATGAAAAAGGGAGGCTAACACTTGCAGCGTCGATAAATAATTGACCCTGACAAGACGAATGGTATCCATCCGATAGTACAGTGAAGCTCTGATAAGACGAATGGTATCAATCCGCCAGTAGAGTGATGCCCTGATGACAAAAGGTATCTATCCGCCAGTACAGTGAAGCCCTGATAATGGCGTCATGAAAGGGACTGCTAGCTGCCTTGAGAAGTTCAGCGTTGGTATAGCTGGCGAGTCCTTTTCAGGGCAAGTCTTTCTCAGGGCTTCATGCTAGCAGATGGATAATGTTATTCCTTTTCAGGACTTAGTATCTATCAACGCTGGACGGGCTAGCAATCCTTTGAGAGGGCTCAAGAGCTCACATACAACCGGTGTTTCGCTGAACACTGAGGTAGTACGGGCAGCGTTAGCGTAGCTGGTGAGTCCTTTTTAGGGTAAGTCCTTTTCATGGCTTTATGCTAGCAGGTTGATACTGTTCGACCTTTTCAGGACTTAGTATCTATCAACGCTGACCGGGCTAGCAGCCGTTTTCAGGACTTCTTCATGCTAGCTGATAGAGGCTAGTAGTCCTTTTCAGGGCTTATAATTTATCAACACATCGCTTCAGTTAACAGAGTTCATTTATTTTTGACTGCCAAATTGCGCTCTGATATAACCAATTAGGTTGAAAGAAACGCGCCTCGCCACAAGAAGGTCAAACCTACAAACTCAAAAAAAAAAAAAACCAAAAGACTGCTAGCTGCGCCGACGATGCATACACTCATACACTAGTCTAAACTCTTACAATAATGTCAATGGTATCTGTAACTGCCCCGTGTAGTTCCCGGGGTAGGTCTCTGATGAGACAAAGAAAGAATATGTCTGCTGCACCCTCACGCATGTCGTATCAGCCGACTAATATAAGATTTTCATATAGCTGACTACCTCATCATGTAAAACAATTTGCCACAGTCACCACCTATGCATGAACATTTTAACGCTTGCTGCAGGCTTCCTGCAACAAGGAGCAGACACAGCGGTGCCTAGGTGTTCCCTAAAGGAGAGCACAGGAAATGATGAGGATGACGATGATGGGAATGATTATTATATAAAACTGTCCTTGACCCACATTAAATCATGGCTAACCAGCTGGTATCACGTTTGGAAATAATGCTGAGTCAGGATAGAAAACGCTAGTCGTATAGAGAGACATGATTGAAATAGATAGTCTGCAACTCTTTGTGTTCTCACTAATCGAATTAGCCGCGTCTTGTTCGCGCCAAAGGAAATATACTGCTCTTATTTACTTGTGAATTCGCTTCGTGTGGAAACATACGAACATTATTATTCACTTAAAACAGCACAGCTTGACACCTAAGTGAATGTTTATTCGAGTATATGACAATCCTGTCTCTGCTCTACCAGGTTAGTTCTGTTTTTCCTAAAACAAAACTCATTTTATGTCTAGACGCTCTTTCTTTATATTCAATTTGACCATAATGATGGGAATCAATCAATCTGGTTGTGAATATTTGGAAGAAATCAGACACTAAGCATTTCCAAAATTCAATTGTGCTTGCTGTTCCATTTTTGTACATTTTGCGAAGTAGGATAAGTATGGCGAAATACTTTACTGGGATTCTTGTGTGATCGAAGCGAATTAACAATTGCGTGTGGTACAAATTATTTGAAGCTTTCTGAAAAATTTGAGAGAGTCTGTTTCATTTTCAAAAAAAAGGGGAAAAAAATACTGTTCATTATAACACTACTCATTCATATCAATAAATGTTTAAACAATATGAACATTCCTGCGTGCAACAGATGTTAATGTATTAATTACGTGGTTTACAGTGAATACATTTGCTTTGATCCTTAGTTATTTCCTACGAAATAGTTGACCGTTCCCATAGTGGGTTTTAGTCTATTTGGAGGTGTCTATCCCTCCTAAAGTCATGTTCGTGAACTAGGGCGCTCAGGGACACACTTTCCTGGTTTGACCATCATCCTTTATTTCCCTTGTTAACCACTTTGGGATCGTCCACATATGAAGTCACGCAATTTTTGCCATTTTTAATCTTTTTTTTTTAACCCCACCTCTGTCACACTTCGTCACAAAAACCCAGATCCTCAACCCTCCTGTTTTACTTGACGTCACAAATCCCTTAACCACCGTTCCTTCCCCCCAATTTTTTAAATATTGAAGTAAAACAAGGTAATCCAATGTAAATTAATTAACTAATCGTCATCATCACCATCATCATAATCATCACTTGTCAGGTCACTAATGACCATATACTTAATGCCAAGTCTTCTAGGCCTGTTCCATCAGCTCAAGGTCTTTCAATATCTTCTTCATCCGTGTCATGCCTATCTTCAGTTCTCTTCTCCATGTTTTCCTTGGTCTTTCTCTGCCCCTCTTTATACTGTTACTGTCGTATTCAATGAAGAGATAAAGGTGAAACAAACGCATTAGTATTGAATATAGAAATCTATAAAAATTAAACCAAGAATTACTTTTAAATGATTTGCGAACTTCGTCTCTTGTGACAGCTGGGTCGCTGTATCAGTCTATAAGTGTGGCCGCCTGCGCTAACAGGTGGTTACCTCACATGGCCGTTGCATGCCCAGGTTCTTTGCTTCAGTAGCTAGCGATGACATGATGAATGATTACAACAGTCACACACACACACAGCAAGCGATGAGATAACGCCATAGTTAACTGAAATGGTTTATTTACATGTGTGTGTACCATTGCTGTCGCTCTGACTTCTACAATAGTGGTCCATCACAGAATTATACAATGTGTAAGTTCTTCCTTTCCTCACTCTCTCTCGTTCAGTATCAAATCTACACCTTATGAGCTTTTAACCATCAGTGATCATTCATGTGTTATAATCTATAGTTCTGTTCTTTCTTCCTTACAATTTCTTTGTCTATTGTTATCTATCATATCAGTGATCAGGTTATCTATTGATGGAACCGGACATCTCCGGGGTTGTTACTTTCCCTTTCATCACTGAAGAATAGGACTACTGTATGTATATGTATTAGAATTCACTCTACATACCTTTTCTGAATAAAACCTAACTCACAACGTTTCTCCTTCTAGACAAGAATTCTCACTATTCAATATGTTGGGTTAATCATCACCCAAACTCATCTCCTTGTCCGCGAAATATTCATCACTCAAACTACTTGAGTACTGCCTTTAACATGGCTACTCGCGTATGTGCGATCCGCACTCTCTAACTAACGCACGCCTCTGAACTGCTGCTGAAAAGCGTGCCTTAAGTGGATTTCCGTTTACCTCTTCTCATACCCATCCTTATCCGCGCATCCCCTTTTTGTACTTTATCTGAACTTTCCTATATCTGATTCTCATGTTTCGTTCCCTTACTGCCACACACTCGCCATTATTTACCAACTTCCTCATCCTGATGACGCCATCGCATGTTGGACACGGACATTTTACAGCATTTTTAAAAAGCAATGGGCCTACTGAAAAGATTTCAATGAAAACAGAAATAAAATCTCGATTGATCACACTATAAGTAATTGATGCTATGAGGCAGAGGGATCGAGCATACAAAAATAAGAACATCATTACGTATTGGACAGTAAGAAACAAAGTACAATATTTAATCCGCAGAGAAACGAAAAACTACTTTAGAAATTTAGTTCAGAGTAAACCAAACAGTAAAGAGATATAGAAGGCAATCAACACTTCAGTGAACAAATTTGCCAGACTCACAAACTCCCAATACTTTATTTATTTGTACAGACTTTAGCAATCCTTTTCAGATAGAAATCAACAATATAAAATCCACCATACCGTCTTCCCCTTATGACTTAATCAAATTATCTACGTTCTGCGAGAACAAGTGTACTGACACTATTCCATCCGATATTTCTTTTTTAGCACTTAACGAAGTTTATAACTATCATACTGACCTTAAAGACAAAAACTCAACAGGACTTGATGGAATCAGAAATCGAATACTGCGTTATACTGCACCTGCTATTAGTGGTTCACTAACGTACACATATAATCAATATATAGCAAGTAGTTATCCATCTGCCTTTAAAATCGCTAAAGTATACGCTCTTGTCAAACCTTTTTAAAGGGACGAGCGTCTGGTGGTGACTGGCGATGTGCTATTTGCTTTTTCAAACAATTACGTAACGAAAGTGTTTGTTGTAAACACAGCTTTACTAATGTTCAACTATCTTGTGAACTTTACTATAGGTGTTTAACCTTATCAAAGTCAGTTTTACTCACATATGAAGTTTACTGTACAGATGTGAAATCAATTGCAAATAATTTATATTCAGTTATGACTTAAAAATATAAAACTATTAAAGGGAAAATAGCTAGTTTTATGGATACATTTTTATTTTTGTTGTAAAAAAAAAAAAAATAATAATAAATGTGTGAACGATATGACTAATTACTCATGAATGATAACCAGACATCCACTTTTGTTCTATGAAATATAATGTATGGGATTTTTATTTTTGGTTTTTTCATTGCATGTGGTAAAAATAATAACAATGTATCATTTACTCATCACTCCCTATGGAGCATGCAAACAGGACAACAGCCGGCCCCCTTGCGTGAAGCTTACATCAAGCATTCCCATTATTTTGCAGCAATGGTTCCCCTAGCAACTTGCTTTACGTGAAGAGGATGTCAGCCGCATGTAAAGCGTGGAATTAGTCGCCTCATACGAATGTAAAAGGCAGCAGTAGTTCCATTTTTCTTTGTCTACTTAGAAACCTTCAGTAACTACCCCGGGCTTAGACTACCACATACACATAAATATAGCTGTTATAATTGCTTGTCAGTAGCAGGCTTTAAAAATGTACATATAATTGTATGCTGTCAGACAGCTAACTAACCTAAGCTGACTCACAGCACCAGACATCAAGCAAACTTTATTTTGAATTTATAATGACTTCTATAGTCACGACCCCACGCGTCATCATCATCATCATCATTGTCATTGTCATAAGGTTCTTTGCATGACTCACCACTGCAGCTGAGCCCACAAGAAGCCTGACATAACAATGACACACATTTGCATGGGTGGTTTCTGGGGCATACTGTTTAACATGCATAAGTCACCAGGGTCATGGACAACCTGATATTAAGTGCCTTGTTCGACATGTCTCAGAGTGAATTTGACCTATTCTATCTTTGTCTCTTCAGAGACCTGGGGCAACTACTCGGGGCAAACATGACAACAAGTATCTAGTAATTAAAAAGCAGTCTACAAAAATAACGCTCTCGTGGTCTGGGAGTGTCGAAGACATAATAATGAAGGCGGGAGAGCTAGATAGTTGTGAGCTTTTGATTCACGACATATGTACCAGCCAGTTCGATGATCATGGGGGTCTTCCTGCCAATGTGCTTTTCCAGGAGAGAAAAAAAAAAATCTAAGAACTTTACTATATACAGTGCAGTCCTGATTTAAAAAAGTCGCTGGGACCATCTATAATACTTGTTCTGATCCGAAATTCTGCTGCTTATCAGGAGTTTGCTCACAACTGGACATTGTGCGGTCGGAAAGAGGGAGAAAGTAAAAAAGTAATAATTTTAACTCTTTATTTACAACTGTTTCCTTGTCTGATTAGCATTTTTTGCATCTTTTCCACTTTTCAAAATCAAATGAAAAGCATAAAGTATAGTATCATGTCCTTTGTTTATAATTAGGCTCCAATACCAAAACATTTAAAACTACATATTTCCTTTAATCAAACACAGAGCACATATTTGACATCTCAAGAAGGCAGAAGTATTGAAACTAAATGTAAGAAATCCTGCACCTATAAAATAAGGGACCAAGAGCTAGAAAATACAACCACATTTACATACTTTGGAAGCATAGTATCTCCAGATGGCGAAACAAGCATAGTAACTCCAGATGGCGAAACAAGCGTAGCAACTCCAGATGGTGAAACAAGCATAGTAACTCCAGATGGCGAAACAAGCGTAGTAACTCCAGATGGCGAAACAAGCATAGTAACTCCAGATGGCGATACAAGCATAGTAACTCCAAATGGCGAAACAAGCATAGTAACTCCAGATGGCGAAACAAGCATAGTAACTCCAGATGGCGAAACAAGCAAAGACACCATTTACTGAATGAATAAAGCCAGAATAGCCTTCGCCAACCTAAACAACATCTGGAAATCATCTCAGTGTAGTGGATTTGATGGTACTGTATGGTTGTGATATTACCTAGTGTGATGCATGAGGTCAGCTGTGAAGGCTCCTGAGATAAATGTAGCTGTGAATTTACAGAAGGCCCTTCTTGCTACCACTTACGACCTCACACATATCTTTTTTTTACTAATGAATGTGGCTACGTTAAAAATCTAGGGTATTGATATGGAATGTGTTGTATTAGTATATACAAACACACACACACAGATATTTAATAAGTCTAATAATATTAATAAAATTTATAACACACTGAACTAACTCAAGCTGTTTAAAATTTTGATATTTAAATTTTCTTTAAGTTTATTTGTTCTGAACCAAGGTTTTATTTTGGTCAGAACATATGAAAGATTTTGAAATTATGAATGAAATGCATGAATATATGGCATAATAAATGAAAGGTGTGTACATATGTATTTTACAAGACTAGTTAATATTACTACTGTTTATATTTGTAATTTATCTGGGAGAACGATAAATGGATGTGCTGTTGGGGTGGCTTCATCACTCCCAGTCTATGACTACCAAACATTGTCCATTACTGATGGGAGGAATACAAGTTTTATTTCCCAACATGGTATGTTCTAGTTGATGGAAATATAGTTGGTGTGTTAGTTAGAAAATAAGTTGGTGAATGTCCAGCAGGCCAGACGCTCACGTATCTTTGACTGAGTAGTTCTGGTGCTGGAATCTGGTGGCCCCACCTCTCCGTGCTTGGGGGCAATATAAGGCTGCTCTGCCAAACTACTATACTGCAGGGGTCCTCACTTGTATTTTACAACACAGCATTTGACACCACTTTGGTGCCAAATAAAAAACTCACAGTTCAGAATTATGAATAGAGAACACAGTTATATGCTAGCAAAACTCAGCTGAGCTGCTGGCTCTAGTATAGCGTCCCTCTAAATATTGCAGTTAGCTTCTGGAAATCACACCACTGAAGAATTAATGTGTCTACTACTGGACAATTTATGATGAATGGCAAAAATGCGCGTCTGAGCGCCGATAATATGTTTATCTGTGGCCAATCACCGCCTTTCCCCGTTTTCAAATTTCAAACCTCCTACCAAAAGTCAATTCAGTCATACCTCAGTCAAGTATGTATTATTGTCTGTTGGTCCGTCTGTCTCTACTTGCGTTTTTTACAAAAACACACTTGTTTATACATGCATTTCCTACACGAATCTGCCTCTAGAGTTATTTTTAGCCACAACTTTCCACTAATTCCCCCTCTCTTTCATTCATCTAGATTTTAGCACTTGAGTCTCAAGGCCGCAATTTTTTGAAAATTAGTGACATTTTTTTGTTTCAATGCAGTCGCTCGCTGATATGAACAACAGTCTTTTGTCAATATCTTTATTATTATCTATCCGTCTGTATAAATGAAAGCATATTATTTCTCTGCTCAAGATGGGCCATCAGGCCAGCTAGGTTTTATATTCCTAACATTATTATTAAGAAAAAGTTACTTTTCAAGGTTAGTTGTTTTTTTTGAAATATGTTCGAGCATCTTCTGTAATGCGTTTGCCGCTGAATTCAAATAAAAGGACTAAGTATCGTAAAAGCGTCCAAGAAATGACTGTTGCGTATAATAACTAAGGTCCCTTTTGTCCATTTCTTTACCTTGTGTCAACTTAGGGACGTGAATTTTTTTCCTTTCCCCACCAATTGCGTCTTTTTAGCCTTGCTAGTTTCAAGCACGTGTTCAGTCATATTTTTCTTTTTGATCTCCGTTCTCATCCCGTCTACAAGGGTAAACGTTTTGCCTTCACGTCTAACAAGTTAATTTCCATGGCGGGTAGTGACCCGCGGCATGGGCGATCATGTCTTCTAGTAGCTTACGCATTATTTTTTATCCCTACATTTTATCTTTGGAGATATTTTAACGTTGTATCACGGTTAATTTTATCACACATCTCCCCACTTGAAAACATGCCTACGGCAAGTTCCAAAACCAGTGATACACATAGATAAAATTACTCCTCACGCCTGCCACTACTCTAATTTTGATCACAGGGGTGCCGACTGAGGAAATCTGCACCGACATTCAATTTGCCTGGGATATATTGGATACTAAACTGATAAGGTTGAAGCAATAAAGACCACCTCAGCAATCTTGCGTTTTCATGCTTAGCCTGAGATAAGAATACGAGGGGCTGATGATCCGTCTGGACCACAAAAGTCCTACCATACAGATAGATTTGAAACTTCTTTATTGCCCAGATTAACGCTAAACATTCTTTTTCGCTTGTGGAATATCCTTGTTCCGCCTTATTCAATTTGCGGCTTGCATAAGCGACTGGGTTCAGTTCCCCATCAGGTGAAGATGATCTTTGCAACAAAGCCGCCCCGAGTCCTACATTACTTGCATCTGTTCTTACGACAAAGTCCTGTGTCAAATCAGGCAGTTTGAGAATAGGCTTGCTAGTGAGTTTTTCCTTTAACTCTTGGAACGCTAATTCACTTTGCGCAGTCCAAATAATTTTATCTGGAAGTCCCTTGCGAGTCAGATCAGTCAGAGGAGCACAAATAGAGTTAAAATCTTTGATGTATTTTTGATAAAATCCGCATAACGACACGAATGATCGCACGTCCTTTTTTGTTTGTGGTCTAGGTGCTCTCTGCAGTTTTTCCAAGTTCTTGGGATCAGGGGTCATGTTACCCTGATATACAGTGTGTCCCAAGAATTCCAACTCTTTGCATCCAATACAACATTTTGTTGGCCTAGCAGTTAAGTTCGCCTCCCTAAGCCTATTAAATAACATTTTTAGAGCGTCAATGTGTTCTTCAAATGTCTCTGTGGCGACGAGAATATCATCCATGAAATTCGTGATACATGGGTTATTCAGGGGATCCAACAATTTGCGCATCATCCTTGAAAATACACTCGGAGCATTTTTCAGTCCGAATGGTAGCATGTTGAATTCATAATGTCCTTCCGAAGTGCTAAAAGCCAAATAAGGTCTCACTTCAGGCTTCACTGGAATCTGGTAATAGCCTTTACTAAGATCCACCTTTGAAAAGTATTTTGCCTTGTTTAATCTGGCAAATAACTGTTTTGTGTCTGGTAATGGATCCACTTGTCCTTCTGTGACAGCATTCAGTTTCCTGTAATCTATGCACAGTCGGTGTTCCCCAGACGGTTTCCTCAACAAAACGACACTGGAGCTAAAAGATGATTCACTGTGTGAAATAATCCCCTCCTTCAACAAATAATCTATTTCTTCCTTCAATGCCTTCTCCTTCGCGAACGGAATAGAATAGGCTCTCATACAGATTGGGTTTGAG
The DNA here is from genome assembly GCA_024509875.1 of Oreohelix idahoensis. Classification (NCBI taxonomy): domain Eukaryota; kingdom Metazoa; phylum Mollusca; class Gastropoda; order Stylommatophora; family Oreohelicidae; genus Oreohelix; species Oreohelix idahoensis. The sequence continues at coordinate 67,162 of JAMPIV010013104.1, forward strand.
TCTACCAGTTTCATGTCATACTGTAGCAAATTTGTATTGCCTGGTTTATCTGTTAATACATCTGTATGTTCCTCCAGAACCTGTTGAACTCTCTCCCTCTGGTTTTTAGTCAGGTGCTTACTGACTTTTACCTGTGCTGCTGTTTCACAAGGATGTAATGGGTATTCATGTGAGGTGAGTGGTTCCTTTTGCATTTGAGTTGCGATAGCCAAGGTCAGTAAGGGGGTGCTTTCCTGGAGTGGTCTGTCCAGATACTTCTTTAACAGGTTTACATGATAAACTTTCTCCTTCCCCTTTTTGTCAATTTTATAGTTTGTTCTAGACACCTTCTCTAGAACCGTATATGGACCTTGCCATCCAATTTGTAATTTATTCTGGCTGCCGGGTAGTAGAAGCAGCACCTTCTCTCCCACAGCTAGTTCTCTGTCCTTTGCCTTCCTATTAAAATATGCTGCATGTTTCTTCCTGGCTTGTTTCAAATTATCATTTGCCAGTTTCCATCCAGCTTTCAGACGAGTGGTCAGTTCGTTCACGTATTGATAAGATGAGGTAACAGTCTCTTCCGCCTTCTCATCTGTCCAGGTCCTTAATAGCGCTACATCTGGACCTTTAATTTATCATACTTATTTTTCATGGAACCCGTCGGGTCCCTTCCATTAGAAGCACTATAGTGAGGACTTTTCTTCCTAGAATCATCACTCACAAATCGACCACTACCAATTTTTTTCTTGGGTTTGTCTTCCCACTTTAGATTGCTTATGAGAGATCTTCGCTCTCTTTTCTGTTCTTCCAGTTTATATAATCCTGACCGAGGGATTGTCAGCTTATTCTGGGTTAAATTTCTTCTTTGTACTCGTCGCATAGTGGCCATGTTAATCCATTCAAGTGAAGGCTGGGTGTGAAAAGGGGGCTCCCATTCCACTTTGTCTACCTGAGTATAATTAGTTTTCCTTCCAGGCCTAATTTTGCCCCGTGGCGTTTCTAGGTCCTGCACATATTTTCCCTTTGTGGGTGTTCCCTCATGAAATATGCCACATGCTTCTACAAAGTTCTCAATATCGACATTTACGTCGGGCCAATAGTATTTTCGAGCAATCTTTTGGCAGATGGTACCGACTTTCTCATGGTCACCATCTTTTCCAACATGTAAGCTCCTTATCAAATTTGCCCTATATATCTTGGGAAGAACCAACTGTCCGTGACCAGTGGATCTAGTTCCTGTCTTCCTGTATAGCAATCTGTCCTTCATAAAATATTCCCCCTTGCTCGGAGGTGTGTGGCATTTGGGCAATTTTTTAAAACATGGCTTGAGTGTCCTATCCTCAGCCTGCGCCTTCCTCATCTCCTCTGGATGAGCAATTATAGGTTCACCTTCTTCCTCCTTCTTCTGTGACCTGGTCTGCACTGTCGCCATGATCACAGGTCTCTCGGGATTCCCCAAGAAGACGTATCTACACCCCAATATCAGAGGGTAGATTCGTTCATCTATCACTGCTGCTCTGATTTCTCCTTCCACATAGCGAGTTTTCACCGTTATCCTTGCGATGGGAAGTGTCATGAGTGGTATGTCCTTAGTCGCCCCTTGTATTTCCACTGTTTCTGTGGTATACTGACTTGGGTCCACTAGGCTAGACTTCACAACTGAATCATAATCCAAACCTGTATCATAAAGGCACCTTATGGTGCCCCATTACAAATAACATCCTCACAAACTGGGGGGTGATAAGGTTCCTGCTGTCCATTAGGATTAACCTTTAATCTTTGAGTCCCCGACTTCATTGCAGCAATGTTTGAAGGTTTCCTTCTACAAAATTCGGTGTTATGGTTATCTTTCTTGCACCATTTACACCATCTTTTTCCTTGGTTAAACGGTTTTCTTTCATTGGATTTTTGGTCATTGAACTGTGAGTTTCTGTCTCGATAGTCATTTCCTGGCCGTTCAATGTTTGTCCTGCCCTTATTACCCTGTTCTCTATTTTCAAATTTATTAAATGGTTGTGGAGCTTTAAAAGTTTCTATGTGCTTCTTTTTAGCACCACTTACCTCTGCCTGGGCTGCCTGATACCTCTCAGCGACATTTAAAACCTCCCCCAACTTCTCTGCACCTTGTTCCATGAGAAATTTTCTCATGTCTGGAGCCATAGACTCTCTCAATTGCTCAATCATGATCATTTCTTTAAGATCTTGGGTCTTCCCCAGAGCAGTCCATTTCTCCAAATAGGTTTCCAGTCTGGCAGAGAATTGGTGGTATGTCTCCCCAGACAACAGTTTGGCATTTCTAAATTTCTTACGATAAAATTCACCATTTTTTCGTACCTTAATAACAAAGCCTGCTTTAACATGTCATAATTGTCTTGGTCTTCTCTGTTCATTTTTGCGAAGACTTCATAAGAAGTACCTCTCAGTCCCTGTGATAACTTTAAACTCCACATCTCTCTCTCTAACCCATATGTAGTAGCTAATAACTCAAAACGTCCGAGGTACCCCTCGATGTCATCGTCTTTTTCAACAAAATGGTCTAAATGAAACCCCATAGCTGATGTTGAGGCTCCCAGACTGGGCGTAGCATCTGAGGCAAAAGGGCTGGCACCATTTTCAGGAGCCTGGCCTTGTAACTCCAGCTCCCTTAGTCGTAATTCGTGCTCCCTTTGCAACCTTCTATCTTCTGCCTCCCTTTCGGCCTTTTTATCTTCTGCCTCCCTTTCGGCCTTTTTATCTTCTGCCTCCCTTTCGGCAGTCAATATTTTTTCTTCTGCTTCCCTTTGCTGTCGTTTTTCTTCTGCCTCTAATGCTTTAGCCTCCTTGTCAGCCTCAATCTGCAGCCTCTTAGTCTCAGCCTCAATTTGTAGCCTCTTCTCTTCAGCTAATCTTTCAGACTCTAATTTTCTTTCAGCCTCTTTTTCTAATCTTCTTTCTTCCCTTTCAATATACTTATCACATTCAGCCGTTACATATTGAATTAAACCCTGACCATCCATTCCCATATCCTTTGCCGTTAGCACAGCAGCTGATCTGAACTTTGCCATCTCCGCCATACCTTTTAGACAATTTAGCAATGAGCAATATAAAATTCCAACCACTAAAGTAATTCTAATTACTATAGTCTAAAGTAATTCTAATTAGCCAGTTAACTAATTAATTACCACTGGCTGTGAAGATTCACCAACTTTTAATTTCACTTTTAATTTTAAGGGACACTTTTAATTTTTACAATTTGTTCCCCTAATTTTAATTCTCCCACCAGGAGATCCTAATATTACTGTTAAGCTAATTATCCCGGACGAGCCCCCAATATATGTAGTGGATTTGATGGTACTGTATGGTTGTGATATTACCTATTGTGATGCATGAGGTCAGCTGTGAAGGCTCCTGAGATAAATGTAGCTGTGAATTTACAGAAGGCCCTTCTTGCTACCACTGACGACCTCACACATATCTTTTTTTTACTAATGAATGTGGCTACGTTAAAAATCTAGGGTATTGATATGGAATGTGTTGTATTAGTATATACAAACACACACACAGATATTTAATAAGTCTAATAATATTAATAAAATTTATAACACACTGAACTAACTCAAGCTATTTAAAATTTTGATATTTAAATTTTCTTTAAGTTTATTTGTTCTGAACCAAGGTTTTATTTTGGTCAGAACATATGAAAGATTTTGAAATTATGAATGAAATGCATGAATATATGGCATAATAAATGAAAGGTGTGTACATATGTATTTTACAAGACTAGTTAATATTACTACTGTTTATATTTGTAATTTATCTGGGAGAACGATAAATGGATGTGCTGTTGGGATGGCTTCATCACTCCCAGTCTATGACTACCAAACATTGTCCATTACTGATGGGAGGAATACAAGTTTTATTTCCCAACATGGTATGTTCTAGTTGATGGAAATATAGTTGGTGTGTTAGTTAGAAAATAAGTTGGTGAATGTCCAGCAGGCCAGACGCTCACGTATCTTTGACTGAGTAGTTCTGGTGCTGGAATCTGGTGGCCCCACCTCTCCGTGCTTGGGGGCAATATAAGGCTGCTCTGCCAAACTACTATACTGCAGGGGTCCTCACTTGTATTTTACAACACAGCATTTGACACCACTTTGGTGCCAAATAAAAAACTCACAGTTCAGAATTATGAATAGAGAACACAGTTATATGCTAGCAAAACTCAGCTGAGCTGCTGGCTCTAGTATGGCGTCCCTCTAAATATTGCAATTAGCTTCTGGAAATCACACCACTGAAGAATTAATGTGTCTACTACTGGACAATTTATGATGAATGGCAAAAATGCGCGTCTGAGCGCCGATAATATGTTTATCTGTGGCCAATCACCACCTTTCCCCGTTTTCAAATTTCAAACCTCCTACCAAAAGTCAATTCAGTCATACCTCAGTCAAGTATGTATTATTGTCTGTTGGTCCGTCTGTCTCTACTTGCGTTTTTTACAAAAACACACTTGTTTATACATGCATTTCCTACACGAATCTGCCTCTAGAGTTATTTTTAGCCACAACTTTCCACTAATTCCCCCTCTCTTTCATTCATCTAGATTTTAGCACTTGAGTCTCAAGGCCGCAATTTTTTGAAAATTAGTGACATTTTTTTGTTTCAATGCAGTCGCTCGCTGATATGAACAACAGTCTTTTGTCAATATCTTTATTATTATCTATCCGTCTGTATAAATGAAAGCATATTATTTCTCTGCTCAAGATGGGCCATCAGGCCAGCTAGGTTTTATATTCCTAACATTATTATTAAGAAAAAGTTACTTTTCAAGGTTAGTTGTTTTTTTTGAAATATGTTCGAGCATCTTCTGTAATGCGTTTGCCGCTGAATTCAAATAAAAGGACTAAGTATCGTAAAAGCGTCCAAGAAATGACTGTTGCGTATAATAACTAAGGTCCCTTTTGTCCATTTCTTTACCTTGTGTCAACTTAGGGACGTGAATTTTTTTCCTTTCCCCACCAATTGCGTCTTTTTAGCCTTGCTAGTTTCAAGCACGTGTTCAGTCATATTTTTCTTTTTGATCTCCGTTCTCATCCCGTCTACAAGGGTAAACGTTTTGCCTTCACGTCTAACAAGTTAATTTCCATGGCGGGTAGTGACCCGCGGCATGGGCGATCATGTCTTCTAGTAGCTTACGCATTATTTTTTATCCCTACATTTTATCTTTGGAGATATTTTAACGTTGTATCACGGTTAATTTTATCACACTCAGTACATTAGAAACACTAAATTAAAAATATGATAAGAGGACGCTGGCGATGGATAGGGCACACATTAAGGAAACCTGTTGATGGCAGATAGGGCACACATTAAGGAAACCTGTTGATGGCAGATAGGGCACACATTAAGGAAACCTGTTGATGGCAGATAGGGCACACATTAAGGAAACCTGTTGATCGCAGATAGGGCACACATTAAGGAAACCTGTTGATGGCAGATATGGCACACATTAAGGAAACCTGTTGGTTGCAGATAGGGCACACATTAAGGAAACCCGTTGATGGCAGATTGGGCACACATTAAGGAAACCTGTTAATGGCAGATAGGGCACACATTAAGGAAATCTGTTGATGGCAGACAGGGCACACATTAAGGAAACCTATTGATGGCAGATAGGGCACACATTAAGGAAACCTATTGATGGCAGATAGGGCACACATTAAGGAAACCTGTTTATGGCAGATAGGGCACACATTAAGGAAACCTGTTGATGGCAGATAGGGCACACATTAAGGAAACCGGTTGATGGCAGATAGGGCACACATTAAGGAAACCTGTTGATGGCAGATAGGGCACACATTAAGGAAACCTATTGATGGCAGATAGGGCACACATTAAGGAAACCTGTTGATGGCAGATAGGGCACACATTAAGGAAACCTGTTAATTGCGTGAAAATAAAGAGGAAGACATGGAAAGGACTTGAGCTGGTGGCACGTGACAGGAGGACTTGGCATGTGACAGGAGGACTTGGCATGTGACAGGAGGACTTGGCATGTGACAGGAGGACTTGGCATGTGACAGGAGGACTTGGCATGTGACAGGAGGTACTTGGCATGTGACAGGAGGTGCTTGGCATGTGACAGGAGGACTTGACATGTGTTTGTCGAAGTCCTATGCTCCTTGGGGAGCTAAAGAGTATGCATTGATTGATTGTAGTGACACGTAAAATAAAAATTAAAAAATAAAACAAAAGAATACTTTGTATAATGATACTGTGGACTTTTTTAAACATATTCTTTTACCTCCGATTGACGTAAAAATAAAATAAATTAAAATGAAGGAAAATAGAAACAAAATGAATAAATGTTCACTAATATTGTTAGAAACATCTTGTAATATAATAAAATACTTTAAACCTATTACTTTCATACTGCTTTTTAAAAATACTACGCATCTGAACTGTAACAATGCGCGTCTCCTGTAGTTCTGTCCTCAACACTGACTTCGCTGACTAGTATTTCATCTAATACATCCCGGATCATTCTGCTAAATTGAACTACCGGTTTAATTTCTTACCGACTCACACTGCTTGAAGTTCTGGTCCACACAGACCCAGATTTGCTCGTAGTCAATAATAGTCTGAGGAATGGAGGCCAGTTAAAGATCTTCCGTCCAGTTAAGTAAATACCTTGTCATAAATAGTAACATGGACTTGTAACGTACGTGATTTACCATGTGTGGATGGAGTCTTTTCGCTGCTAGAGTGGTTCGCATAGAACCAGCTACAAGATTTATTTAGAAAAAAAAGGGACTACACACAGCGTTATTTTTAAAATTAGCGTTTAGTTCATGTTTTGCCAAGAAAAACCCAACGACTCATCCCTGGTGTTGAAAACGGAGAAGGGAAAAAAATTACTTTGATTAAGTTGGATACTACTTTTCCATGAAAGAGGAACATGACTTTTGCTGGTTTTCCACTTAGTTATTTTTCTTTGATGTAATTAACAGTTCTCCCTTGGGACAGACTTTGCACTGGTCTCATGCATTCAATCCCCTTCAGCTCTGAAAGCAGCTTCAACAAACTCATGCCAAGCCATCATGTCACGTGCTATCAGTTCAAGGTTTTTTACGTCTCATCATTTTCATTTCTGTCTCCAGTTCTCTTTTCTATGTGTTTGTCAGCCCGCCACTACCACTCTTACACTGGAGATCCCAGATTATGGACTATTAATGAATGTGTTTTCTTAATCTAAATGCGACCAAGTAGGTTTGGCGTGGGCCGGCTACCCCACCATGTAGAAATGTCAAGCCCCACAAAAGCTTCAACTTATATCATTTAAAATTCGTCTTCTTCAGGTACCATGCATGGTAGCGTGGATAATATTGTAAATTCTGTTGTCGACTTCGTTCCATACCACTGTCATGTGTCGTCTCTACTTATCGCCGTATATCTCTTTTTCCTTCAATCTTTCATGTTGTCAAGGTAAATTCCAGCTTTCGTCCTTTCATAACATGTCAGAAGCAAATGAATTGCTCCATTGTGACGTCAGTAATAAGCCTCTTTTACGCAATGCCATCTTTCAGGAAAACCTTATTTCTCTTTTTTTTTTTTTGCTGCCCATGGTATTTTAAAAATTCTTCTATAAAACCACATCTCAGTGGCTTCTCATGCTTTTCCCATTTATTTACTAATTGTCCATGGCTAACTCCCGTGTGACAGAATTTGTTCTATATTTCATTACCTTGAGCTTCACAAGGCCTTCGACATACACATGCCAAGTCCTCTTGTCACGTGCCATCATCTCAGGTTCTTTCCACGTTCTGCTCATTATTTTCACCTCTGTTTCCAGCTCTCTTCTCTATGCGCTTCTTGGTCTACCTCTGCCTCTCTTGCCCTGAGGGTTCAAGAACATGGACTGCCTTGTAATGCTACCAACAAATGTCCTCAGTGTGCGTCCTATCCATCGCCATCGTCTTCTTCTCATCTATTGTTCCTTGTCGTGAGACATTCTAAATCCACATATATAAATTAAAAAGGAAATGTAAAGCCTAACGAATTAATTCAATACAAGGAAAGAAGAATGGTAAAAGAACAGTGCGGTCACAATAGCGTACGCCTGTGTTATAGAACGTCATATTAGTTAAACAAGAAATCCCCTTTTCCTACTTCGTCTGCAAAATTGTAACGCTTTCACTTTTGCTAGTAAAGCCTACTGCATCAAATACACGCGTTTCGAAAAATAAAACGGGTACTGTGTTTCTTAGAAAACCTTGAGATAGACACACTGCGTAATGACCTAGATTAATATTCCATTAATGCTACCCCACGCGAAAGGCATGCAGACTTGCTTTTTTTCAAATAAACAGGGACAAAAAACACTACCAATACGAGGTTAGGTTTTAAAAAACATGGTTAATGCTTATTAGGAAACATGACACAATACTGTTTTACGTCTGAAATCCTGACATTAGCCTGACAGTACAGAAAACACCCCATCGTATAGAAGTGAGCGGGTGGTAGAAGAAAATACATATTTTGAACGCAGCCACTTAGCTCCATTAAACTTATATATTTGGGTGCCTTAGGACTTGCTGACAAAGAATATGTTAGGTGTTAAGCAAATAGTCTAATAATTAACAAATTCTAGCCAAAATACTATAGTGGTCTTGTCTGACAACACAGGATCATATTTGCTCATAATGGCGTGTTTGGACACTGCTTTAGAGGAAATGAGGCCACCACGTTAAATCCGATTTGATTGGCTAGAATAATATGTAAGGCGAAACATGATTAGTCGATGGCAAATACTATTTTTGGTTGTTAATGGCAACGATAGGAAGGGTACTTTTTTTCAAAGGCTTTTGTAAACATGGTCTCATTGGCTAGACCATTTAATATAGTCAATTAGGAGCGTCAGTTCAGTGCCACTTTTTGAAAATCCAATTTGTAGAAGCAAGTGCGTTGAGAACCAGTTCATATATTTCTAATAAAAGCCTGGGACAGAGGCAGATCGGAATTGTGCCATAACTCATCGCCAGTCAACGTATTTGTTTAATATTTCCGTGAATTGTGGTAAGCTAGACATATTTGATATCTTTTAGATGAAAATTGAATGTGAATTGATAAATTTATGTCTGTATGTGTGTGGTTCAGTAACAAACATGAGGCAAAGCCTAGATATTGCTCTATCATGAGAAAAACTTGTCGGAGAGGAGTATAACTGCATGGGATTGCCAAATAGTACTACGACACCTATCTTATTGAATAGAAGGAAATAATGCTGGAATTGCAGAGGCGTTGTAACCATTAGGGAGAGGAATACTGGTGTATATTGATACATGAGAAGCTAGCAGTTGGCCTACCGCACTGAACTCGGTGTTTGTTATGTATTGTGCTTCAGTGTGGAAATAGATTATAAATTAGTTCTGAAGTAGGAGGTACAACCTTCTTGTTTCAGGGACCGTGGTACTAAAGTATTAAAGCAGCACCTGGTCTGAGTTTTGCTGAATCCAGAGGCTGATAGCATACTCCTTGGTCAAGATATCGACCAGTGTTGTTTCTCAAGAAAACTGTGAAGCAAGCGAGCATAGGAGACTGTTTCCTGCCGCCCACACAGAAGTTAAGATTACGTTGGCCAGAGCAGCTCAATCTTGTGTATACCCCCCTCTAAAAGTGACTTTACATTAAATCAAGAGGGACATTTATTTGTTTCAAATAAAAAGAAACTGTTAACCTTTCCAATATTATTTCCACCAGAAACAAACACTTGAAGTCATGATGACAAACAACCACCTAGCTTGAAAAGCCAGTATTATCTCATAGTACTACATCACTACTTACACACATATTGTAATAATAATATATGTCAATACAAAGATCCTATCTATAAATTGTGTACATACAACTTGTGATTTCATTTGATTGTGATTCCTGGTTCACTTTGTAGTTGAATCAGGATATCTATTATTGAAAGGAATTAATACATATTTTAAAAGTTACACTTGACTTATTAAGATAGTCTTATAGAGTGTTCTATGTATGTGAGTGTCACAGTGTTGTAAAGTATTGTGGATTAAATTAAATTGTTTATCTGTCTGTTGGTTGTTGTAAACATACACGTCATCACTATCATAACCCTAGACATTCAACGTAGTCATCATAATATTCCAGAATAAGTCTGACTGAGGTCTAAATGTGGTAGCAAAGTAAGGTCATCTGTAATACACCACACTTATTAGATACAGATACCTTCACAGCTGATCTCAGTCAGTACACTAAGTCCCCTATAAATATTTATATCATCCCACTTTACCACATATATTGGGGTCCTGTCCTGGATTTTGAATCTTCTCCTATTATATATATTGGGGGTAATTCACTTCAGGGAATAATAAAAATTTAAAAGGTATCCTTGGGTGGAAATAAATAAGGTTGAGCTCTCAGTGCCTGTGGTTGTCCTTAGATAATTAGTTAAAGATTGACTTGTTTAAGTTAGACATTGTATAAATTTGCCTGTTAGAAAATGGCCGACCTGGCAAAATTTCGATCTGCTGCTATGCAGGCTGCTAAAGAGTTAGGAATGGACAGGCAAGCTATGATTGCTTATGTCACTACTGAATGTGACAAATTTATTGAACGCGAAGAAAAAAGATTAGAAAAAGAGGCTGAAAGAAAGTTAGAGGCTGAAAAGGAAATTAAGAATTTACAATTAGAGGCTGAGGCTAAGAGGTTGCAGATTGAGGCTGATAAAGAGGCTAGGGCATTGGATGCTGAGGCTAAGAAGTTCCAATTGGAGGCAGAAGAAAAAAGATTGACTGCCGAAAGGGAAGACAAGCGATTGGCTGCAGAGAGGGAAGCAGAAGATAAGAGATTACAAAGGGAGCACGAGTTACGACTAAGGGAGTTTGAGTTTCAAAGCCATGCTCCTGAAAATGGTGCCAGTCCCTTTACCTCTGATGCCTCTGCTAGTCAGGGAGCCTCAACCTCAGCTATGAACTTTCATTTAGATCATTTTGTTGAGAGAGAAGATGATATCGAGAGCTATCTAAATAGATATGAACTATTAGCTACCACGTATGGGTTAGAGAGAGAAAGGTGGAGCTTAAAGTTATCTCAAGGGCTTCGTGGTACAGCTTATGAAGTTTTTGCCAAAATGAGCAGAGATGATCAAGAAAATTATGACATGCTAAAGCAGGCTCTTTTGTTAAGATATGAAAAGAATGGAGAATTTTATAGAAAAAAATTTAGGAATGCTAAACTACTGTCAGGTGAAACCTATCACCAGTTCTCTGCACGGTTAGAGACATACTTGGAGAAATGGACTTCTCTGGGGAAAACCCAAGATCTTAAGGAAATGATCCTTATAGAACAACTAAGAGAGTCCATGGCTCCAGACCTGAGAAAGTTTCTCATGGAACAAGGTGCAGAGAGGCTGGGTGAGTTACTAAATGTCGCTGAAAGGTATCAGGCAGCTCAGGCAGAAGTAACAGGTAATAAAAAGAAACAGGTAGATAATTTTAAGGCACCACAGAACTTTAATAAATTTGATCCTAGAGATCAGAACAAAGGTAAGCACCAGTTTGATAGGCCACGGTATGACAATAAAAATAAAACCCCACAATTCGATGAAAGGAAATATGATGAAAGAAAATCTTTCAACCAAGGAAGGAGGTGGTGTAAGAATTGTCGGATGGACAATCATGATACTGACCGTTGCAGAAGGAACCCTATAGTAATGGCCACCCTTCAGGTCAGGTCGACCTCAAGAAAGGAGGAGGATATTATGTTAAATACCACTCCAGAAGAGATGAGGAAGGCGCAGGCTGGGGATAAGACCCTCAAGCCTTGTTTTAGGAAATTGTCCCATGGTCACACACCTCCAGGAAAAGGAGACTTCTATATGAAGAACAAACTAATATACCGGAAGACTGGAACTAGATCCAAAGGTCAGGGACAGCTGGTACTTCCTAAAAGGTATAGGACAGACTTAATAAGGAGCTTACATGTGAAACAAGATGGGGACCATGAGAAAATAGGTACCATCATTCAAAAGGTAGCTCAGAATTATTATTGGCCCAAGGCAAGGTGGGACATTGGGAATTTTGTAGAAAGGTGTAGCATAGCACATGAGGGAACACCCACAAGTGGGAAGAGTGTTCAGGACCTCCACACGCCACGGGGCAAACGTAGGCCTGACACTGGAAAGAATAATAAAGTGGACCAAGTGGAATGGGAAGCCCCTTTTCACGGACAATCTTCAATTGACTGTTTTACAATGACCACTATGCAGCGAGTGCAAAAAGATGTCTTACCCAAGGATAAGCCGAAAATCCCTCAATCGGACTTATGTAAACTGGAGGAAGAAGATGTAGAGAGGAGATCTCTCACAAGGAATTTTAAGTGGGGAGAAAGCCCCAAGAAAAAAATTGGTAGCGGTCGTTTTGTGCATGATTATTCTGGGAAGAAAAATCATCACTACAGTGCTTCTAGTGGAAGAGACCCTACCAGTGCATGGAAAAATAGGCAAGAAAGCAAAAGACAGAGATTTGGCTGTGGGAGAGAAGGTACTGCTTCTTCTACCCGGTAGTCAGAATAAGTTACAAATTGGATGGCAAGGTCCATATACAGTTCTAGAGAAGGTGTCTAGAACAAATTATAAGATAGATAAGAAGGGGAAAGAAAAAATCTATCATGTGAATCTCTTGAAGAAATATTTGGAAAGAGAAAATCAGGAAGAGACACACTTGTTGACCTTGTCCATTGCAATGGAGATGAAAAAGGAACCACTTTCATCATTTGAATATCCATTACATCCCTGTGAGACAGCGGCACAGGTGAAAATCAGTACAAATTTAACGAAAAATCAGAAGGAGAGAGTGCAACAGGTTCTAGATGATCATACAGAGGTGTTAACGGACCGACCGGGGCATACAAACTTATTGGAATATGATATGAAACTGATAGACCCCACACCTGTCTGTATGAAAGCCTATTCGATTCCTTTTGCTAAGGAGAAAGCCTTGAATGAAGAGATAGACTATTTGTTGAAGGAAGGAATTATTTCACACAGTGAATCTTCGTATAGTTCCAGTGTGGTACTCTTAAGGAAACCCTCTGGAGAACATAGACTCTGTATAGATTACAGGAGACTGAATGCTATCACAGAAGGACAGGTGGATCCATTGCCGGATACAAATCAGTTGTTGGCCAGGCTAAATAAAGCTAAATATTTCTCAAAAGTGGATCTGAGTAAAGGATACTATCAGATTCCAGTAAAGCCTGAGGTTAGACCATATCTAGCTTTTAGTACCTCAGAGGGACACTATGAGTTTAACAGATTGCCATTTGGATTGAAGAATGCGCCTAGTGTCTTCTCTAGAATGATGAGAAAATTGTTGGATCCTCTGAATAATCCATGCATCACAAATTTCATGGATGATATCCTTATAGCAACAGAAACATTTGAGGAACACATTGACTCTCTGAACATGCTGTTTAATCGACTTAGAGAAGCGAATTTAACAGCCCGACCAACCAAATGTTGCGTTGGATGTAAAGAATTAGAATTCTTGGGACACACAGTCCATCAGGGAAACATGACCCCTGACCCCAAGAATTTAGAGAAACTAAAGAAAGCCCCGAGACCACAAACCAAGAAAGACGTGAGATCCTTTGTCTCATTATGTGGTTTCTACCAAAAGTATATCAAAAACTTTAATTCCATATGTGCACCGTTAACTGATTTGACACGCAAAGGAAATCCAGATCGAATTACCTGGACAGCACAGTGTGAATTGGCATACCAGGAATTGAAGAAAAAGCTCACAAGCAAACCTATTTTGAAATTACCTGACTTAAGTCAAGAATTCATTGTGAGAACGGATGCAAGTAATATCGGGTTGGGCGCGACCCTGTTACAGAAATCAGATGCACTGGATGGGGAATTAACCCCAGTGGCATATGCTAGTAGAAAGTTGAATAAAGCTGAAACCAATTATTCAACTAGCGAAAAAGAATGTCTTGCAGTAATATGGGCGATCAAGAAGTTCAATATTTATCTGTATGGGAAGGTATTTAAGTTGCAAACGGATCACAAACCCTTGTCGTTTCTAGCGCAGACTAGGCATGAAAATTCGAGGTTACTCAGATGGTCCTTACTTTTGCAGCCATTCCAGTTCAGCATAGAGTATATTTCTGGAAAAACTAACCTGGGTGCGGATTTTCTAAGCCGCCATCCGTGTGATGAGAATCACCGTAAGCACCAGGAATAATATTAAATTTCTCTATGTGTATATAGAATTATAGACTGACATATAACGTCTGTTTTAAGTGGGGAGAATTTGTCGTGAGACATTCTAAATCCACATATATAAATTAAAAAGGAAATGTAAATCCTAACGAATTAATTCAATACAAGGAAAGAAGAATGGTAAAAGAACAGTGCGGTCACAATAGCGTACGCCTGTGTTATAGAACGTCATACTAGTTAAACAAGAAATCCCCTTTTTCTACTTCGTCTGCAAAATTGTAACGCTTTCACGTTTGCTAGTAAAGCCTACTGCATCAAATACACGCGTTTCGAAAAATAAAACGGGTACTGTGTTTCTTAGAAAACCTTGAGATAGACACACTGCGTAATGACCTAGATTAATATTCCATTAATGCTACCCCACGCGAAAGGCATGCAGACTTGCTTTTTTTCAAATAAACAGGGACAAAAAACACTACCAATACGAGGTTAGGTTTTAAAAAACATGGTTAATGCTTATTAGGAAACATGACACAATACTGTTTTACGTCTGAAATCCTGACATTAGCCTGACAGTACAGAAGACACCCCATCGTATAGAAGTGAGCGGGTGGTAAAAGAAAATACATATTTTGAACGCAGCCACTTAGCTCCATTAAACTTATATATTTGGGTGCCTTAGGACTTGCTGACAAAGAATATGTTAGGTGTTAAGCAAATAGTCTAATAATTAACAAATTCTAGCCAAAATACTATAGTGGTCTTGTCTGACAACACAGGATCATATCTGCTCATAATGGCGTGTTTGGACACTGCTTTAGAGGAAATGAGGCCACCACGTTAAATCCGATTTGATTGGCTAGAATAATATGTAAGGCGAAGCATGATTAGTCGATGGCAAATACTATTTTTGGTTGTTAATGGCAACGATAGGAAGGGTACTTTTTTTCAAAGGCTTTTGTAAACATGGTCTCATTGGCTAGACCATTTAATATAGTCAATTAGGAGCGTCAGTTCAGTGCCACTTTTTGAAAATCCAATTTGTAGAAGCAAGTGCGTTGAGAACCAGTTCATATATTTCTAATAAAAGCCTGGGACAGAGGCAGATCGGAATTGTGCCATAACTCATCGCCAGTCAACGTATTTGTTTAATATTTCCGTGAATTGTGGTAAGCTAGACATATTTGATATCTTTTAGATGAAAATTGAATGTGAATTGATAAATTTATGTCTGTATGTGTGGTTCAGTAACAAACATGAGGCAAAGCCTAGATATAGCTCCATCATGAGAAAAACTTGTTGGAGAGGAGTATAACTGCATGGGATTGCCAAATAGTACTATGACACCTATTGTCACGTGAAAGATAATTTATTTTACCATCTTGTCCATAATTTGATTACTCCTTTAAATGTTCTGTTTTCCTGGACATTTTGTAATTTCTTTTTCTTTCCTTTTCTACCTTTGTGGCCAAACTTTCTCACCCTCTCAAACCCCACCCGAGGTTGTTTACGCTGGCCCGCTGCGGTCAGCTAACGCTAGACGTAATGTTATCTAAACGCACCTGTGGTACGTTCGACCAGAGAAACATTTCTCGGGTCCGCTTTAAGTGTTAGAACGAGCCAAAGACGGTTTCTGTGAAAGAAACGGTTCGTTAGCGGCGGGTACCCTCTGTGGTCCCAACAGGGGAATTTCTCTGGTCGCTTTAAAACGTTTGATGACGAGCGGCTGGTGCCCTTTGAGGCCTGGGTAACGAGTGTGATCTGTTTCAGGGGAAGATAACAATCGCGGTCAGTCTTTGGGTTTTCGCCCCTTAGACAAGATAGAGCATAATGTTTGTGGTGAAGTGGGATGTTATAAATATTTATAGGGGACTTAGTGTACTGACTGAGATCAGCTGTGAAGGTATATATATCTAATAAGAGTAGTGTATTATATATAACCTTGCTTGCTGCCACATATGTATACCTCAGTCAGAATTATTCTGGAATAGTGTGATGACTACGTTGTATGTCTAGGGTATGTGTATGATGAAGTGTAAGTCATAACAACAACAGACAGATAAACAATTTAATTTATTCCACCACACTTGACAACACTGTGACACTCACATACATATAACACTCTAAAGGATATCTTAAAGGAGTCACTGATAACTTTTCAAATAACAATATGTATTCATTGCTGTTATGAATGAATATGTGTCCTGATTCAAATACAAAGGGAACCAGGAATCACAATCAATTTTACTTACAAGTTATATGTACAGAATTTATCAATATGAATATTGTAGTGACATATATTATTAAAAGTATCCTATGTGTGTCAGTTGTGTAGTAGTAATATGAGGTAATACTGGTTTTGTTTTGTTCAAGCTCTGTTGGTATTTGTCATCATGACTTCAATAGTTTGTCTTTATGGGAACTATTATTGGAGATGTTCTCAGTTCCTGATATTAACACAATTTAATTCCCCTCTTAATGTTATTTTTACAAGGTCATTTTAAGATGGGGGTACATAATTTTGAGCTCAGCTGGCCACATTAGCTTATCTTGCGTGATGGCGGCAGGAACAGACTCCTCTGCTCGATTCTCCCCTCGGCTCTGGAGACACCTCACTGATAGCTAAATGGACCAAGGAGTATGCTGTCCGACTCTGGATTCAGCAAAGCTCTGACCAGGTGCTGCTCAATACCATCAAGACCACGGTCCCTGAAAACAAGAAGGATGTACCTTCTACTTCATAACTAATTTATACTCTCTTTTTACACTGAGCACAATACATCACAAACATTGAGTTCAGAGCGTTAGGCCAACTGTCAGCTTCATCTGAAATACTTTATACCAGTATTTACCTCCTTAATGGTTACCACGCCTCTGCACTTCCAGCATTATTTCTGTCTAATCAATAATCTAGGTGTCAGTGTACTGTTTGGCCATTCCATGCAGTTTTACTTTCCTCCGACACCTTCTGTTCAGGCTGGAGCATATAGGCTTTACATCATGTTTGCTACTGAACTACACATATATACAGGCATAAATTAACAATTCACATTCAATTTTCATTAAAAGATACTGAATGTTTCAAGCTTACCACAATTCATGGAAACAAACACAGATACGTTGATTAGCAATGAATTCTGGCACAACTACTGGCACAAATTCCCATCTGCTTATGTTCCAGGCTTTTATTTAGCAAAAATATGAGCTGGCTTCAACGCACTGTTGCTTTATCAAGCTTATTTGACTAGTGGTCTCGAACTAACGCTCCTAAGTGAGTATATCAGCGAGTCTAGCCAATGGAGCCACGTTTCGACAAGTGTTTGAAAAAATTTTAACTTCCTACGTCTCCCCTAACAACCAAAGATAGTATTTATAGCCCGACCAATCGTGTTTAGCCTTACATATCATTCCAGCCAATCAGTTCAAATGTAACTTGTGGCCCATTTCCCGTACAATGGTGGTGTAAAAAAATCTACCACTGAGCGATTCTGATTTTGGGTGTTGTCTGACAGCACCATCATTTTATTTTGGCTATAACTTGTTAATTCCTAGACTATTTGCGTAACGTTTTACATATTCTTTGTCAGCAAACCCTAAGGAACCCAAATATATATATTTAATAGAGCTAAGTGGCTGCGTTCAAAATATGCAATTTCTTCTACCTCCTGTTTCGAAGATGTGCTGTCTGGGTACTGTAATGTTTTCAAACGTAAACCCATCTATTGTTATCTTTCCTAATAAGCGTTTTTTGTGATTTTAAAACCTAACTCTGGGAAGGGTAGTGAATTTATCACTGTCCGTCTGAAAAAGTTAGTGCTTGTAGCCTAACACGCGTGATAGTAGTAATTGTGTATCGCGCGACGCGTGTTGGGGGTGGCATTAATAGCGAGACGCGTGTTTAATTTTGCATGCGTTCGGCTTTATTCGCCCCTCTCTCTTTCTATTTGAGTCCATCTGTTCGTTCGTTTTGGTAACGTAATATAATTAATGTTAGGATTAATTTAGGTCATTACGCAGTCTGCCTCTCAATGTTTTTCTTAGAAATACAGCACACGTTTCATTGAAGAAAGCGGGTAATAATACAGTAGGCTTTTACTATCAACGTGAAAGCGTTACAATTTGCAGACGAAGCAGAAAACAAGGGGATTTCGAGTACATTCCTTGTGACAGCACTGTTATTTTACCATTGCTCTTCTCTTTATTAATTTTATTTGTTAGGCTTCATATTTACCTAATAATTTATATATGTGGATTAGAATATTCCACGACATCTCCCCTCTTAAAACAGACATTATATGTCAGTCCTTTATTCTATATACACATAGAGAAATTTATTATTATTTCTGGGGTTTACGGTGATTCTCATCACACGGATGGCGGCTTAAAAAATCCGCTCCCAAATTTGTTTTTCCAGATATATACTCAATGCTAAAATTATATGGAGCCAAAAGTAAAGACCATCGGAGTAACCTAGAGTTCTCATGCCTAGCCTGTGCTAGAAACGATAAAGGTTTGTGGTCTGTTTGCAACTTAAATGCCTTCCCATACAGATAAATATTGAATTTCTTTATTGCCCATATTACTGCAAGACATTCTTTTTCGCTAGTTGAGTAGTTGATTTCAGCTTTATTCAACTTTCTGCTAGCATATGCCACTGGGCTTAATTCCCCATCCAATGCATCTGATTTCTGTAGTAGAGTTGCACCTAACCCAATATTACTTGCATCCGTCCTTACTATGAATTCTTGACTTAAGTCAGGTAATTTCAAAATGGGTTTACTTGTGAGCTTTTCCTTCAATTCTTGGTAAGTCATTTCACATTGTGGTGTCCATGTAATGCGATCTGGATGTCCTTTACGTGTCAAATCAGTTAACGGTGCACATATGGAATTAAAGTTTTTGATATACTTCTGGTAGAAACCACATAATGAGACAAAGGATCTCACGTCCTTCTTGGTTTGTGGTCTCGGGGCTTTCTGTAGTTTCTCTAAATTCTTTGGGTCAGGGGTCATGTTTCCCTGATAAACTGTGTGTCCCAAAAATTCCAATTCTTTACATCCAACGCAACATTTGGTTGGTCGGGCTGTTAAATTTGCCTCCCTAAGTCGATTAAACAGCATGTTCAGAGAGGCAATGTGTTCCTCAAATGTTTCTGTTGCTATAAGGATATCATCCATGAAATTTGTTATACATGGATTATTCAGAGGGTCCAATAATTTTCTCATCATTCTAGAGAAGACACTAGGCGCATTCTTCAATCCAAATGGCAATCTATTAAACTCATAGTGTCCTTCTGAGGTACTAAAAGCTAGGTATGGTCTAACCTCAGACTTTACTGGAATCTGATAGTATCCTTTACTCAGATCCACTTTTGAGAAATATTTAGCTTTATTTAGTCTGGCAAACAGCTGATTTGTATCCGGCAATGGATCCACCTGTCCTTCTGTAATAGCATTCAGTCTCCTGTAATCTATACAGAGTCTATGTTCTCCAGAGGGCTTCCTTAAGAGTACAACACCGGAACTATACGAAGATTCACTGTGCGAAATAATTCCTTCCTTCAACAGATAGTCTATCTCTTCCTTCAAAGCTTTCTCCTTAGCAAACGGAATCGAATATGGTTTCATACAGACAGGTGTGGGGTCTATCAGTTTCATATCATATTCCAATAGGTTTGTATGCCCTGGTCGGTCTGTTAACACCTCTGCATGATTATTTAGAACCTGTTGCACTCTCTCTTTCTGAGTTTTCGTTAAATGTGTACTGATTTTCACCTGTGCTGCTGTCTCACAGGGGTGTAATGGATATTCAAATGATGAAAGTGGTTCCTTTTTCATCTCCATGGCGATGGACAAGGTCAACAAGTGTGTCTCTTCCTGATGTTCTCTTTCCAAATATTTCTTCAGGAGATTCACATGATAGATTTTTTCTTTCCCCTTCTTATCTATCTTATAATTTGTTCTAGACACCTTCTCTAGAACTGTATATGGACCCTGCCATCCAATTTGTAACTTATTCTGACTCCCGGGCAAAAGAAGCAGTACTTTCTCTCCCACAGCCAAATTTCTGTCTTTCGCCTTCCTGTTATAATAGGCAGCATGTTTCTTCCTGGCTTGTTTCAAATTTTCATTGGCAAGTTTCCAGCCAGTTTTTAAACGAGTGGTCAGCTCATTCACATATTGGTATGAAGATGTAATGTTTTCCTCTGCCTTTTCATCAGTCCACGTTCTTAACAAAGCTTCGAGTGGACCTTTTATTGGCCTTCCAAACAATAATGTTGCCGGGGCCATACCGGTTGAACTATGGGGTACCTCCCGATAAGCAAAGAGGGCGGCGTGCAGGTACTGGTCCCATGTATCTGGTTTTTCGTGTGCCAACTTTCTCAGGATCGACATCAATGTGCCGTTAAATCTTTCCACTTGGCCGTTCCCTTGGGGATGATACACACTACAATGGAAGTGTTTGGCCTGGAAGATCCTGAAAACTTCTTCAGTTAGTTTCCCCTTGAACTGAGAGCCATTATCAGTCAAGATTTGATTGGGAAAGCCTAACCTTGTGAAAATTGTGAGCAATGCCTCTGCCACATGTTTAGAATCAATCGATGACAGGGCTACTGCCTCTCCCCACATAGAACAAGTGTCCACCAGAGTCAGAATGTAGCTGTTCCTTCTCTTGGTTCGGGTGAGAGGTCCCACAAGATCCACGGCAACTCTCTCAAAGGGTGTTCCCACTATGGGCATTTCCCCCAGAGTTGCTGGTGCAGTCCAATGTTTAGGTGCTACTCGTTGGCACTCTGGACAGGATTTTACATATCGTTTGATATCTTCAGTTATTCCTGGCCAGAAATAGTGACAAGCTATTCGCTGTCCTGTTGCGCTGATTCCCATATGACCACTGAAGGGAATCGCATGCCCTAGTTCCAACACTTTAGTCCTATATGAAGTGGGAAGGACCAGCTGTCCGTGACCATTGGATTCAGATCCAGCCTTCCTATATATCAGTTTGTTCTTCATATAAAACTCTCCCTTGCCTGGAGGTGTATGAGATTTGGGCAACTTCTTGAAACATGGCTTGAGTGTTTTGTCCTCAGCCTGTGCCTTCCTCATCTCATCTGGGTGAGTATTTATGGGATTATCCTCCTCCTTTTTTGACTGTGATCTGGTCTGCACTGTTGCCAATATCACAGGTCTCTTGGGATTCCCCAAGAAGACATATCTACACCCCAATATTAGAGGGTAGATTGGCTCATTTATCACTGCTGCTTTTATGATTCCTTCCACATATCGCGTTTTCACTTTTATTCGGGCGACGGGAAGTGTCATGGTAGCTACATCCTTGGTTGCAGTTTGAATCTCCACTGTTTCTGTGGTGTATTGATCGGCCTGCACCAGGTGAGAACTCACAACGGAATCGTAATCTAAACCGGTATCATATAAACATCTTATAGTGACACCATTACAGATGACATCTTCACACACTGGGGGGTGGTATGGTTCCTGTAATTCTTCAGGTTTGCCCTTCTTTTCCTTTTTCCCCGATGTCATAGCAGCAAAATGAGGAGGTTTCCTTCTACAATGGTCAGTGTCATGATTGTTCATCTTACAATTTTTACACCACCTTTTTCCTTGGTTGAAAGATTTTCTTTCATCATATTTCCTTTCATCGAATTGTGGGAATTTATTTTTATTTTCATACCGTGGCCTATCAAATTGGTGCTTACCTTTATTTTGATCCTTAGGATCAAATTTATTAAAGTTCTGTGGTGCCCTAAAGTTATCCACTTGTTTCTTTTTATTACCTGTTACCTCTGCTTGAGCTGCTTGATACCTTTCAGCAACATTTAGCAACTCACCCAGCCTCTCTGCACCTTGTTCCATGAGAAACTTTCTCAGGTCTGGAGCCATGGACTCTCTTAATTGCTCTATAAGGACCATTTCCTTAAGATCTTGGGTTTTCCCCAGAGAAGTCCATTTCTCCAAGTATGTCTCTATTCGTGCAGAGAACTGGTGATAGGTTTCACCTGACAGTAGTTTAGCATTCCTAAATTTTTTCCTATAAAATTCTGCATTCTTTTCATATCTTAACAAAAGAGCCTGCTTTAGCATGTCATAATTTTCCTGATCACCTCTGCTCATTTTTGCAAAAACTTCATAAGCTGCCCCACGAAGTCCCTGAGATAACTTTAAGCTCCACCTTTCTCTCTCTAACCCATACGTGGTAGCTAATAGTTCATACCTATTTAGGTAGCTCTCTATATCATCGTCTTTCTCAACAAAATGATCTAAATGAAAATTCATAGCTGAGGTTGAGGCTCCTTGGCTAGCAGTGGCATCAGAGGCAAAGGGACTGGCACCATTTTCAGGAGCATGGCCCTGAAACTCAAACTCCCTTAGTCGTAACTCATGTTCCCTTTGTAATCTCTTATCTTCTGCTTCCCTTTCTGCAGCTAATCTCTTGTCTTCCCTTTCTGCAGCTAATTTCTTCTCTTCCCTTTCTGCAGCTAATTTCTTCTCTTCCCTTTCTGCAGCCAATCTTTTGTCTTCTCTTTCTGCCTCCAATTTCTTAGCCTCAGCCTCAATCTGCAACCTCTTAGTCTCAGCCTCAGCCTCAAATTGTAACTTCTTAATTTCCCTTTCAGCCTCTAACTTTCTTTCGGCTTCAAACCTTCTTTCTTCGCGTTCAATAAATTTGTCACATTCCGTAGTGACATAGGCAACCATAACTTGCCCATCTAATCCTAACTCTTTTGCAGTCTGAACAGCAGCAGATCGAAACTTGGCCAGGTCCGCCATTGTCTATCAGGTAAGTTTATACAATGTCTAACCAACAATTTAATCTCTCAATATATATCTAATGGACAACACAGGCACCGTGAGCTCAACCTTATTTAATTCCACCCAAGGATACCTTTTAATTCTTATATTCCCTGAAGTGAATTACCCCCAATATTTTTAATAGGGAAAGATTCAAAATCCCAAGAGCGAGACCCCAATATATGTGGTGAAGTGGGATGTTATAAATATTTATAGGGGACTTAGTGTACTGACTGAGATCAGCTGTGAAGGTATATATATCTAATAAGAGTAGTGTATTATATATAACCTTACTTGCTGCCACATATGTATACCTCAGTCAGAATTATTCTGGAATAGTGTGATGACTACGTTGTATGTCTAGGGTATGTGTATGATGAAGTGTAAGTCATAACAACAACAGACAGATAAACAATTTAATTTATTCCACCACACTTGACAACACTGTGACACTCACATACATATAACACTCTAAAGGATATCTTAAAGGAGTCACTGATAACTTTTCAAATAACAATATGTATTCATTGCTGTTATGAATGAATATGTGTCCTGATTCAAATACAAAGGGAACCAGGAATCACAATCAATTTTAATTACAAGTTATATGTACAGAATTTATCAATATGAATATTGTAGTGACATATATTATTAAAAGTATCCTATGTGTGTCAGTTGTGTAGTAGTAATATGAGGTAATACTGGTTTTGTTTTGTTCAAGCTCTGTTGGTATTTGTCATCATGACTTCAATAGTTTGTCTTTATTGGAACTAGTATTGGAGATGTTCTCAGTTCCTGATATTAAAACAATTTAATTCCCCTCTTAATGTTATTTTTACAAGGTCATTTTAAGCTGGGGGTACATAATTTTGAGCTCAGCTGGCCACATCAGCTTATCTTGCGTGATGGCGGCAGGAACAGACTCCTCTGCTCGATTCTCCCCTCGGCTCTGGAGACACCTCACTGATAGCTAAATGGACCAAGGAGTATGCTGTCCGACTCTGGATTCAGCAAAGCTCTGACCAGGTGCTGCTCAATACCATCAAGACCACGGTCCCTGAAAACAAGAAGGATGTACCTTCTACTTCATAACTAATTTATACTCTCTTTTTACACTGAGCACAATACATCACAAACATTGAGTTCAGAGCGTTAGGCCAACTGTCAGCTTCATCTGAAATATTTTATACCAGTATTTACCTCCTTAATGGTTACACGCCTCTGCACTTCCAGCATTATTTCTGTCTAATCAATAATCTAGGTGTCAGTGTACTGTTTGGCCATTCCATGCAGTTTTACTTTCCTCCGACACCTTCTGTTCAGGCGGGAGCATTATAGGCTTTACATCATGTTTGCTACTGAACTACACATATATACAGGCATAAATTAACAATTCACATTCAATTTTCATTAAAAGATACTGAATGTTTCAAGCTTACCACAATTCATGGAAACAAACACAGATACGTTGATTAGCAATGAATTCTGGCACAACTACTGGCACAAATTCCCATCTGCTTATGTTCCAGGCTTTTATTTAGCAAAAATATGAGCTGGCTTCAACGCACTGTTGCTTTATCAAGCTTATTTGACTAGTGGTCTCGAACTAACGCTCCTAAGTGAGTATATCAGCGAGTCTAGCCAATGGAGCCACGTTTCGACAAGTGTTTGAAAAAAATTTAACTTCCTACGTCTCCCCTAACAACCAAAGATAGTATTTATAGCCCGACTAATCGTGTTTAGCCTTACATATCATTCCAGCCAATCAGTTCAAATGTAACTTGTGGCCCATTTCCCGTACAATGGTGGTGTAAAAAAATCTACCACTGAGCGATTCTGATTTTGGGTGTTGTCTGACAGCACCATCATTTTATTTTGGCTATAACTTGTTAATTCCTAGACTATTTGCATAACGCCGTACATATTCTTTGTCAGCAAACCCTAAGGAACCCAAATATATATATTTAATAGAGCTAAGTGGCTGCGTTCAAAATATGCAATTACTTCTACCTCCTGTTTCGAAGATGTGCTGTCTGGGTACTGTAATGTTTTCAAACGTAAACCCATCTATTGTTATCTTTCCTAATAAGCGTTTTTTGTGATTTTAAAGCCTAACTCTGGGAAGGGTAGTGAATTTATCACTGTTCGTCCGAAAAAGTTAGTGCATGTAGCCTAACACGCGTGATAGTAGTAATTGTGTATCGCGCGACGCGTGTTGGGGGGTGGCATTAATAGCGAGACGCGTGTTTAATTTTGCATGCGTTCGGCTTTATTCGCCCCTCTCTCTTTCTATTTGAGTCCATCTGTTCGTTCGTTTTGGTAACGTAATATAATTAATGTTAGGATTAATTTAGGTCATTACGCAGCCTGCCTCTCAATGTTTTTCTTAGAAATACAGCACACGTTTCATTGAAGAAAGCGGGTAATAATATAGTAGGCTTTTACTATCAACGTGAAAGCGTTACAATTTGCAGACGAAGCATAAAACAAAGGGGATTTCGAGTACATTCCTTGTGACAGCACTGTTGTTTTACCATTGCTCTTTTCTTTATTAGAATTTATTTGTTACGCTTTACATTTACCTTTTAATTTATATATGTGGATTAGAATATTCCACGACAATGTTATGCATTTCTCTACCTGGGGAACTTTTGCACGATTTCTTTTGTCTTACTCTAGATTACGTCTTTCGCCGAACTTCTGTAGAAATATGCAGGCCAGGTCCGGGGGGAGCGTCCCTTGTGATCTATAAGAGTAGACTGGTTTTAATAGACAAAGACATTCGTAAATTTTCCTGGCCCGTAGATGACCATCATGAGATAAGGCAAACTTTAACACAGTACTAGAATGTGTTTGCCTATGTTCTAGTCATTTCGGGGTGAGTTGACATATCTTATAATTATAATATTAGATTCATGTTAGCTTTTATATATATCTGTTAGGGAAGTGAATTCATTTCTGAGGACTTCTCCTAGTAATTTATTCAGTGATAAGGTAGCGCTGTCTACGGCCTATTAAGTGGTGCTTAAACTGTTACGGTTTATCATGGGTTAAATGTTAAACTTACTATAATAGATATTAGGCGTAGAATCAGTCCACGAATGCTTACCATTGGGTTAAGAGTCAGCAAAATTAACTGTCATTTCTGTAAGATAATGTCAGGTGTGGATTGTTCACTTTAAAACTGAATAGTGAGATGTAGGTAATAACTCTGGATTATAGGAGATAGTCACTTATTCCTTTTTGATAGATATTTCTAGTGGCAAGGGAGGATCATTTTATGCTTACTTGTGTGGCTAGGCACTAGTCTATAACTTTCACTGAAAGCAGTCACCAGGCATAGATATAATTATATCTTATGATTTAGCCACAACTGTATTATTATAGCAAGAACATTGCATTTTCTTTGTACTCATTTTGTGGAATGCTAATATATTTTCCAAAGGGGACATACGATTTATTTGTGTAATGTCAAATGCTGTAATCTGTTTATGTAAATTCATTTAATGTTGTAAGATGAATAAGCATATTCTTTTAACTGTAACTACAGGTTAGGTTTCCTGTATGTTGAGATTGGGAGAAGAGGAGGAGATTTTGCTGTCAGAACATTTAATGACAGTTACATGGGTGTGCAAAAGATATTAAGTCTATGCGGGCGCGTGTTGATAATTGATATTTTTAAGGAACAGGAGACATGGTTAAAGACAGCCCTAAACTATCATAGCAATAACTACAATAAATTTAATCCCATAGTGGAGCGAAACTTTCTGTATAAAGTTAGTGTGATTTATTATTTGCTTGATGTAAAAGGGTGTCTCTTTTTGGTCTCAGTTTCAGGGGATACCGAATTGCTAGTCTAGTTTCCAGTCAGACGAAGAATGTCACCGTCTCTTCGTCTAGAGGGATTCTGAGGATATCTAGCCCCACGAGTGTCACACCCCGTTCCTGAATCAAAACCCCTTTTGTCAACGCCAAGTTAAGCTCACGCAGTGCAACGGAGCCACCGCAAAATCTGGAATCGCCAAATGCAGTAGTAGCTCTCTACTCGCCTATTGGATTACCAGCCAGAGCATCGCGGCTTCCAGAATATCAAACCCGCCCAGCATGCCTATAGAAGAATTCCATATCACCCGCCTTTTTTGTGCCTAAACGGGGCACTCAGCAAACCACAGCCAAACCAGTTTAAACAGGATTTACAGCCAAGCGGAGCCTTGCGTCGGATAAGCGCGCCTGGGTCTCTTTGTCCTCAAGTGACTTCTTCTGGTGTATTTTCTGGATACTTAAAACCTCGCACGTATGAGCAGCCATCTATGGACAGAGTTCCAGCCCCACTCGCGCCAGTAGGGGGAGTCACCAACGATAGCGCCTATACAGTGATTTTATTCAGGTTAATTCCATCACCGATGGAGGATATATACGAAAAAAACCACTTACTGGAGCTTTTCCCTTGGTTCTCGAAAGCGGACAGGCTGTCGCTAAGTTCGTTCAGTTGGTCTGCAGGAGATAAACAGCGTCCCCAGCCCACCTCGCGCCAGTAGGGGGGAGTCACCAATGATAGTACCAACAAGGACAGTTTTGTAGGCATAGTCCCTCACGAAGGATCTACAAGTAACACACTGTCCGGACTAATTCATCTGGTCCCCGAAAACGGACGGACTGCCACGCAGTTTATTCATTTTGGTAAACAGAAGGTAAATAGAGTCTTCCAGCCCACCTCGCGCCAGTAGGGAGGAATCACCAATGATAGCGCCTATACAGTGATTTTATTCAGGTTAATTTCATCACCGATGGAGGATATATACGAAAACACCACTTACTGGAGCTATTTCATATGGTCCCGAAAACGGACGGGCTGACACTCAGTTATTTCATCTCTCTGTGTTCTACAGGTTTTATGAAGGGTGATCTGTGTGTGTGGTTGTTGGTGTATATAATTATTGATGACTACTGATGATTATTTGATTATTGATGTAATTTATGCTGTGTATGATGATATGCATTAATTTCATACTTTTCTTCATTTAATAAAGTTTACACTTTTATTAATACGCTGTTCACGACCCTTTCATCCATAAGTAACTTGTTTTTAGCTCTTTACTATAATCTCTATGTATGATAAGAGAAAAGAGAGAGAGCAGGAGGTGCTTAGACAGACATAAGTGAGTTGAGGCTTGGAGAGAGAGATCATTTTGGTAAATCTTCTTCCAGGTTGTCTCAAGTCCATCTCCTATTTACACCTTTCTGTGTGTGTAATCTATAACTCTGTCAGTCCACTATCCCTTGTCGATTTCACTACAGTTGTCCAACTCGACAAATACTCTACACTCTAACTCAACCACGACACCTATCTTATTGAATAGAAGGAAATAATGCTGGAATTGCAGAGGCGTTGTAACCATTAGGGTGAGGAATACTGGTGTATATTGATACATGAGAAGCTAGCAGTTGGCCTACCGCACTGAACTCGGTGTTTGTTATGTATTGTGCTTCAGTGTGGAAATAGATTATAAATTAGTTCTGAAGTAGGAGGTACAACCTTCTTGTTTCAGGGACTGTGGTACTAAAGTATTAAAGCAGCACCTGGTCTGAGTTTTGCTGAATCCAGAGGCTGATAGCATACTCCTTGGTCAAGATATCGACCAGTGTTGTTTCTCAAGAAAACTGTGAAGCAAGCGAGCATAGGAGACTGTTTCCTGCCGCCCACACAGAAGTTAAGATTACGTTGGCCAGAGCAGCTCAATCTTGTGTATACCCCCCTCTAAAAGTGACTTTACATTAAATCAAGAGGGACATTTATTTGTTTCAAATAAAAAGAAACTGTGAACCTTTCCAATATTATTTCCACCAGAAACAAACACTTGAAGTCATGATGACAAACAACCACCTAGCTTGAAAAGCCAGTATTATCTCATAGTACTACATCACTACTTACACACATATTGTAATAATAATATATGTCAATACAAAGATCCTATCTATAAATTGTGTACATACAACTTGTGATTTCATTTGATTGTGATTCCTGGTTCACTTTGTAGTTGAATCAGGATATCTATTATTGAAAGGAATTAATACATATTTTAAAAGTTACACTTGACTTATTAAGATAGTCTTATAGAGTGTTCTATGTATGAGAGTGTCACAGTGTTGTAAAGTATTGTGGATTAAATTAAATTGTTTATCTGTCTGTTGGTTGTTATAAACATACACTTCATCACTATCATAACCCTAGACATTCAACGTAGTCATCATAATATTCCAGAATAAGTCTGACTGAGGTCTAAATGTGGTAGCAAAGTAAGGTCATCTGTAATACACCACACTTATTAGATACAGATACCTTCACAGCTGATCTCAGTCAGTACACTAAGTCCCCTATAAATATTTATATCATCCCACTTTACCACATTCCTCTGGCATTTGTCTCGTTGTTGTCATCAGTTCCTCATTGGTAACCTTGTCATACCATTTTAATCTTTATGTTCTAAGCAAGCACCCATTTATGAAAGTCTGTAGCTTTTAGGTTGCTGTTTTTGTTGTTTTTTTATATTTCAGAGCCATACGCGACTGACTTGACATTTGAGTTGAAGATTCTTAGTTTTGTGTTTGACCCGATTTCTCTTGATCTCCATATATTTCCCAATGCAATGAAAGCTCCTCTTGCTTCTGTATTTTTATTTTTATATCGTTGTCTGTCGATCCAACAGTTCAATATTGCTGCCAAGAAATGTGTACGATTCTACGTCTTGTAGTTGGTGTTTCTTCAAGTCGAACTCTGTTATCATTTCCTACATTTATTCTCATTATCCACGTCATTTCCTTGTGTATTTTGACACCCAATCACTATAACCTCTTATCGAGTATTTTCATTTTGTCTTGCATCTGGTTACGATTATGGGACAGAAGAGCCAAGTCATCAGCAAAATCTAGATAATCTAGGTGTTTAGTAAGATTCCACTGGATTCCATTTCTGTTGTGTGTAGTCAATGTTTTCATAACCCAGTCTATTGCTAATAAGAAAAGAAACATGCTTCCTCTTATAGCCAGTTAATTTAAAGCACAGAATATTGTGAATAGTCCCCCGTTGTTATTCTTTATTCCTAGCCCATGTTTTCCCTTGATTTCTTCAAAACCTGTATCTATCTTTGCATTATAGTTACCCACCAAAATTATTATGTCTTTTCTTTCAAATTTTATTCATAATATCTTGTAGTCTGGTGTAAAATGTTTCTTCCACAGACTCTTCATTGTTATTGGTTGGTGCATAACACTGGATGACGTTTAGTGTATTTTCTTTTTAGCTATTTTGAAAGTTGCTGTTGTGATTCTGGGTGCCACTGTTTCCCATTCAGTGAGTGCTTTCTGTGCTTCTTTAGATAAGAGCTACACCCTCACTGTGGTGTGAACTTTCTTCTTCATGTCCCGAGGACACACCATTTCACCTGTGTCGAGTTTCTCCTGTCTACCCCATTCCACTTTGTTTCGCACAGTCCCAGGAAATCGATCTTATATTCCCTTATTTCTGCTGCTACCTGTACCGTTTTCCCCTGTTCGTTCAACGTCCAGTTTTCCTTTGTTCGTTCAATGTCCGAACATTCCAGGTGCCAAATCTGGAGGTTCTCCTAGAAGAAAGAAAGTTAGTCAGCAGCACGAGATCCTTTCGGCTTTCTCTGTTTTGCATCATACGCCTCCCTACGAGAGGACCTTCTCTTGTATTGGATGGCTGCGTTTTATTTTCCATAGCTGACCTGTCCATATTTGTTGAAGTTTTTGTGGTTTAACATATTTTACAGGATGGAGTTACTTGTCCCATGACTAACTGTAAACCACTGTAAAGTGTGTGGTGTATGGTGTGTTCTCTTTCTTTTGTAAAGCTCCACTATCAATCACTGTAGCATGTTGTTTGTGGTGCCACTACTGTATATGTCCATTATAGTGTACAGAGTTGTTGAGATCAGGCATGCTCCAGTCTACCCAGCTGTAAATGGGTAACTCACCCTAGTCCTGAGTTAGGGAAGACAAAGACAGCTGTAAGCAGTAGTTTCCCTCTAAGGCTCCAGGGGGAGCAGGCCCTAAACTTGGTCAATTCAACCGACGCAGGATGGTGTATATATGGAGTGGAAGTGTAGAGTGTGATTAACGCGAATGGTGGACTGTTCGTGTTCTGACCAATCTAAGCACTCATTCACTTGTGTCTACAAGGCACCAATGCAGACTGCTGGAATCTTTGTTTACACAGTTTATTTAGACGCACACACTGGGACATAACGAGTAAATCATGGGTATATGTTGACACATCAATTTGCAGGCATACATAGTAGATCCCATGTCATGACACATTCATAAATAATGGGTAGTACATCAATAGCTTCCAATGTCATGATACATTATGGCCGCATCCCCTATCTGACTAAACGCGTCAGTGAAGGCGGATCGGTAAGTAACTAAAGTTGCTTTATGTTCAACAGTTTATATCACATTATGAAACCACGATAAGGTTTTTTTTATCAAAATTGAGATCTCCTTGCCACTGTCCGAATAGTAAGATACATGCCCCGTTCTCTGGACAGTGATTCAA
Source organism: Oreohelix idahoensis (assembly GCA_024509875.1). Taxonomy (NCBI): domain Eukaryota; kingdom Metazoa; phylum Mollusca; class Gastropoda; order Stylommatophora; family Oreohelicidae; genus Oreohelix; species Oreohelix idahoensis. The sequence goes on from JAMPIV010013104.1 coordinate 98,765, forward strand.
AAATATGATGACAGGAATGTAACATGGCCGCCTTCCTGAGTTGTCGCTCACTCACTCACAGGAGGGTATATATAAGCCAAAGTTAATTTGAAATGCATATGAATAATTTCCTAAAGTTTCTCCATACAGTTCTACAGTAATCCAGTTACTTCACGTAGACATAACTGCTGTATGGAAGCCCGTCATCTTCGTCGATACAAACATGACCCTAGCGTTGCGAAGCACAAAATTCCAGCTAGGTCTAACCGACATGAGATCATCAAAAATAGGGTCTGGCATTACCTGGAGTCCGAATCATACATGATACCGTACATTAGGAGAGTCTCTAACACAAACTCTAGTAGAGACACAATCTCCTACAGAAGAAAAACCACTTCATAAATCATTTTTACTTAAGAATGTACCAGCCCTTGAAAATGCGTAACCCGCCATTGTAAACGGTACATCGGAACTCATCACGACTTGTCAAGACAACTCATACTTCCGCTAGAGCGGCATAACAAGAATATAGTCCTGCCTACCCATCCAAAATATACAATATAGGACTGATTCTACTTGTACTAATAATATGTAATACATATGAATTCAGGCCATAAACATAATAAGCAAATTAATCTATTTTCTGGCCCTAACAAATAAGTACGGACATGAGTGCCATATCCATGCGCCGAATCAATATCAAGAACGATTACTCCTATAATCAAAAGTGTAAATCAATCATGAATTATCTAGCTTTACCATAGACAGCATTTTCATACACAAATGAATGAATGTCTATATCTTTTCCATATTAAATAGCCATATCGATTTTTGTAATATGTGCGTCAAAATATGCACGCAACAGATTACCACACCCCTCGGGAAGAAAAAAAATGGTACTTTTTTTTTTTGAAATACATCTAGGAGCAACATACAATAGGCTCACAACGCACCAATAACAATGCGCAGATGATAAGCATAAGTTTTATGACCTTAGAGAAAGTACTTCTCTAAGTATAAATATTTCCAGAGAGGTGTCACCAACGCATACTACAATATTAGCAATGACACAATTTCTACATTAGTTTATACATAAATTTCATCTAAGATATCTTAACATCATGATCATCAAAGACGAAAAAACATTGAAAGATCAGCGGTGAATAAACATCAATGAACCGCTAAGTAGTGTTACAATCAATATATGATATATTACATATGTGTACACATTTCAACATAGGAACAACTGTATCAAAGTTGTATAACAGTTATGAATCATGTGGGCATCTAGACAAAATATCTGCCATCACATTTTCTGACCCACGGATAGCTCGCACCGAAAAATGAAATGGCTGCAGAGCAATCGCGTATCGCGTTGATCTCGCGCTCTTCAGATTTTTACTCTGAATAGCCGTAAGAGCTTTCTGGTCAGTTTCCACAATGAAATGCGCGCCAAGAAGAAATCTTTGCAGTTTAAGGATTGACCAAACCATAGCCAATAATTCACGGTCTAGGACCGAGTAATTCTTCTCTGCGGCATTTAATTTCCGAGAAATATACATCACAGGATGCAGAGTTCCAGAGTACTCTTGCATTAGTGCTGCTCCAATCCCGGTGGATGAAGCGTCACTACGAAGAATAAATGTCTTATCCTTAGAAGGCAATACTAGGATAGGTGAAGTAGAAAACATAGTTTTAACCTTATCCAAAGAGGATTGACATTCTTGAGTCCAATGGACTACATTAGGAGACCCTTTCTTTAGCAAGGAAGAAAGAGGTGACATAATGGAGGACAGATTCGGAATGAATCGTCCATAAAATTGTATTAGACCTAAGAGACTTCGCACTTGCTTTTTAGTCTTAGGAATAGAAATGTTAAGTATCTTACTTGTATTATGGTCTTCTGTTTTTAGGAACCCATGACCAACACGGTGTCCTAAGAAAGATATTTCGCTAAAACCAATACATGCTTTCGATGGTTTCGCTGTCAGGTTATGCTCGCGTAAGATAGACAATAGTTCATTTATCCCATTATAGTGATCGTTCCAAGTATCACTGAAAAGACAGATGTCATCAAGATACGCAATGACATCTGAGCGATGAGATAGGATTCGACGCATCATGCGTACGAATGTTGCAGGGGCGTTCATAAGACCGAAAGGCATGAAATTCCATTGGAATAGACCCCTAGGCGTCGAAAAAGCAGTAAACGGTTTGGCGTGTTCGGATAATGGAACTTGCCAATATCCCTTAGACAAATCGAGTTTAGTAAAGAAATGAGAATTCGATAGTCTCGTAAGTAGCTCTTCTAGTAAAGGCATAGGTTCAGCATCAAATTTCGTCACTTGGTTCAATTTGCGATAATCCACGCAAAGACGTATGTTATTGTCTTTTTTTCGTACAATAACCATCGGCGAAGAATATGCTGATGTGGATGGTTCAATAATTTTTAACTCTATCATCTCATCCAACTCTTTCTCTACCTGTGCTTGAAAATGTATCGGGATAGGATACGGTCTGACTCTTATAGGACTATGGTCAGTAAGAATAATGTCATGTTGAATGACATCAGTTTGACCAGGAATGTCAGTAAGGACATCCTGAAATTGTTCTAACATAGTAGAAACTTGTTTCTGCTCTCCTGGAGATAATTCGGGAGAAATTGCAACATCTTTCCATGATTCATTAGAGTGAAGAGGAATCATTGGAAAAGGTAAATTTACATCCGAGAAACTCGTTTCCTCATCCTGTATTACTGACAGAGATGAGTACTGTCCATGTTGGACTGGAAAATCGTCCGTTGCCTGGAAAACAGGTTGTAAATAATCCGGACGTTCATGGAATTCCGTGAGCATGTTGATGTGGAAGGTTTTACGCTTCCCGTCAATATCGACGATATAGTCAACATCGGAAACTTTTGATATTATATCGTACGGACCTTTCCAAGAAATAAGAAGTCTATTTTCCCTACAAGGTAGCAAGACAAATGCTTTGTCACCTGGACAAAGTTGTCGCAAGCATCTCTTTTTATTGGCAAATTCCCTTGCCTTCTGTTTCGCAAATTCAGAAGAAGCAGTTGCCAATTTGCATGCTTCAATAATCTTGTGTCTAAGTGCGATGACATATTCATAAGAGGATTTTGTGTCATCGACAATATTATCAGCAGTTATAAGATCATGAAGTAAGGACATAGGACCTCGCGGTTTCGCGCCAAAGACAAGTTCAAAGGGAGAAAATCCTGTATGTTCGTTGGCGACCTCTCTATATGCAAAGAGAGCCGCGGGTAAAACCCTATCCCAATCCTGAGGATGATCTTCTGTTATCTTACCTAGTAGGTTTTTCAGAGTTCTATTCAGACGTTCCACCATCCCATTGGACATAGGATGATAAATACTACTCAGCGATCTCTCTATCTTAAGAGTCGACATTACTTGAGACATGGTATCCGATATGAGTTGGGTACCATGGTCGGATAATATTTCTGCTGGAAATCCCAGACGAGAAAATATTAACCAAAGAGCATCTGCGACATCAGCAGTAGTTATGCTCTTTAGAGGAACAGCCTCCGGCCAACGTGTGCACATATCAACACACGTCAAAATAAATTGGTGTCCTCTAGCAGACTTTATCTTAAATGGACCAATGATGTCTATCGCCATTTTTTGAAATGGTCGAATGGGAATGTCTGCAGCCTGAATAGGTGCATCATGGCGTGGACCTCTGGATTTAATCTCTTGACATACTTTACAAGATCGACAATAGATTCGTATGTCCTTATTCACAGCAGGCCAAAAGAAAGATTGAAGAACTCTAGCTTTAGTACGGGAAAAACCCATATGTCCAGCACACTGCGAATCATGAGCGTGCTGTAAGATTTTAACTCTCATATTTTTAGGCACAAGGATTTGAGAATGAATGGACTTAGCGGAGTCTTGTACCATACGTACAAGTACGCCATTCTTCATCGTAATCCAAGATTTACGATTTGTATCCTTATTCGGATCACCTTTTGTTGCCAGAGTAAAGAATTTCTTTAGAGTAGGATCATCTTCCTGCTGTTTTATAAAGGAATCATGGGAAATCTCCAAGGGATCATCTTGGATCTGCGCATCATTATCTTCAGAATGTGAAGATTGCGGCATATTAAGAGCTTGAGCCCTAGTGATTACTGCATTAGCAGATTGCATATTAACATTTTCCCAATTAGAAATTTGCTGTGGAGTGCATTCTTTCACTCCATGAATGCGACCGATGATAAGATCAGCGATCGGATTCGGCAAGAGACATGCTTGCACCTCTCCTGTAAAGAAAGGCGTAGCAATATTGATAATGGCAGTGGAGTACTTCTCCAATGTGCCACCAAATGTTACACATTTGACTACATTGCCTGTAGCTCGAGAAGGATTTACGAGTGATTGCCTCACTCCGATGGTAGTGCACCCCGAATCGAAAAGAATTGATACCGGAGTACCATCTATTAGGCCTCTATTGAAGACAAGAGCACCCCTTCCATTATGCGCGATTGACGCAGGGAGAGCGGGAAGCGGGTGACCGCAGCTTAAAGTAGAAACTGTGGTTGGATCGAATAATGTTTTGCATTGCGAACACTCAGATGCTCTAGCAAAATCGAAAGCGGAATTTGCTACACTATTGGAGTCTTTTTTATCATTATTCTGATTACCGGCGTCGTGGAACTCCTGTTGTGCAGAGTTAGCCTGGTAATAAGATTTACCATGTCTTTTGTGTTGTGATCTACCTCGGTTATAATTGTCTCTATAATTATTATTTCCTCTGTTATAACCCCTATTTGGGTTTGAATCATAATATTCATGATCATAATCATCACGCTCATTATACTGAGTATCCCTGTAATATTGTTTTTTTTGTCTCCATGAAGCACTTGGGTAGTTCCTATAGCTACTCCCTTTTCGAGAATTTCTAAAATTATGGGTACCCCTCGCGTGTCGAGGACTATCAGCCCGATTCCAGTTCTTCGAAGAAGAACCCTGATTTGAGTGGTTATCTTGGTTTTGATACTTATTCCAATTAACCTTTTTATCAAATTTATTTTTAGCTCCTTGGAATTTGTGTGAGTAATTCTGATTATATTCTGTTGCCGAAGCAACTGGCATACTCTCTTTAATGTTAGAGTTACTAAGAATCATGTCAGGGTGTGCCGTGGCATACTGGTCACAATATTCTTCCATTTGCTTTAATGTACTAGGTTTACGCTCATGTAAGAACTCTAGGAATGATTTATTTACCGAAGACATGACCTTGTCTCTTAGCAATAAATCCGTAAGACCATCAAATGTTTTCTCTATTTTGGATAATTCAATCCATCGTGAAAGTGTAATTCGTGCTTTTGAGATGAATTCTGAGAATTCTACACCTACCTCAGGTCTCATTGTTTTAAACAAAAGACGATAACCTTCCTCAGGCAGCTGATATTTCTTTATCAGAGCTGCCCTAATAGCATCAAAATTATCCTTGTCGGCCTCTTCAACGAAATATAACTTACTCAGAGACTCCCCTTTTAGATTTTCAGACAACTGATTCACATACTGAGATTTGTCAACATTATGAGCTCGACAAGCACGTTCAAATCTAGAAAGCCAAAATGTTATGTCATCACTGGCAGAGTTGAACGCTGGTACCTTGACCTTGTACACAAAGGGTTTACCATTACCACTAGATGCCTGATTAACATTACTCATACTTGTCAATTTTAATTTCTCTAACTCAAATTCATGTTCTCTTATCGCTTTTCTCTCTTCAGCTTCTCTATCTAATCTTTTCTGTTCTGCAGCCGCTTCTAATTTTTTCTGTTCAGCTGCAGCAGCAGCTTCTAATTTCTTCTGTTCTGCAGCAACTTCCAATTTTTTCTGTTCTGCAGCAGCTTCTAATTTCTTCTGTTCTGCAGCAAATCTCCTTTCCTCCACTTGCATCTGCAATTTCTTTAGATCAGCAGCAGCATCAGCTTCTTTTTCTAATCTTTTTTCTTCAGCCAGAGCTTTTCTCTCTTCAGCAGCAGCTTTTCTCTCTTCAGCAGCAGCAGCAGCAGCTTTTCTCTCTTCAGCAGCAGCAGCAGCAGCTTTTCTCTCTTCAGCAGCAGCAGCAGCTTCTAATTTTTTTTTTTCTATTTGAAGTTTTCTCTCCTCAGCCGTAGCTTTTCTTTCCTCAGCTTGCATCTGCAATCTGAAATTCTCAGCATCTATCTTCTTTTGTTCAACTTCTGCTTTCAGTACTTCTGACTTTAATGCAATAGCAAATTGAGCAGTTTTCCATTCTTCTAACTCTTTCCCAGTCTTATCAAGGGATTTTCCTTGTGCAATAAAGTAATCTAATGTAGACATCTTGTCTTCTTAAATCAGAAACCTGAAAAAGTAAATAAATTACCTTATTTCACTTTAATGGGAGACAAGTCTATACCATAGACTTAGTCTTAGTGAAAAACTTGTATGGTTATTTTGTTTATAATATAACCAATGATAACTTGAGTACCTGTGGAAAACAATAACTGTATATCTCAAATACTGTGGGAGACAAGCCTTACAAAGGTCTTGTATACCTTAATGTAATCAATGATCACTTGAGTACCTGTGGAAAATAATATTTCCTATACCAATCACTTTGGGAGACAAGCCTTACAAAGGTCTTGTACACTTTGTTTTATAACAATAATAATCATAAAGTACTGATCTGTACTATAATATAAGTGTATTCAACTATACCTCCTATGTCATATGTCAACTAAAGACATTACAAAGGACAAACAAGAAAAGACAATCTGAAAACATTTGCAGAGATCAAATTAAATTAAATAGGAGAAATGAAAAAAAAAATGATCACAGAATCTGTGATGATAACTGCAATAAGATAACAAGACAAATAACGCCACAGTGTATAAACATAAGGGTGTAAAGAACTGAAATGAAAGGAAAGATGAGACCTACAATTATACAAACAAATCAAACAAAAATAAAGAACAGAAAAATATTACAAATACAAATATGAAACAGTCATCACAGCTAACAAATATTCAATTAAGAAATTGCTCCCTATAGAACGCCAGAACAAGACCAATATCACTTGGTATTTCCTGTTCTAGTCACCTCCCATCCAGGCCCGCAAACACATAACAAACACACATATAAACAAATAATATATAAACATAAATACATATAAATCATAAATGTGTACATTATATAATGAAATGTGTTGCATTTGCAATGTATTGTACTGTATGCTCAGTTTTAACAAATTAGACTACCACTTTATTGAGTAATAGATTTGCTTTCTAACTATTACACTGTTCAATTTTTTTGAGCACATTAGAAGATCCAACGATGAAATTTGCACTTTATGTTCAACATTGCTCTTCTATTACAGCAGGATAAACAATCACTAGTTTAGAACACTGACTGTACTGTGCCAAATGTCAACAAGTGCTGACCCAGATATTGCTACACTTGTCAGAACAGGTCAAGCTGACATTGATTGTATAGCTGTCCTACTGGTGTTGATGTGGTCAAACAAATGTTCTTGCAACTGTAAAATGTGATTCTCAACACAACAAGACTGCGTAGGCTGGACCCAGGAATCTGGCTCACCACTGTAAACCACTGTAAAGTGTGTGGTGTATGGTGTGTTCTCTTTCTTTTGTAAAGCTCCACTATCAATCACAGTAGCATGTTGTTTGTGGTGCCACTACTGTATATGTCCATTGTAGTGTACAGAGTTGTTGAGATCAGGCATGCTCCAGTCTACCCAGCTGTAAATGGGTAACTCACCCTAGTCCTGAGTTAGGGAAGGCAAAGGCAGCTGTAAGCAGTAGTTTCCCTCTAAGGCTCCAGGGGGAGCAGGCCCTAAACTTGGTCAATTCAACCGACGCAGGATGGTGTATATATGGAGTGGAAGTGTAGAGTGTGATTAACGCGAATGGTGGACTGTTCGTGTTCTGACCAATCTAAGCACTCATTCACTTGTGTCTACAAGGCACCAATGCAGACTGCTGGAATCTTTGTTTACACAGTTTATTTAGACGCACACACTGGGACATAACGAGTAAATCATGGGTATATGTTGACACATCAATTTGCAGGCATACATAGTAGATCCCATGTCATGACACATTCATATATCATGGGTAGTACATCAATAGCTTCCAATGTTATGATACATTATGGCCGCATCCCCTATCTGACTAAACGCGTCAGTGAAGGCGGATCGGTAAGTAACTAAAGTTGCTTTATGTTCAACAGTTTATATCATATTATGAAACCACGATAAGGTTTTTTTTTAATATCAAAATTGAGATCTCCTTGCCACTGTCCGAATAGTAAGATACATGCCCCGTTCTCTGGACAGTGATTCAAAAATATGATGACAGGAATGTAACATGGCCGCCTTCCTGAGTTGTCGCTCACTCACTCACAGGAGGGTATATATAAGCCAAAGTTAATTTGAAATGCATATGAATAATTTCCTAAAGTTTCTCCATACAGTTCTACAGTAATCCAGTTACTTCACGTAGACATAACTGCTGTATGGAAGCCCGTCATCTTCGTCGATACAAACATGACCCTAGCGTTGCGAAGCACAAAATTCCAGCTAGGTCTAACCGACATGAGATCATCAAAAATAGGGTCTGGCATTACCTGGAGTCCGAATCATACATGATACCGTACATTAGGAGAGTCTCTAACACAAACTCTAGTAGAGACACAATCTCCTACAGAAGAAAAACCACTTCATAAATCATTTTTACTTAAGAATGTACCAGCCCTTGAAAATGCGTAACCCGCTATTGTAAACGGTACATCGGAACTCATCACGACTTGTCAAGACAACTCATACTTCCGCTAGAGCGGCATAACAAGAATATAGTCCTGCCTACCCATCCAAAATATACAATATAGGACTGATTCTACTTGTACTAATAATATGTAATACATATGAATTCAGGCCATAAACATAATAAGCAAATTAATCTATTTTCTGGCCCGAACAAATAAGTACGGACATGAGTGCCATATCCATGCGCCGAATCAATATCAAGAACGATTACTCCTATAATCAAAAGTGTAAATCAATCATGAATTATCTAGCTTTACCATAGACAGCATTTTCATACACAAATGAATGAATGTCTATATCTTTTCCATATTAAATAGCCATATCGATTTTTGTAATATGTGCGTCAAAATATGCACGCAACACTAACCTTCCTTAGTCACTTTCTACGACATGCTTGGTAGGGAACAGTGCTACTGTGTTTTTCTCCTCTTTCGGGCCCCGGTAACACACGGGTGAATAGGTTCTATATGTGGCCGTGATTGTGTTGGTTAAGGTTTGCATTTTCTTTATAGTGTTCTTATATTGTTGATGTTAGAGGTTCAGATCACTGCCTTAACCAGTGGTCAGCATGTGTGAGCAGACAATGTAAACACTCTGTTGTAAACAAGTGACGAAATGCACTGTTAGACAAGACGTACAGTCGGTTGATGGTTTCTAACTCTGTTGACACACTGTACTCCAACAGCAGTAAAACGAACTTCAAAGTTTTATTTACATAAAGTAGAATCCGCTTCTCTCTTCTGCGAATTTATCTCATAGATTTATACATTTCAATTTGATATAAATCCCATTCGTACATTTTCTCAATTCAGCGAACATCCGAAAATCATATTCTTGTACATATCTGTCATTGATCTGCTCTCGTCTAATTTCTCCACTGCTATGTCACCTGGGCGATCTTCTAAGAAAGTTAGTTATCTTATTAACTTTTCCCTTAGTGACCTTCTGGTGTATCTTGCTAGAAGACTGGCCTACACTGCCAGGGATGTTGATTTTCTACCAGTTTACCTGATCACTACGTCTGTCTCTGTTTTATCGAACAAAAATCTATCTTCAATATAAACTGCAATCATACCTGCTGTCTTGAAAAACACAAAACCTTGACAACTTGATAACATAACTCTTGTTATGGCTTGTCTGTAACCACAGTAGCCAACCACATAAAAAAGGCTTGTATTCCAGAGACATGAATATCGAAAATCTCGCACACTAATGAACATCCAAACTACCATCTCTCTAGCACACACTTGCTAACTCACGCTCAGCGCGTTCCAAATCCAAGACTCTAATTTTCCGTTCTAACATTTTTCCGTTCACTCCTAAAATGTGTTCATCCTACCACAACTTTTCTCGTGCGTATTTTTTTTTCTTGCTCACCCCCCAAAACTTACAAAGGGACGTAATTCCAAGTTATCTCCCTTTGATGATTAGACTCAAAACCATACTCTTCTCTTCAATTCTTATTACAAAAACTTTACCTGCAAATTTGTCCCACCACAATTTTGGATTCACTTAATATGGTTAACTCTAACAATAACTACTACATCTTCCAAGTGGAAACCACGGAGTTTCCTCCCTTTGCTCAAAGCACTCCTCCATACATATCACTTCCCTTCAACAAAGACAACTCCATTCATTTTTTCCAAACCATTTAACTTCACTCACTCACTTGTTTAAAACCAAACCACCGTTCACATATATGACACTGAAGAGCTCTCTTCCTTCATTCCATTGACAAAGAATGTTGAATTAAATACTTTTCATTTATGGAATGCATAAAAACATCAGTTTTACATGACACGAAACAACTTATTTTTTCTAACAATCTACACGCCCGGACAACTATTATCCACAGCTTGGCCGTCATAGTATTTATTTTCTTATTTCACGTTTGGAATTACACTGGTTGCTATCATCTGTGTATAACTTGTTTTTCATGATCTTTGTCTTTCGTCTGTTGGGTAAGTTATATGGTGTATGGATAAAGTATCAGCACTGCCGAGCCATCAGTGACTGAGCTACTCTTAGTAATCATCATCATTATTTTCCTATTCGTTCCCTAGGAACATGGAGCCAATGCTCATGTGTCCCTGCAGTTGTGGTTTCTGTAGTAATTTTTCTATATGATGAGATTACCAGTTCTATGCACAACTAATCGTGGTCGCCTCCTACAAACGCAAGAGGAAGCAATTCTTTCTTCGTATTCTTGGAGACCCGCGGAACCTACATGGAGCTCTATAGGTATAGACTTTCATACATGGGTGCTTGCATAGAATAGAAGGATTGACCTGGTATGACAAGATCTCACGACGAGAACCAGACAGGTGCCACTGGAACAGAAAATGGGAAGAAGATGCTGGGGATGGATATCAACGCACGCTGAGAAAAAGTGTTTATAGCATTACAATGCAATCTTTCTTCTGGAGTGCCCATGATAAAAAAGGTACAGGGACAGTTAAAATCACACACACATATAGTCAATAAATGAAGACAGAAAGAAAAGGCTAAGACATGGACAAATCTTGAACACAGGACAAAAGTACCTTTCTCAGATGAATGAATGAATGAATGAACTGGCGTGTAAGTATTTGAAGCATTCTTCTTGCTTAAGTAGTTCTGTACTATGTAGATTTCATTGGGTTGTACTTAAAATATGCAAACATATTATTTTCTAATGAACCGAATCACGACCGTCATAATGATATGTCTTTTTATTTGAACAAAAATGCACCTTGATGGATGTCTATGATCCAGTTTGGTTGTCATTTCATTACGGACCTGTCATTTGGCTCAATGAAAAGTGCTTGTTTACGATGGTTGCATCATAATAGGTAACAGTCTTGGTTGACTAACCACGTGAGTGAGAGAATTCTCTTTAAGGAAAGGTCTTTTCCGATTGTGCAAATTCAGAGTCGGTGACTTGCTGGGGGGGAAAAAATTAAAAGAATCCTGAAGTAATGAAACGAAACTGCAAAGTGTCTGGTGCACAGACTAGAAATGCTGAAACAGATAAAAGAATTCCACACAGCCATGATGGATTAGGAGTGAATCTTACCAGGAAATTTGTCCCAGACGTGTAGATACTACATTCATTTAACTGAAAGGGATCGTATCCAGTAACAGAACGAACAATTAAAGGCAGACGACATTTGTCTCAGTGTATAAATATTTCGCCTTTTACTTGAGATTTTCGTGGACAAGAGTAATAATATTTAAACACCGGACCACAAGGTCTTGTACATTTGAATATGCACCATAATATAACCACCAGCCATTACGTCTCGGTTTAACTAGGGGCGCGTCGCCAAAACGAGGCAAAGCACCTAATACACGAGACGATAAGAAAACTACTTGGCAATAGGGTCGATCTCTTTTCCTCTCCGGCAGTATTTAGTTACATTTTTGTGTACTAAATTACTTGCAAATTCCGTAGTCGCCCATTTCTTTCTTTGCAATCAAGCAGATATTAGCTATTTTCTTATCAATTTTACACTCCCTTCAGTGATAACTGACCATATTTGCTTTGCAAAGATTAAGACGCAGGTAAAACCAAGATGGGCTCGGCAATTTTCGTATAGTGACCGCGTGTCATGTTTACCAAGGAGTGCTCCGCGATAAATTATCGACCTGTCGGCATGCACTCGGTGGAAACGAATGACATAATCATTTCCTGTACACCTTGTTACAAAGACATTACTTTTGATGAAAGTAAGATGTTGTATTTGTGTGACGACACGTCTGTACGTGTCCTTTTGTGTGATTTCTCACCCCTTCAGCCCTCCGGCAGTAGACTTCTTTTCTTCATATTTCTTCATTATTCGCTTGTTATTTGGCATTTCATTTTGCCCTTTCATTCATTTTACACTTTATGCTGGATATAACAGGGGGAAAGTCTCTAACATGCCACTCCCCTATGGCAGTATTTGCAACGGGAGTCATTCGTATCTTATTGTTTACCACTCCTCAGACGTATTTACGTTCTGCCAGGTGAACTGTGGTATTATCGTAACAATACCCATTCATCAGACCGGTCACCCTCTTATCTCATAATCCGTCTGACCACCTGTAAAAACGTGTCGGGCAAACATTTGACCCCATTGGAAAGCTATTGATCATGTTGACACAAGCTTGTATTGTGCTACGATGAAAGAAGACAACACTGTCTGACCAGACATTTATCTGGCGGAGGCACGCAGTAAAAGGGATAATTGGATAATCTGTCGGGATAGATATCCGGGCGGAAGTCATTACGCCAGAAAACACAAGGTCACAATATTGTGATTGACAGAGGTGCGCCGGAAGTCTTATGTAACGATTTGACATTAATGTTGTAAGAGGCCAGGCGTGTATATTAAAATTAATATTTTAAATACGCGTATGAGTAAGGATAAACTTCCCCACCCAAACAGTGCTAGATAGATTAGATTGGTTCGCCAGAAGCTACAATGAATTGATTGGAACATTTAGCAGGAAACACAGTTGGGATTTGAAACTCCGGATTGGGTGATACACTGTAGAAATCAGACACAGAACAGTACAAGTAAACCCGCAATTTTAATACAAGACTGGCAAATTGGGAATTTTATCACAAGGAGTCAGAGAGGAATTTTAACAAACGTTTTCCCAGACAGGATTCATAGAACACCAGCCGTCAGAGGAATTAACTCATATTTCCCAGACCAAATCATAAGAGGAATTATACCAACAGTTTTCCCAGGCAGGATTCATAGAACACCAGCCGTCCGAGGAATTAACTCATATTTCCCAGACCAATTCATAAGAGGAATTATACAAACAGTTTTCCTAGGCCATGAATTTATAGAACCCCAGCCACCAGAGGAATTAACTTAAACTTCCAGACCTAAGTGATTCGAACAGCATCTAACTAAAGGGCTGTGTGTCCATTCTAAATCTGTGCCAGGAGAAGGGTGTATTCCCAAAATTTTGGGGTAAGTGTAAAAACGTACTTACTAATGTAAATTCTACAGGTTTCTTGCTAAGTGGTAATACATGAGGCTGGCAACCTCACCATATGAAAATAGTATATGCACGAAACACTACTGCAAGATCTGGTCATTGTTTCTGAGTAGTCGTGCGGGAAACCCGACAGCACAGATGACCCCAGAACTCATACGGGTGTAAGGATGAGTAATGAGTGATGATTACATTACATGTGCTTAAAAGTAACATATTATCTTGTGAGAACTATGTACCTTTTTTAAATTGTAATTCATGCAAATCATTATTCATGCACTCCTGACGCAATTTCCTAGTTGACACCCAAAAGAATATTGGGGAATTTTCATCATATTCCCTGAGTTACATTGTGTGCTCGGGAATTTAATTCTTCTGAGAGGTTAACATTGGTGGGTGGAGCGCATGACAATGGGTCTGTTAGTTTGTGGAGAACAAATGTACTCAGCAGAAGGCATTTGTTTCTATCTGTCACAGTTTGTGGTTACAAGCCACTAGACGACTGTGGTTATAACGCCGCTAGTGTGAGAGACGAGCATTACCACCAACCGCCGAAATCGGACAAATTGAGTGAAGAAGTGCCCTCATCACCACGAAGTGACAGAGACCACAGCTGCAGGACTCATGTGGAGCTAAGTTTTATGTAACAGGCTACAACAAAAATCAAAGACATTCTAAAGCCCATTCTAAACTTCAATGAGGAAACTTTAATTTAAATTTTCACCCAATTTTCCATATTTATTTTCCCATGTTACAGACTAATTGACTATTAATTTTGTTGTATGTTATTTTAAACTAAATAATAATAGTTGATTCAGTTTATAGGTAGGAAAGCAAACGTTTGAGCCAGTTTTTCTTGATAAATACAGATATAACTATAGAGCCATTACTTATAAGAGGGCATTCGTTGGATTACTCCAACTCGGGGCTTGACGGACCAGAACGATTGCATAAACCCTTCACAAAAGACGACGGGCCAGATAATAAGTTAACAAATTTGCTCAGCCCTTAAGCAGCGTTTGTTCTTGACTTCTGGGAATATCTTGTGAAGGCTCCCCTAAGGTAGGAACGTCATTCATCTTCTATCTACATCTTTGCCAAGAGTAATCTTGCGCGAAGATAGATACCATGGACGACCTACTATTAGAAACGCTTGCGTTGCGACCATTAGTGGACCACTACTGCAAAGAAAGGGGAGGTAATCACGTGACATTTTGAGAAAACATTGCCTAGAGAGGGTTGGTATTTTTCATTCCATATTTGGGAGACATGACTTTTGCAGCAACGAGCAGAAATTCCCATGTGGAAATAATTTGAATTACCCCATAAACACGCAAGTTTTAAAACGACTGGCATGGGTTCGAAATAGAGGAACAACGAAATTCCTGATTGGACCCTGCCTAAATCGTAACAAAGTAGACAAGTGCAATATAACCTGACACTTTATTTGGTTGAAAGCACTGTCAAAATCTACCTCGTGCCAAGAAGACAACCAGACCTTGCCAGAGTTAAGACTAAAATCAGCTTTCATTTATCGGAACGGACACTTGTTTGAGCGTGTTCAGGACTTACAGCCCAGGAAAACTCTACTATTTTAACACGGAAAACCGGGATCTGATGGAACTGAAACACAAGTCAAAGTGGAAACGTATTGCTAAAAGTAACAACACCCCAGACCAAGTGTAAGAGGCCTCTACAAGTGACTATATTTCTCTGAGCCAGCAGTCTGTGAGTCTAAAAATTCGCATAAGTTGTACATTTTGAATTGTATATTTTTCATTATTAACATGTGAACTAATACGTATATTTTTTTAGGCCGTAAACGGTTCCTGGGTCGACCCAGCCCCAAATGGGTACCAAAGCAACTTTAGGAAGGTTAAGGCGGCCGGCGTGATGCTGACCACATCACCCTTAGTGTGCCGACGGTCGAGAAAATATGGGCCTAACACCATATTCCCAATATGCCTCAATAGGGTGTGTAACGGGATCCTTTACCTTTACCTTTAAAACGTATATATTGACATGTGAATATTAATATGTGAAAATTGCTAGTAGATGTCCAAGTCATTTGAGACTGGCAACCTCAGCATATAGAATGATCATTTCATGAACCACCACTGCCAGGGCCGGTGACTGCTTTATTTCGAGTTTCTTATAAAGAACCAAAAGCAGAGGTAGTCCCAAGTTCCATATGGAGCAGGGAGGGAATGATGAAAGACATGATGTACACACTTGTTATAATATTAACCTTTTCAACCAGTGTAAATGTAAAACATAGTCACTCTAACTGCAATGACAGTTTACAACCTTTTCAACCGATGTAAATGTAAACATATTCAAACTATATCGTTAACATTTTCAACTTAAGTTAAAAGTAAAACTATTCATTTTAAATGTAAAGATAGTTTTTCGCCCACTGGGATTAAGATTAATTCTCAGAGAGAGAAAAAGTTCTGAGATAGATGGGATGGTGGAATGAAAAGAGGGGGGGGGGGGAATAAGTATGTGTCGGGAAACTCAATACTGCCATTCTAGTTGGTGGTACCAGTTGAGGGTACTATTCTGGAACAAGTGAGGGTACAAGTGGCTTGAAGTCGATGCTAGGCACCATCATCAGACGGGTCTTAGAGACGGGGGACCAGCTTTGCAGTTACTCCCCGATTCTACTTGGAACGTGCTGCAACTCTTAATCTTGACCAGGGACGCGAGCGATCCAGTCACCTATCTGCGAAGAACCAAAACACCAGCGGGAGCAGAAACCCCAGCAGCTAAGTGAACAAATTAAAGCTGCCAAGTGAAACGTTCCTTTATATTAATCCCCTTTAACATCATATGATGATGACCAATTTTTGTTAAAGAATTATTCAATTTTTACTAACTGTTAAAACCTACAAGGTAATTGATTATTAAATTTGTTTCTTATTTCTATCAAAATTTAAAGTTGATTTAATCATTTTGAATATGTTGTATCCGTATGTCTCCGACAATTTCTTAAATACGCTCCACCAGAGCTACTAAATAATAAGGTGAAATTCGCTGAATTAACTCCGCTGGGGGCTTGAACGAGCTAACGAATTATAAGATAACCATTTCCTTCACAAAAGTTGATGGCAGATACTAGAGTTAACGTGCTCAGTCAATGCAGCATTGTTCTCGTTTTTCTGAATATCTTGTTGTGAAGTGTACTGGAAAAAGAGCCTACAGTAATCTGATAGCTTATTGTAACCTCATAGTTGCTCTATGATTTGCTAGCTAAAAAACATGCATTATATTGCCTGTCTGCTTCTGCAGCTCACCTTTTGCCCCGCCCTCTTTTCTTTAAACATGGGCTAACACAGTGTTTACTATTTTAGTGACCTGTCATTCATAACAGGAAGCAAATCAGGCTTTGTTTACTTCGTTCTACTCACGCGAGCTTATCTGTCAATCATAATACCTGACAGACAGACAGCACGTGAGAGAGCGACGGCACAGACCCTTCGTAGTTTTACTCAGGGAAAGTCTAGAACTCCCCTGTGCTCTATGATCTCGAGATGCAGGCATTCTGAAGAGAAACCCGCTAGCAGAGCAAAAGTTTTTGATGTCGGTCAACAACTTCAGACGAGAGACTCTGGTAGTCTGAATTGTAAGCATTTCATCTTGAGCTCTAGCTTCTGAATCTTCGTCACACACACAGGAGCGCGAAATTAACACCATTAGAGATCAGAGAAATCTAATGATATATATACTGCTGTTCTCTTAACCCCGCCATCAGAAGTCAGTCAGAATTTGAATAGTCTAGAGCGCAGTCCGAGAACAATTTCTCTTGTTGGAAGTATTTATAAGTTATTCGTGGAGATTTTCGTTCTGAATTTTCTGGTAAGAGGAAAATAGTTCTAAGGATTTAAATGTGGTGATAGCATTTAAACACTTATACTTCTCTTAGATTTTTTTCTCACTAAAAAGACCTATTAAATAAAATAACGCGTAGCGATTTTCATACCAGATATTTATTTAAAATGTTAGTCCATCACCCGACCGCTAACTCACTGAGACGAGACGGTAATTATGTTTACAGTGTAGACGGACGCGACACTTAAACTCCCCCAGGAGAGAGAGAGATAAACTCGACTGTAAAGCAGACCAGACCTTATAGGCGTTAGGCAACTGGTAGCGGGAGTATAGAATACATGTTTATATTTCATTTGTAATTTGTTGTTGTAGCGTCTATTATTTTTAAATGCCATACGACAAACGAACAGACACCGACAATTTAATAGCTATATAATGAAAGGCGATTATTGTTGTAGGTGGAGCGTATAAAAAATTAAATAATAATTAACACCGTACGATGACCGCCAGCCGCGAGTAGGGGCGGGTGAGTTATCATAAACTCGGTCCGACCCAGATTAGGGGCCAGCGACGTCTGCGAGCGTGTAGGCGTATGGAAACACCGCGTGTCTTTTGAACTTAGTCAGGACTGACAGAGAGGATGAGAGATCGTCTTGTCCCCGTCGGTATATACAGAGATTTCTACATAGAATGGTAGCATTTTTTCCCACAAATGTTCTCATATATTTTTCGCAGACCTGATCTCAAGAGCGACCAGCGGTCTTTTACTTTTTTGGTTCGTTATCCATTTCATTTATAAGCGTGTACTCGCCGATGATATTGGATGACTATAAAAATAAATACTGACTTACAAAATCCAGATTTCCATTTTTACTAGCCGACAGTGGTGTGTACAGGTAACATTATTAATTTTCCCCGACTCCTGATAGTCGTATTCAAGTGGATTATATATACATATCTTTATGCACTGTGCAGAATCGGCGCTCTGACACAGAGTTGGCCGATAGAAGAACCATAATCATCTTTTTTCAACATTTTTTCAGCAACCAGATGTATCCTAATACTGGAAATATTCCCCTCTCTAAAGGGTAAACCTCAAGGATTCTCACATTTCCAACTATTGGTAGGAACACCTATATCCAGATAGAAGCAACGTATTCGGCGTTCACCTCACTATTGTTTTTTTTCCTTGGGATGAACTGGGGCCAATTTGGATTGTGGACAGCTTGGGGTGACAGTGTAATCATAGTGAAATAGGAATTATGTTCATGGAATAATTCGGTTACCAAGGGATACCACAGACCAACTATAGGAGCCAATTAGGTAAGAGTGTGAGAAGTAGCCACTGTGCGAGAGAGGGTGTGATGATTTTCTTGTTTTGTTGGGAATTATCCATAAATCTGATTGTCTAAATTTTGTTTACTTTACATGGTCTTATAGTGTACCAATATTGTTTTATTCTGTGACCTAGTGCTAACCTTCACCCTTTGTGTTAATAATTTTGGGTTTTTCTCTCCATACGGGGACGGAGCACCTCTCTTTTTTTATTTTCTATGTATGTAAATGATTTATTGATATCTTTTAGATAATTGGTGTTGTCAAGTTTAGTGATAATAAACTACAAAGAAACTTAACTTTGTGTGTTGGTCAGACCCATACCCATTTTATCCTTAGTTTTTCGCGTTTGTGTGTTATTGTTGTCACATATTGTTGTGTGTGTAGAGTAACCTGTTCTTTCATTAGACAGGGAGGCAAAGACTGTCCTATAATAAAGCATAGTTGTACGGATAGGCTGGATGAGAGAAACTTACTCACTCCAGAGACATATCTTTCCCTCAACCTACCACCTGTGAAATCTATTTTCTATACATTGTCGTGTATCAGTCAACCTGTACTCTTTACTTAGACTGGGCCCAATAAACCAATTAACTTACCGTACGACACTTGTGAACACGCCCTGGAGGTAGAAGCATCATTATCCTACCTACAACTCTGCCAAGAGTAATCTTGGGCAAAGGTACACACCTTTGAAGACCCACATCAGTCACTCTCGAGTGTTGGCCACTGGTGGACCACTACTGCAGAGCGAAGGGGAGGCAACCCGTGACAGTAAGAGACAAAAATTATAAGGTGAAAGAAAATTGTCTTGTCTTAGTGTGATGAAACGGCAACTCACTGAATATGTTAAAATCAGTTACAGGAATTTTGCGAATTTCCAGTGTTTAACAATCTATTTCTGTTGTTGGATCCATATTTCTTTGGATTTTGAAAATGGTGATCTAATATTTCCCATTTTCGTTTAGAATTTCTGAGTAAAGACGTGAAGCTTCTTCGTGGTTTGAGATTGTTTAATTTCTTTTTGTTTTAATGAATTATTTAAAAAAAACGTTAATTAAACTTAAATACCCATTCGATTTCCAATGTCAAAAGAAAGATTTAATGTAAAACTTCTATATTCTAAATATGGTGAAACCACAACTACAGACACCCAGAGACTTTCAGTGATTCCATTTTCAGTATTTGAAAAAAACAAATCTTGGGTTTACGTGAAGATTAGTGATGTAATAAAAAGTAAAGTAGACAGCGAAATCCAAGAAGAACAGTTTGGTTTTAGACGGAACAGTGGAACAAGAAAGGCAATATTTTGCCTAATAATATTAGCAGAAAAATATACAGAGGTCCAAAAAAGTATGTATATGTGCTTCATTGACTATAAGAAGGCTTTTGACAGAGTCCATCATGAGAAAATAATTGAATGCCTCAAAGACATAGGTATTGATGGAAAAGATATAAGAATACTCAGTAACCTTTATTGGGAGCAAACTGCCACAGTAAGATCGGGAAGGAATTATTCACCATACATAGACATAAAAAGAGGTGTCAGACAAGGTTGTGTGCTGTCCCCCTGCCTATTTAATTTATACACCGAAAA
Organism: Oreohelix idahoensis; assembly: GCA_024509875.1. Classification (NCBI taxonomy): domain Eukaryota; kingdom Metazoa; phylum Mollusca; class Gastropoda; order Stylommatophora; family Oreohelicidae; genus Oreohelix; species Oreohelix idahoensis. The sequence goes on from JAMPIV010013104.1 coordinate 119,340, forward strand.
AATTTTCAAACAGATACAGGAAATACCAGGACTGAACATCAGTGGAAGGTCAATAAATAACCTTAGATATGCAGATGATACCGTGTTGTTAGTTGAAAGCGAACAAAAGTTACAAGAACTAGTGAAGCAAGTGAACAGTATAAGTCATGAATATGGACTCGACATTAATATTGAGAAAACAAAAACTATGATAATTAGCAAAACAGACGATAAACCCACATTAAAGATAAGTGTAAATGGGAAAATCCTGGAACAAGTCAAGAGCTACGTATATCTTGGCCATATAATAACAGAAGATGGCAGATGTGAAACAGAAATCAAAAAGAGAATAGGAATGGCCAAAGCTACATTCAACAACATGAAACATATACTGACATCCAAACAGTTATCTCACAAATTAAAACTGAGAATCATAAAGTGTTATATATATTCTGCATTTCTGTATGGTGCAGAAACATGGACGATGAATAAGCATTTGGAAGAAAGAATTGAGGCTCTTGAAATGTGGATATATAGAAGAATGGGGCGTATGTCATGGAAAGAGATGAAAACAAATAAGGAGGTCCTAAAAAATCTAGGTATGAAAAGAGAACTAATGAGGGAGGTCAAAGTTCGGCAGCTAAAATACTTTGGCCACATAAAAAGGCATAACACATTGCAGAAGACCATAACAGAAGGGAGAGTTGAAGGCAAACGTGCAAGGGGTAGACAGCGCTATAAGTGGGAAGATAACATCAAGAGATGGACAGGAAAGATTCTATCAGAGTGCACACCAAGACAAGAGACAGAAGACGTTGGAGATCCATTACAGCCAACCTTCGTTGTGGAGATGGCAACTGATGATGATGATGATGAGTGGTGTTAGCTTTGATCTCCAGAAAACTAGTGTGCCACTTTCTTAGCTTTGAACCACAATAATTTTTGAAGTGGGTTCAAGCAGCATAAAGATGAAAACCAGAACTTCAAATTTAATCTTTAGTCTAATTTTGCACGAGCATGGTTATCACTCTTATATTTCTTCAGCACTAAACATCAGTCACAGAATCAAAAACACTATTAAAAATACGGAGGATACAATATTGATTACAACAATTAGGAATTACAAGAATATGTTTAATCAAACGTAAACAACAGCACAGACAGTTAGGGGTTGGATATTAACAGATAATAATAAAATAAGGTACTATCACAGCCTAAAGCCACGAAAAATAAGGAAGGTTCCAGACCGATTTAATATTACAAGGAGAATAATTATTCTAGCTGAGTTTCAGTTATCTTAGTGTTCATTCATCATATTCACAATTTCCTTTCTTGTCCCTTTCGGAGCATGGATCCACAACTGCAGCTTTACCTTTCATAAGTAGCATGCATCAACGTTTTCATGTGCTGTTGTAGTGATGTTTTTGTAGCAATGTATTTTTCATGATGAGATAGCCAGCCACATTCTCAGCCTCATATTTGTCGCCTGTTACGATGTGCTGAGGTACGGTAGTCCTATCCATTCTTTGCTTCTCAATATTCATGCCTAACAAGCTGGAGCAATCGGATATGATCAATATGGAACCTGTAGACTCATTTGTCAAACTAGAAAGACATTACGGGTTTAGATTATAATGATACGAAGCAGAATCAAGGCAGACATTTCTGGGAAACAATATGCAGAGATAGGAACTACAAATACCATATTATATAACGCAAACAATAATACAAATTTCATTGGACGTAGATAAAGATCTGTACTTACGTGCATGTTGTCGGCCAAAACGTGTCGGGAAATAATTATCTTGTGCTCTTCTTGTGACATAGCCTGATGACGGCACTATCTCCTGAGGCCATTTAATTCCTTTCTATTCGATTTCAACTTCAACAGATCTTTATTGTAAAATGTATCATTATCTGAGGTCAATGGTTAATGCGCCATGAAAAAAATGAAAGGCCTGCTCGCTCTTTTAATCGGTGTAGAATTTAGTTTCACGGTGCCATGCGCTCATTTTTCGCATTTTCCAGAAAATGTGACTGGATGTATTTGTTGTTCGCTTCAAGACATTTAACTTAGACACTTAGTATAAACGGGAATACGTCATTGTCTACACAAATGCATTGGACTCAATGGAAAGGATATAAATGCTTAGGACATAAACGATATAAATTTCCGCGTTGACGGAAAAGATATGAAAACATTTTGGAGTATGTACTGGAAACATTCGGCCAAAATCGGAGCAAGCAAGAGGACATGCACACCATCATAGCTGGCAGACGCTGGAGCTGGGTTGGCCATGTCCTCAGAAGAGACCCCGATGCCATCACAAGAACAGCTATGCTATGGACCCCTGAAGGAAAACGAACGAGAGGCCGACAAAACACAACTTGACGGAGGACTGTGGACGCTGAGATGCAAAGAATGAACTAGAGTTGGGGCACTGTACGAAGGATGGCCACCGACCGAGCAAATTGGAATCAATTTGTTGTTGCCCTACAAGACGCCACCAGGCGTTATGGCCACTGACTGCTTTGACGGTCGGCGGCTAAAGATCAAAGAAAAGAACTGGAAACATAGAGCAGCTGTGAGAAATAGATAATTAAACATGAGAGTATTCAAAAAAAATTTTAAAAAAGTAGAGTAAGGCAAGTATGTTTGTTGACCTTGATCTTCTCTCTCCACAGAGGAAACGCTATGCGAGGTATTCGTGATGTGAGCGGAACATTACAAATCGAGATCACAACGTATTTTAAATTTGGACATGCGCTTTAATATAACCGACTGCTAATTTGTCTAGGAGGAAGGGTGCGTGCCTCGCCAAAAAAAGGCTTACATTTTTTACTGCTCCCAAAAATTTTGAGCGGAACAATAGTGAGAAACGTTTTTATAAAAAAATGTCACATATGCAGGTACCACAGCTTTAGTACAGGATAAAAGGGACTATCATCTCCTATTAGACACAGCTGTCATCAACAATACCACCAAAGAGTCTTAAGAACAAGAACACGTAAATCCTGGTTAGAATAAGAAAAGAAATAATACTAAAATGTTCTTCCTTCACTTTCAAATGTCCACTTAAGTGATAATCTTCAGACTTCGCACGGGTCATAACATATTAAGATACCACCTATTGTCACGTAGACAGTTATGATCTATAAATTGCCTATTTCCTCTTCTTCTTCATTTCACCCGTATCCTCTATTTTATTATCGCAGTTTACTTTTTCCCGTTTTTTTTTCGCATTCGTTCGTTGCGAAAAATATATTTCTTTCCCATCATCGTTTTTCTTTCTCATACTGAAGAGTAACTTGATTACGTAGATGTCAGTCTCGGCCGGTCGAACCATAGCTGTGAACATACGGTTCTCGCCAGGCATACGTCTGCAGTTTCCCCGGTCAGAGCGCTGCCCGACCAGATTTCTTGGCCTGGGGTGTGAGAAATTCGCTCCGTTGGACATAACAGGCAGACGAATGGTCTACCTTTTGCAGAAACTGCGTGAGTTTTCGTCGGGATAGTCCGGCGAAGTGTGAAATTGCGCTCCGCGCTGCAGACGGTTGTCTGAGAGTTGCAACTGACACGCGTACATCTCGGTCAGTAGGTGGCAGTTACGACACGCGTTAAGCTGACGTAAGTGTTGAAAGTAGGGGAGATAATTTCGCTTGGCGAAATAAGTTGGGGCCCTTTGTCTAATTTTAAGATATTGGCCTGAGTTTGAAACTTTATTTTCATTCTCACTCTTAAATTCGCAGTAGACAGGTCGCTCGGAACAGTATAAGCTGTATAGCGAAGTTCTCAGTTTGTTTCGACAATTTGCCGAACTTCTAGACTTCCATATATATAAGCATATAATTCTTAAGTGGTGCGACTACCTGTAGTTCTGTGTTAGGTAAAATATTATGTACTATATTCTAGTATTTTGTGAAGTGTTTAAAGTGTTAAGTCGCTTATTTCATTTTAAACTAGTTCTGTGTGCAGAGTGATTATTTTAATAGTTTGTTATATTCTTTAGTCGACGAGTTACAGTGGAAAGCAGGATAAATTATATTTCTAGCTTAACAAACATGTAGCCATAATGGATTGAATTTAACTGCTAACTACTCAGTCGAGATATATTTTCTAAACTAACTTATAACTGCTAGATGTCTCATGAGTATTGACGAAATATATTTATATGTATTTCAAATTCATGATAATTGATTTTATAATATAACTTATCTCACGGGAAGTGTTAAATGATAAGCTCTACGCTTGCAGTTTAAAATATAAGTTATATCCTTATACATAGTATGTATAATTATTTTATATGTGCTTTTTCCATTTTATGTAGTGAATACTGGGGTGACCCAGAACTTGCCGGCGTTTAGTAGTAAAGAGACATACTTGTGAGAAGAATAGACATTTCCTATCTTTAACCACGTGGGTTTTTTTCAAGTAACACTCGTCTGACAGTGCACGTGCCATCAGAGATAGACAGTAATACCAATCCCACTAACGGATTTTCTAAAGACAAAAATGTTTATACTGGGCCTTTGAGCCAGACTTTATTTCTTCACAATAAACTCAAATATACATGCTGCCTAGCGGCGAGAATCATTACAAGAAGTAACATTAATATTCCCGACAAGTATTGAGAGAGTGTATAGTGAACCAAGAATGTCTTTCCAAATTAAGGGAACCCTCGTGTTTTTTTTTTTGACTCTGTGTGCCCGTTTAAACTTGCTTATCCAAAACTGATTCAAGTGACACTAACTTAAAATCTGAATAAACTTATCGCCTGAAGAGAACGCTCCCCGGACAAATTGGATAAACCAAGATCTGCAGAGCTGGGTATTCGCTTCACCAAACGATAAAACAGACTGTGTCATAGCGTGCGCCAGACGGTGAACAACGGCAAGTTATAGGGTAAGAAAGTGAGAAACGCACGACAGGGCCCTGATGAAAGAACTGAGTGAAAGTAGACTGAGGGATGTTCGTTGTTGATTCACTCACAATTGTAACATTTCGTTATGCAATTTATTGCTAACTATATATCTATATATTCCCTTATACTAGATCAGAGTATCCAGTCTGTTCATACCTAAAAGGGGGAAGAAATATTATACCCTAACCATATGTATTTGTGACTCTTTGGGCCATCATCTGTCTCATAACGGGCTGTGGGCTAAACCTAGAGTTAATATCATAACGGGGCTATCATCCTTGTAGCATTCTCTTGATATTTTATGACTATTTGTATATGCTTTGATGTAAGTTCTATGTGTTGTGAAGAAATTTTAAATGATAATTACAGTTTTTCTCTTGGAATTAATCAGCGTGTTGGTCAGCTCGTTCTAATATATATATATATATATAATATATATATATATATATATATATATATATATATATATATATATATATATATATATATATATATATATATATTCATTGTTATAGATTCCCACGTCTGTGTGTTTAACTGTCGTCACGTGTATGTGCGTGCCCGTGGGTAGATAGAAATATAGGTAAAATATATATATATGTGTTTAGACTGTCTGACGCTGTAAAGCTGTCGTAGAAGATAGGTGAGAGAGAGAAGAATTTTTTTCGCTTTCAGAGACAGCCTCTATATCACATTCTATCATCTCACTCGTGGAATCTATTTTTTTTTTTCTAACCCTCACTGTGTCTATCACCTATTCAAACCTATTCAGAAGGGACCAACCCAAGTCTTAATTCTCCTATCTAAAATCTACGACACCTATTCAACAAATTAAAGATATGAACTACTGATGAGTGTGACTGTGGCACCGATAAAAGGACTGCCGAACATTTGCTTCACAGGTGCCCAACATATGAGTGTCACGTTGACTGATAATTTGTCTTTCCACCACGTCCCATCTCTTTTATTACTCTTTTATTGTCCTGGGTTTCTTTGACTTTTGCATTTTCTTTCTTTCGGATTTTACCTACGTGGCCCATTATTCTCCTTCTCAGACCCCACCCCGCGGTTTGTTTACGTTCTGGCCTTCAGTATAAATTCCCCACTGGTCAGTAGCGGTCAGCTTACGATAAGGTTACCTAAGTTGCACCTGGTGTTTGTCTGACCAGAGGAATATCTCTTGCGAGTAAAGTGTTTGATCACGAACGAGAGGGTTTCTGTGAAGAAACGGACCGCTAGCGGGAGATACCTTTTGAGGTCTGGGTAACAGGTTTGATCTCCGATTCAGGGGGAGATAAAACCCGCGGAGGGTCTTTGTGAGTTTGGACCTTAGACGACGCAGTTAGAGCTCATAATATTATGTATTGTCTATCTGGGGAACTTTCTCGCGGGTGTTGCTTCTGATGTATACCTCTAGAATAACCTTTGTCTTACTCTTGATTACGTTATACGCCGAACATCTGTAGAAACAAGCCATGCCAGGTGTCCGGGTAGCATTATTTGTAAACTATAAGAATAGAGGGTTTTAATCAGTCAGGCACACTAGTAAAATATTTCCTGCCCGAGAGGACCATAATGAGAATAAGGCAGACGGTAACACAGAACTAAATGTTAATGCCTATTTCTCGTCATTTCTCGGGGTGAGTAGACATATCTTATAATTATAATATATTCATGTTAGCTTTTATATATATATCTGATAGAAATGTGATTTGAATTCATTTTTAAGGATTTCTCCCGGTAACTTAATTCAGTTATAGTGTAGCGCCGTCTACAGCCTTAGTTAAACGAGTGATGAAACAGTCAGGTGTCAGTGTTATTTTTTTACCACGGGTTAAAGGTAAACTTACGATAACAGATACTCACTAGGCGTAGAATCAGTCCGTACAGATGCTTACCATGGGTTAAGAGTAGGCTAAAATAACCGTCATTACTGTAAGGAAATGTCAGAGGTGTGGGTTATTCACTTAAAAACTGAATAGTGATGTGCAGGCGCTATAACTCTGAATTATAGGAGATAGTCACTTATTCCTTTTTGATAGAAACTTCTAGTGGCTGGGTGGAATCATGATATGCCGATTTGTGTAGCTAGACACTAGTTATACTTTCACAGAAAGCAGCCACCAGATGGAGATATAATTATATCTTACGATTCAGTCACAACTGTATTACTATAGCAAGAACATTGCATTTTCTATGTATTAATTTGTTGGATGTTAATATTTTTTCCCCAAGGGGCATACCATTTATTTTGTAATGTCATCTGCTGTAATTTTATGTAAATTCAGTTAATGTTGTAAGATGAATAGCATATCCACTCAGCTGTAACTACAGGGTTAGGTTTCCTGTATGCTGAGTTGGAAAAAAGAGAAGATTTTGCTGTCAGAACATTTACTGACAGGTACAGGTGTATACAATATGTATTAGCCTATGCGGGCGCATGCTGATAATTGATAGAGTGGAAGGAACAGGAGACTTATATGTTTTTTTTTCTCTTAACCAGCGGCACCTGGTCTTTCAGCGCTTCGGCCCAATGACATGTCATTGCGAGGCTGGGGAACCTGAGGACTTTCCTTCCAACCCGGTCAGGAGCTTCGCTCCTTCCCATCCACAGAGGGTTTATCACAGGAGCCGTTCAGGTTATTCAGTCAAATTTCCGACCGTAAACATTTCTTCAAACGCTGACGCCCGGGTTTGAACCATGAACACCTGGTCGCCAGTACAACGCCGAAGCCATTACACCAGCGCGGCTCCCAACTTATATGGTTAAGGACAGCCCTAAACTATCATAGCAATGATTACAATAATTTAAATCTCATAGTGGTGCATAACTGTTTTGTATAACGTTAGTGTAATTTTATTGTTTGCTTGATGTAAAGGTCGTCTCTTTTTGGGTCTCAGTTTCAGGGATACCGAATTGCTAGCGCAAGACTCCAGTCAGGCGAAGAACGTCATATTCTCTTCGATCTAGAGGGTTTCTGAAAAACACCTAGCATCACGAGTTGTCACCCCCAAACCTGAAACAAAACCCTTTGTCAACACCATTCCCCAAACGGGAAATAAGCTCACGCACTGTGTAACGAGCTATAGCAACTCTGGAAAATCGTATTTGGCAGTAGTGGGTTCTTACTCGCCTCTTGATCGCCAGTCAGAGCATTGCGGCTTCCAATTGTGTGCTTAAACGGAGCAATCAGTCAAATCACAGTTCAAGCCAGCCCAACCGGATTTACTACCAAGTACGCAAGCAAAATTCTAAGCGCCGGATAAGAGCGCAATGGATCATTTGTCCTAAAGTAACTTCGTCTTGTGTGGGTTTCTGGTTATTTAAAACCCCGCACTTATGAGCGGTCAGCCGGAGATAGACAGAGTCTTCCAGCCCCCCCTCAGCAATTAGGGTGTCACCAACGATAGCGCCTACAGTGAATTTATTTCATGTGATTTCCATCACCTATGGAGGATATCTACACGTAAAGACACTTACTGGGACTATTGCATTTGGTCCCACGAAAGCGGACGGACAGACACTCGGTTTATTTATTTCTCGGTGTTCTACAGGTTTTATGTTGGTGGTCTGTGTGTTCGTTGGTGTGTATTTGCAGATTTGTGATTATTGATGTAATTTTTATGTTGTTTGTGCTGATATGCATTATTTTCATACATTTCTTCTTTAATAAATTTTACTCATTTATTAATGCGCTGTTCACGACCCTTTCATCCATAATTAACATTTCAAGCTCTTTACTATAGTCTTTATTTATGATCCAGAGAAAAGAGGAAGAGCAGGCGGTGCTTAGACTATATAAGTGTGTTGAGGCTTGGAGAGAGAGATAACTTTATTAAATCTTCTTCCAGGTTGGTCTCAAGTCCACCTCCTATTTACACCTTATCTACGTGTAATCTATAACTTTGTCAGTTCACTATCATTGTCGATTTCACTACTATTGTCAAACTCGACAAATACTCTTACACTTTAACTCAACCATGACAATGAGGAACACAGAAAACGCATATGGCCATCACCAGTACCATTCCTGGAGAAAATCTACGGACATATCAACAGCCTCAGGCTGACCACTGTTTTCTTTGAACTTATTCAAGTTGACATCTGAGGGTGAACGACGAAGAAGAAGAATATGTTCAAAGACAACAGTGGTTAGCTTGAGGTTGTTGGTATCTCCATACAGTTTTTCCAGGAATGGTGCTGGTGGTGGCCATATGCGCTTTATCTGTTCTTCAAATGTTGGGCACCTTGAAGTAGATGTTCAATTGTCATTTAATCGGTGGCACAGTTACACTCATCAGTAGTTCCTATCTTTAACTTGATGAATAGGTGGTATTCCAGTCTGTTGTGGCTTGTGCAAAGTCTGAAGATTACCATTTGTTCATTTCTGCTGAGCTAGTAATACGCATTATATTTTTGTTGGTCTGGATGCTCTGCTTCCCACTTGCTCCGGTATTTGTTCTAGATAAAACTCTTGGCCTCTTCGTAAGTTATGCTTGTGTAAAGTTGAGGTAGCTTTTCACCTTCCTTTGCCAATCTGCCAGCCTCTTCATTTTCAAGGATGGTGCAGTGAGATGGGATCCACGTTATCAGAATTCTTTTGAATTTGTGACATGGTTTGTGAAGTGTTACTCTTAGGTCATCCAGGTCGGCATTATTCTCACTCTTCAGATGTGAGAGGAACATAAGTGAGAAACGCAATAATCATAACGTCATATATGTACGAGCCACACGTTTTGTACAAAACAAAAGGAATATTTAGCTACTAGCTTTCATCCACAATACCACCAAAAGCTTTAAGAATAAGAACACATACATCCTAGTTCAGAAAAAAAAGAAATAATACAGGACTATAAAATGTGTGTAGAAAGGAAAGCAGCAAAACAAACGGGGGAATAGCTAGATTTTAAATCTGTAACAAAGTCAGATTGCAGATGCCTAAATTAAATCAAAACAAAAATTTGTATTTCATTTTCTTTTGTTCGTCTTCAGGAGTATATTCCACCAAGGCAGCTGGTCCAAAGACTGCACCAAGCATTCACATGTTCTTGCAAAGTAGTTACTGTAGTAATGTTTTTAAAAGGTGAGGTTTCAAGCCTTAAGCACAACCTTATATTCGTTGCCTTTTACAAGGGTGCAGTAGGTTTATTCTTTCTTTGTCTCTTCAGAGTTTTCCTGAGAATTACAAGAGACAAGACAAGAACTGAGAAGGCAAAATTAGCTTTACGCAGCATGAACAAACATAAATTGGAAGCAGCAGTGATATGATTCATGGTGTACGCGCATTAAATTAGAGTTTTCAGACAACCAGCAGAATTAATTAACAGGATAATTAATCACGAAGACTCTAAGGCGCGTACAGTCAAATTTCTTTCGGTACGATATGAAAAGAGAGAAATGGATAATTTGATTACAACTGGCAAAATGAACACAAAGAGAAGAAGAGGAAAGAAAACAGAGAAATACCTCGCTGTAGCATGTTACGCAATTGCCTAGTTAAATGTATAAAGACAGAAAAAGTGGGATACATGTATACAAGCCCGATAAAAATGAATGCAGTAGTATTTTCTTGCGTGTATCTAGGGTAGCCAATCAGAGACGGGGTTTCCCACGGACAGATCGGAAAAAGACTTCGACGATTGTGTATGGAAGAATAAAATCGTACAAAACATAGTTAGAATTAGAGATCGGGAAGTAGAACGAAATGACGTACAAGGATGAGAATGGTCTCCTTTTGACGGGGATATCTTCATTTGTGTGTAGGTACAATGAAATGTGGAGGGAGTAAGTAGTTATGAAGAATTTTGCAAGAAAAACTGTCCGTGCATTGAGAAATCCTGTGTTTTTCCTATTCATTATTCAAGATAAAATCGTTAACACAACCGATATAGGAAAACAACATATGGATGGAAAGATAAACTTACCGAGAATGGGAGAATGTTGTTTAGAAGGCTTTAACTAGAACACGTGCGTTGCACGAGGCCGGAGTTTGCAACACGTCAAGCACAAAACCACTCTAGGTTAGACGGTTTTGGAAAGTTATAAGAGTTGCGGACCCTTGTCTTCCGAGACATTCGCGCTCAGCCTATTAAAGAAAGCGCGATTATTCAAAATCACGTGTACAGCTAGAGACAGAAGGACGACGGCTGGAGAGAGATGTACAGCGCAAATAACGCTGTGAAACCCAACGCCCTAATATATGGCCTTTGTCTAGGATCATGTGTCTAGACACAGGGACCGGTACAGTGACATTCATGTGTCATTAGGTCTCTTGTGTGAGAACACAGAGGATCACTACAGTGACACAGTTTGTCATTGGGTCTTCTTGTGTTGGACATGTGGTCTTGACCAGAGCCGGGTTTGGGGTGGGTGCCAATGCGACCTCATGCGAGGAAAAAATATGCGACCTCATGCGAGGGGGAAAAAAAAATGATGTACAGCGCAAATAACGCTGTGAAACCCAACGCCCTAATATATGGCCTTTGGCTAGGATCATGTGTCTAGACACAGGGACCGGTAGTGACATTCATGTCATTAGGTCCTTTGTGTGAGAACACAGAAGACCACTACAATGACACGTGTTGTCATTGGGTCTTCATGTGGTCTTGACCAGGGCCGGGTTTGGGGCAGGGCCAATGCAACCTCATGCGAGGAAAAAATATGCAACCTCATGCGAGGAAATTAAAAAAAAATAAAATAAAAAAGTGTAAAATCTAATATCTTATTTTTTGCAGCCGGGCAGTTCTATTACTCCACAAAGCCAGTCTTTACCGATCTTAATTAGATCCTGCGAGGGTATGTAAAGTTACTGTGTAAATTAATACAGTAATTACAACTTTTATTTCAGGATTTGTTTAATCTATATGTTATGGAAGTATCATGCATATTAATTGGTTACTTTGTATGATTGATGAAGGTTGGGACCTGATATATAACCACCGTTACTGTTTCCTTATCAGGGCTAGCACGGTCCTTTTCAGGACTAATAACAGTTCTTTTCAGAACTACCAACAGTCCTTATCAGGGCTTATTCACTCTGTCCTCAAGTTACAGCACTTTTCAGAGCTGACTTGTCAGGTAGGGGGATACTATACCCTCATATATGTGTGTACACATTATTTTATATTTATTTGATTTTATAAAATGTTCCACAATAGACACCTGTCTTGTCACTGATTCATAAATCATGCATTTCCACGCATACATCGGAAAACAATTCATCTCACCTACACTAACTAAGGATGTGGTAATTATTACCCAAAATAGCCACATATCCTACAATTATCTGCAGGTTCATACTTGTCACTCAGTCAGAGGTCAGTGATCAAGAATTGTTCAAGATCAAGGCTATTCGCCCCAGCAGTGTCTGGATGGTTAGAAGCCCGACTTATCTGAAAAGCTGTACCTGTCACATCAACACTTCGTATAACAGAGAAGTTACGTATATATATGACAATTGTGCATCCTGCTGTGAGAACAGTCAACATTTTTTTGTGATGGAAAAAGAACCATGATAGCTTAATTGAGACTTTGTTACAGTGAATAAGACAGGAGGAGGGAGCCGCGCTGGTGTAATGGCTACGACGTTGTACTGGCGACCAGGTGTTCATGGTTCAAACCCGGCCGTCGGCGTCTGAAGAAATGTTTACGACCGGAAATTTGACTGAATAATCTGAACGGCTCCTGCACATAAATCCCGTGTGGATGGGAAGGAGCGAAGCTCCTGACCGGGTTGGAAGGAAAGTCCACTGACCCCCCAGCCTCGCAATGACATGTCATTGGGCCGAAAGAGCCGGAAAGCTCGAGTGCCGCTGGTTATAGAAAAAAAAATAAATAAATAAAAAGACAGGAGGAATTCAAATATCTAAGTTGGAAGAGTCAACAAGGACATTTTTTAATATTAACTTGTTAACGGTTAATTGATTTCAGTCTACAAGGACATTTTTTAATATTAACTTGTTAACGGTTAACTGATTTCAGTCTACAAGGACATTTTTAATATTAACTTGTTAAATGTTAATTGGTTACCCAAGTTGGTTTTGTAAATATAAACCTTCATCTATTTCATACACAGTCACGCACACTCATCACACATAGATAGATGTAAATAAAGAGGAATATAAATGTATTTCAAACGCCTTATTCATTCCATATTGTTGAATTTGAGTTTTGTTGAATTGCATTCAAATCACTGATAGTTACACAGCTACGGTGGCGCAGTAAGGTCTGATTGTTCTTGAAATACTTTTCAACTTCAGATATCGAGTGTTACCAGTGTACCTCTCTGTCACTGGGAAATCACACCTTTTGGAGAGAATACTAATTCTTCTCTAGTACTATCATCCTTATTCTTATAAAACCTTAAGCCACACTCGCCAAACTGGGAAAATGTATAGCATGGGAAAAGATTGAAGACACCGCCAACTGAAGACTCCAGAAAAGTAGAAAATGGAGACGCCATTCGGAATGACACTTTACGAATGAATGAATATCCCATTCCCCAAAATAAATATCCTTGTGAGGACGTATATTCAGTGCTCTGTCCCCACAGTGTAACACTTCTGTTTCAGATAGGTCTGTTGCAAATGACGTAATGACAGATATAATTTTCAAGATAATGATGATAATGTTGCAGATATTTTACGATGTAAAAAACTCGCACTGAGAAAGATGATGGCTGGTTACAAAGCCACCTGAAGGGCATGCACTTTGTTGGGATTCCGTTACACGCCAATTGAGGCATATTGGGAAGATGATGTTAGGCCCACATTTACTTGACCATCGGTACACTAGTGGTGATGTGGTCAGTATCACGCCGGCCGCCTGAACCTTCCCAGAGTTCATCTGGTACCCAATCGATGAGACTGGGTCTACCCCGGAGCCGTTTGCGGTCTAAAATGTTCCACCTCAACTGGGGATATGCACTTTGTTGGCTGCTGTTAATTGGTTTTTTTTTTTTGCCCTGTGTATCTGTCTACACGCTTTCACTAACGAATGTAAACACATTATATCCCCCAGGACAGGGATGCACAATCCAGGGTCTTCGGAACCTCATGTGCAAGTTCTGTGTTACCTATGAGCAACGAGTGTATTTCCTACATTACACCTGTTCACAACAGATCTAATCACCGCAATTATTCAATAATAATAATCACAATTATTATCTTTCAGCTATCTAAGGAGCATTGTTCTGCATGAAATTAATGCATAACGCACTGTCTGGCGCCTCGTGTTCTAGGTCGTTCCACGTCTTCCGTAATATCTTTCATGTATTTCTCAATTTTTCTTATCTAGATTGTTGCTGGCGCTATAGAGCGTGGCAGAGAAGATTGATTACTGCCCACCCAGTGTACACGCTAAGTGACATGATGTGGTCCTACCCCGGGTACGCGCAATGCAATATTATGTGGGTCTATTTAGAGTACACAAAATGCGGCATGGGGGCTCTTATCCAGCGTACACGCAGTGAGACATGATATAGTCCTATCCAATGTACACACCATGCGGCAGGATGTTGTCCTACTCTGCTTACACGCCATGTGGCATGGTGTGGACCTATTCAATGTTCACACAATGAGCCACGGTTTGGTATCATTCTTCATTTCTTATAAATACCTCTTAACTCTTGGCCTATTTTCTTCTAGGTTTACATCGTCATCCATTTTGAGCTTTTTTTAATGCCTGTGTCACAGCGCCTCGTATATATCATCGTTACATGTCACAGCGTATTGTAACTCACATCTGTCACCTTCTTGGGCCTTGTCACCAGTGATCATATAGTGGAGTTTATTTGTTCTCTTTTCCTTTTGTGTGGGTGACAGTGGTGGGTGAATGGGGTTCAATTTCAACACGTCATCAGATTTAAACAATAGAGCAACAATCAAGACCCCAAAACGGAGTCACAATAATGAAGACATAGTCTCTAAAAAAGATCCATAGTTCTTTATTTAGCCACAATGCAGGGTTTTAGGTTGACTTACATGATCTGACTTGTTCTTACATCTATAAAACCTCATTCATTTCGGGAGGGGGTCAGTCCCTTCTCGAGATTCTTTGCTGGGCGTCTGTATTAACCATTTACTGACCTACAGACCATGTCCTATGTCCTTCTTCTGCCCTTACTTTAACGGTCTTCGTTAATGACAGGCTTACCCGTTCTATTCGGTTCTGGGTTGTTTCACGATGTCGACTTCTTACTGCGGGACAGTCCGCCATAACCAGTTCAATTATTATCAAGTTGACCCTTCAGTTCTTTTGTTGTTCTTCATCTTCTTTCATTGGAGTGAAATGGAGCATCTTGTGGTTCGGGGGACATATTGTAACCTCTGACGTCATCACCGTTGCTCTCTATGACGTCGTTTTTTTAAGATCCATAGTTCCGTAAGCTGCATCGAGATTATTCTCTTCACTTCCTAGTCGGTCCCTTATTCTTTATTATTCCGTCATCTCAACCGTATGCTGCTGCTCCTGTGACATATACACCCCAGGGTCCCTCAAAGAAAAATGATGCTCTAAAGCATCATTCCCCTCCAGCCCTATCTCTCCCAGGTCCATAAAACGATCCCCTTCCAACTAACTCATAACTAACTAAAATACTGAACTAATTCCTTAAAAATTCCTAATACTTATGAGTAACAACATGTTAACTTCTTAATATTTCATTTACATATACACGATTACAACAATATTTAACCTTAAAATTTATAATACCACATTTAACATTCTCCCACGGCTCAGCCCTCAGCTTACTCTCGTCTTTCCATATAACCGTGGCTCAGCCTTTCAACTTATACTCGTTTCTCCCCAATAACTTGTACCTCTACTAATAACAAGACCCTCGCAGGTCTTCCCTCTCGTCTTGCTTCTTAATTCCTAGTACCTGTCGTACCGCCACTGCATCCATGATACACCCCTTGCTCTACTGTATATGCATTATCAATTCCCAAATTCAGCATCACGCATAAGTCCGTTTGGACTCTATTTACCCCTTTATACAAGAATTAGCTATCGCCTCCATCTTGTACATATAACTGCTATAAGCAGCTCTCAAAGATTCTCTCTTTTCCTCCTTTCTTTCTTACTCCTGTTTGCTATCTCATTTCATTCTCTATACTCTTCTCATAATTTTACTTATCTCTGGGTTTCGGAGAAGCCTATCTCCCTACAAGTCTCCACAAGACTTTAGCAATCACCTAAACATCTTTGCTCTCCACACTACCTATTAATCTTGTTCCCTCTCTGGAACTATCACCATTTACCTTATTCCCTAAATTTTTGGAGAAGCCCATCTCCACATTAATCTCAACAAGAGTCTATCACTCGCCGCGGCATCTCTGTGCCCTCGCACTACTTCTTAAACTCGTTCCCTCTCTGGAACTATTTTCTCACCTTTTACCCTACTCTCTAGGTTCGTCACTTCTCTGTGACTTCCCAGTTTACTCATGGCTATCCCAACCATTCCCTTACACACGCCATCTCTCATTTTCGTATGATCTCTCGGCCCCCTCTTACTTTCGCCATCTCCTATGGCCTCTTCTTCTTCACCCATAATAAGCCTCGCCAATCTTCCATGTTCCTTAACCTACCTTTTTATCATTATCTCCTATTTTTTCCATCATCTCCGCCTCTCTACTTCACCTACTCATGACTCCACTATTTCGCTATAGTGACCTCCTTGTCCCTATGTCCTTCCCACGAAATCTGTTTAGCAATTTCTATATTTGCTTCTTCCTTTATATCTCTGACTTCGATCACGATTTGCTTGTTCTATCCTTCTCTGTCGTCTCACAATCCGTTCGTCATCTAACATTTTTGTCAGAACCATATCTACTTCATCTCTTGTTCCAGGAAAGTGTGTATGATACTTCCCTTCCAGTATCCGCCATACTACGGATCTACAGAGGTTAAAATCAGGCCGTGTTATGATGGCCTGTATCACCCTCTCCAGCTCCATCATGCTTGGTTCATCCACTTTAATTATTTTCTCCCTCTTGTCATTTCCCTCTTCTCCCACTTCTTCCCTCAATTTTTTTACCATTTCGCATCTCTCCGTGGACCATACTTCCCTCATGTGACTCTCTTTATTTCTACCTCTTACATCTTCCTCCGTGTCTTCGTCCTCTGAAAATTCTAAATTATCTTCTTCCTCTGAATAACTTGACTCCGAATCAGAGAACACGTCTCTATCCACTATTTTGATTCCCCAGTAATTAAGTTCCTCCATTACTCTCATTATCAAACCTTTTCTCCAGAAATCTCTGCACATACTTTAGTACTACGGTGTCGGGTCTAGCACCTCTCAGTTCATCCTTTATCGCTTTCTTCATCTCCTCCATGCTTGGCTTAGCCATTTTGACAACTTTTTTCATCTCCTCCACTCTACTGTTAACTCTGCGTTCTCTCCTCTCTTTCTCCCGCTCTCTAATTGTTGTGTCGTTATTGACACATTGTGCTGCTAACTCTTTCTCATTCCCTCTTCTACTAATATTCCTTGAGTTCTCCTCAACCTCGTCAGCTTCTCTGGCACTTCTCTTGTCTCTTGAGCTTTCCTCAGGTTCGGTACTCTTTAACTCGTAATTACCTCGACCTCTACTTATAAAATCCTCTCGCTGTGTCCTTGTTACACTCCGTGGTATCCTGGATGCTCTGACACTGCTACAATTTGATGTGTCTTTGCCTCTATACCTCCCTTTCCCGTTTTTCACTGGAATTCTGGATTTTCTTATTTCTCTTCTGCTGCTACTACTATTCCTCTCTTCCTGTCTATCTGTCTTGCCGACTGTTCTGGGTCTCTTATTCTTCCCACAATCTCTGATCCCTCTAACCTTCATCTCAATTGGGGCAATTTCTCTCAATCTGGCGAGACGCTTCACATAATCAGATGAATCGTCCGACGACACATCAGATTTTTCTGAATCCCCGCTTATACCTGTGGTGTCCAGCGCTCCCGGTATCTCTGAAGTCCCTCTTATCTGATTCATCAAGTCTTGCAGATCTCCCTGCTCTTTCTGTTGAACTGTGGTCCCTTCTGGTTTCGTGTCCTCATTCCTCTATTTCCCATTCGTCAGAAACTCCTTCTTATATTCCATCAACGGAATATCATCTTCGCTCTCCCAATCATCTGTCAGAAATCTCCTCTTATATTCGTTCAACGGAATATCATCCTCGCTTTCCAAATTATCTGTTCTTCCATCGATCTCCCTACCACTAATTTGGTGCTCTCTATCTTCTTTTCTCTTTTCCATTTCTGAATTGGTTTTTGTCTTGTTCTTACCAGTTTCCATTCCTACTCTAGTATTTAGATTACAAAAAGGGTTTTCCATCAACGAATAATCTTCTGGATTCCTTACTTCAATATCGATATCCGGTGTTGTTACAAGGGTGGCTCTCCTCCCTTGCTTTTCTCTCTCTCTCATGCCGGGCTCTCCAATCCAGGGTCTATAGTCATCTCTCCGTAGTTGTTGAACATGAGCCTTCGTTGTATGATTCAATTTCTCATTCCATATCCTATAATTAATTAATGTCGTTCTCTCTAGAACAACATAACCTTTTACCCATTGGTTATCAAACTTAGTGGGGCGCACATGCTTCTTATAGTAAACTCTGTCACCTGGCTGAAATTCTTGTAACTTAGCCTTTTTATCCGCATAACGTTTTTGCCTCTCAAACTCCTTCTCTAAATGTTTACATCTTTTGTTATTCTGTTTATTAATAAGTTCAGACACTAAGTCCGTCTCTTCTGTCTGAGTTGCAACAGTGTTTGTTTTCTTTTCTACTTTAATCTTATTATCATCAAGTTTTCTCTTCAAGTTCAACTTTGGTCTCTCTCTTATACAATTGATCTCCGCTCCATTATTAATCTCACTGTTCGATGTTCCTTTCGTTTTGCACACTTGTATCTTGGCACAGTGTCCATTTTCCGTCCTTACATTAAAATCATTTACTTCGAAACACCTTCCACCTTTTATTTCTTGAAGAAAATTTCGTATCGCTATTCTATTGCGTCTCTTACTTAAGCCTTCCCAGTGTCTAGGTGTTTCCGAAATGTTACACACTCTGCCCTTGTAAATAGTTCTGGGTCCGTTATCTTCCTTTGGTAATCTACGTTTTCGAAAATCGTTTTCTCTAACGTTTCTTTCTCTATCCCATCGTCTGTTCCTAAACCTGGTTCTAATTCCACAAATTCTTCCTATATCCATACTTCTATGTTGTCTAACGAGGTTCTGCGGAGCATAGTTTTCTCGATGAGTCTGCTGAGTACTTCTCGAGGTAAATTCTCCAATTCTTTTTCTATCCAATCTTCCCCTCTCCTCATGTCCCCATCTACCTACTCTAGGCGGAACATTTTCCCGATTGAAGTCCCATTCTGGATTTCTACCTCTGTAGGTGGACCTATGGTTGTACTCTTCATTCCCCATGTTTCCACGGTTGTATTCCATGCCTCTTTGTGGTTGTCTAAACCCCACGGAAGCATCTCTCTCACTTGTATGCCTATAATTTCTATCTTCCTTCCACTCGTTTCGTCGTCCGTTATGACTCTCCATTTTCCGTTTATTACACACAGCTGCCACATGTCCCTTAGCATTACACAAATAGCATCGTTTTTCTTCTGCTATCTGTATAATTCCGCTCCTGTTTTCTCTGCCATTGTCACTTCTATCCTGCTTGCTCTGATACCCAAGATAATTTCTTTCTCTTGGTCTATCTCTAACTGTCTGTCCAGTCCATCGAACTTCATTCTCTTTCCAATTCTTTTCTTCATGGTTGTTCCCTGACCTTAGCTGGAACCTCTTCATTAAGTCTTCTTTCGACAAGGCTAATCGTATAGCCTCATTCAAAGTTCTGGGATCGTTCCTCAAGAGAAGCAATCTCATTCCGTCCTTGTATAAGGCATCAATAAAAATTCCAACTAACTGTCCCTCGATATCTGGACTCCGTATATCTTGTTCCCTAAAAACTTCTTCTGCCAGATTTTTCAATCTGTCGCTGAACAGCTGGATTGATTCTCCTGCTTCCTGTCTCACTCTCCTAAGTAATCCCCATAGATAATGTTGATCCGCAGACTCTCCGTAACTGTTTAACAAACTCCTCTTCAGCTCTTCCCAAGTTTCATGTGGCTCTTCTTCAAACCTTCTCCTCAAAAAATCATTTACTAGATCATCACTAGTTAAAAAGGCCAATCGCTTCTTTTCCTCCTCACCTGCCCCTATGGAGTAAGCGTATCGCTCTATTTTGGCGATCCACTTTTTACAACCTCCTGCTTCTTGCTCCACCTCTCTAGGGCATTCGTAACATGTAACAATGCTAACGTATTTGGATCCAATCCTTGTCCTTCCGCCATTTCCTAACAAACCCTTACTCTCCTTATTCTTATTCAATAAACCTACTTACTAATAACGTCTTATACTACGAATACGTAGTATATAATGGAACTAGCAAAATATAATGTCTCACACAAGTGACTATCCATACATTAATTAATTTAACTAAATTATGGTTAACTTGTTCAGTCCTTGTTATGCCCTTGCCGCATGAATGTACTTCCTCGAATTTTGGAATCTTGGTTTATTGTCCGAATTTCCCACGGTCCCGAAATTTAAAATTTGATTGTAGCCAAGGTTCACGTTTCTGGACTCGGTGATTGTAGACACGGTTCACGTTTCTGGACTCTGTGATTGTAAACACGGTTCACGTTTCTGGACTCTGTGATTGTAAACACGGTTCACGTTTCTGGGCTCTGTGATTGTAAACACGGTTCACGTTTCTGGACTCTGTGATTGTAGACACGGTTCACGTTTTTGGGCTCTTTGACTGTTTTGTTACCAACACACAGGTCACAGGTGCTGGCTATCTCAACCCGAAGAAATCTCCGTGATTAGCAATCCACCTCACCGGACACACTTCACAGCACTCTACCTGTTCAGGGCGTCCTGGAATTGTCTTTTATATCTGCATAAATTCCGGACTGATCATAATTTAACGGCTTCTCTTTGTTGGTCCGTGGTTTGATGTAATCCGCAATCCTGGTCGTCGGCAACCAGTTCATCACCACCACATGTCACAGGGTCCGGCTGCCGTCATCACATCAGAATCCTGGTAAACGGCACCAGTTCAGCACCACCACATGTCACAGCGCCTCGTATATATCATCGTTACATGTCACAGCGTAATGTAACTCACATCTGTCACCTTCTTGGGCCTTGTCACCAGTGATCATATAGTGGAGTTTATTTGTTCTCTTTTCCTTTTGTGTGGGTGACAGTGGTGGGTGAATGGGGTTCAATTTCAACACGTCATCAGATTTAAACAATAGAGCAACAATCAAGACCCCAAAACGGAGTCACAATAATGAAGACATAGTCTCTAAAAAAGATCCATAGTTCTTTATTTAGCCACAATGCAGGGTTTTAGGTTGACTTACATGATCTGACTTGTTCTTACATCTATAAAACCTCATTCATTTCGGGAGGGGGTCAGTCCCTTCTCGAGATTCTTTGCTGGGCGTCTGTATTAACCATTTACTGACCTACAGACCATGTCCTATGTCCTTCTTCTGCCCTTACTTTAACGGTCTTCGTTAATGACAGGCTTACCCGTTCTATTCGGTTCTGGGTTGTTTCACGATGTCGACTTCTTACTGCGGGACAGTCCGCCATAACCAGTTCAATTATTATCAAGTTGACCCTTCAGTTCTTTTGTTGTTCTTCATCTTCTTTCATTGGAGTGAAATGGAGCATCTTGTGGTTCGGGGGACATATTGTAACCTCTGACGTCATCACCGTTGCTCTCTATGACGTCGTTTTTTTAAGATCCATAGTTCCGTAAGCGGCATCGAGATTATTCTCTTCACTTCCTAGTCGGTCCCTTATTCTTTATTATTCCGTCATCTCAACCGTATGCTGCTGCTCCTGTGACACCTGCATTGTTTGGTAGCAGATCAAGATTCTTCCTGACTGGAAGTCCAAACTTATTTTTTATTGTAATACATTTATTTCTTTACCCGCACTAAAGAAACAACTTGTGTTATGGGCCCTGTAAGGAGAGTTAAGAATATTGGCACTCTATCCTACCACGCATGTAGTAAGAGGCGATTAAGGAAGGTTAGCGTGATCCCGGTCACCGTATCCTGTAGAAAATTCCTTAAAAACACAGAAACGTCAACACACAATAAGTCAATTCAGCCATCCAAGACAGATGATGGTCCTCTGTTAAGGAGGCTCATGACTCAGCACAGTGAAAGCCGAAATGAATCTGAGTTGCCGACTCACATTTTTTCTGCTAGGAAAATCTCCAGAACTGGCAACTGAAATTTATTAAATAAATACTGTATGCGTAATTAACAGGCACTCATTGAACAGAAAAGACGATAGACAAAAGAAAGGTTGAACAGAAAGGACGATAGACAAAAGAAAGGTTGAACAGAAAGGACGATAGACAAAAGAAAGATTGAACAGAAAGGACGATAGACAAAAGAAAGGTTGAACAGAAAGGACGATAGACAAAAGAAAGGTTGAACAGAAAGGACGATAGACAAAAGAAAGGTTGAACAGAAAGGACGATAGCCAAAAGAAAGGTTGAACAGAAAGGACGATAGACAAAAGAAAGAAAATATAAGTGACAGGCTTACCGGGAATCGAATCAAGGACCATCCAAAATGGCACCAGCGCCTAGCAGTGACAGTAAATCGTGAAAGGACACAAACCAATTTAGCACCTGCAAGAAAGTATACTGCTCGTCAAAAGTCAAGGGCCATTTAGAAAAATCTTGGTTGAAACCATAAAACAAAGCTGATATAAACGTAATTGGTATCAGTCAAAACGGCATTTATTGAATATCAAATTGACATGTCACGTAAAGAAATAGAAACACACATTCAAACGCAATGAAGCTGTGAAGTGTGTCACCCACCTTTTCAAAAGTCACACAATAGATATTGAACAAATAGACATTTCAAAATCGGGTATGACCACTGTTTGCAGCAAGGCATTCAAGACAGCGTAGACGCATCGAGTCCACAAGAGTCGGAAGAGTATCCTGAGGAACAGCTTGCCATTCCTGAAGCAGAAATGTAGTGAGCTGTGCAACATCCTTTGGCAGGGGGTGATTTGTTGACAATCTTCGACCAAGGACATCCAAATGGTGCTAAATCGAAGAAAGGCCAGGTGAATGAGCTGGCCACGCCATCCTGATGATCCCATGTTGCTGAATAAACACATTCACCACATGAGCTCGATGGGGTCGAGCGTTATCATCTTGGAGGATGGCATTACCACCTATGGCCTCCAGAGCAGGCTGAACAAGTGGTCTCAAGATTTCGTTCTGGTATCTTGGGCGGTCAAGTTGCCTTGGATGATGTAGAGTGGGGTCCTGCCGTGTCTGTAGAAGCCTCCCCAGGCCATGACAGAACCCCTACCATAACGATCCATCTCTCGAATTGTGTCATCAGTAAATCGCTCTCCTGGTCGTCTCCAAACTCGAATCCTGCCATCATTGAATGACACAGTGAAGCGAGATTCATCAGTGAAGAGAACTTGACTCCATTTTTGCCTTGTCCATCGGATGTGCTCGCGACACCAAGCAACACGGGCTCTGCGATGAGCAGGAGTAAGAGGGATTCTGACTGTAGGACGTCGAGCAGCCAGTCCAAATTCATGTAAACGTCTGCGAATGGTGCTTTGACTGACATTAACGTTTACAGTTTGTCTCAGCTGACATCTTAGAGTGGAACAAGTCACTGTTCGATGGCGCAGGGCTGACAACAAGAGGTACCGGTCATCATGTCTATTGGTGCATCTAGGGCGACCTGGCCAGTGGCGATCCTGTACACTTCCTGTGGCCTGAAATCTCTCCGAAATTCTTTGGATAGTAGAGTGTGACACTGCAAGCCGTCTAGCAACATCACGGACAGATAAACCACTTTCAACCCACGCTATAGCCCTCATTCTTTGTAAGGTGTCAAGACTTCCTTCTCGGTGGCATGGTTTTTGCAAGTGATAAAACTACCATAAGTCTGCTGATTGTAAAACAAATTAAGAGTGAACTCTGTTCACGAAAAGTCGCCATTGCACGCGGAATGTCAAACAGCACGATTACTTCACCTGTTTGGTTGTACGGAAGTTTGAAAAAACAGATTTAAAATGTGAATTTATGGTCAGCAAACCAAATTGCACGTGATCACCATGGTTGTCGGTGAGTTGTTTTTATGCTTAACGTGCATAGAGGACTGTCAGAGGAAGATATTGCACCCATTTTTACTAAAATCTTCCTTCATTTAATCATTCTATGCGCTTATATAAAAGTGTTGTAACTGTACTTTTTCTCTTGTTGAGGTGATCACTGGCCCAAGACAGTATACATGTTGTTAGGTGTGTAGTGCGAGCGGATGATGAACTGAGTGTGGGTGCGAATGAAGGCGCGAATGTGTTTAGGCTCTTATGTATGTAGACCCTTGTTGCGTGAGAAATTCTCGCAACATCGTTTTATTACAATATATATTTTGTAACGCAAGGGCAACAACTGCTTGAAATTTATAGTCACTTTTCTCGGTAAGCAGCTGTCTCCTCGCGTTGGTATTGAATGCAGTTAAGTTTGCTATGCTAGGCCGTTTTCTCAGAAAAACGGTTGGCAACCTGTTGGGTTATCCTTTTAAGGTAATCATTCTTACGCTGGTTCGTAGTAAAGGTCCTTGCGTCTTAAGTTCTGAGCTGTGGTCATTTTGCGCTGGACTGCGCATGACTGGTCTTGTTTCTTGGTCGATCGATTTCCGCCCACCGGGGAGTGAGCGATTTTGAATAGCTAGAAAGATGCCTCGCTGAGAGGGGATCTCCGCTATTTTTTGTTCTGTCAGGAATGTGAAGTCCTCTTAATGGATATTTCGTTTATTCGAGATAATACCTCTAGTGTATTTGCACATGCCGGGAGGCGTAATAGTTCTGTGTATTTCCTGAAGGCAAGGTAAATTAACTTTTCATTAACTCTATCGATTTTTTGGTCGTGAGCGATTTTTTGATTCATAGCCTGTCTTCGAAAGTCGTCGTCACGAGATGTTTTCCCAGCTCACATGTCGCTGTATTGTACTGCATCGGTTGATGCATGTCCCAAGGACCATTACTTGCTACTTTGTTACATGAACTAGGTTTGGAAAACCTTTGTTATCTAGAGGATATTTTTGAGGACATTATTTATACTTCGGCAGACGTGCCTGTCTTGCTGAAGTCAGATTAAGGAGAGTGAACTGATCTCATACATCTGGTTATCTTCTGGCTAAGATAGAAAGGGATGGAGAATTTTCCCGACTACATTACAGCCTTATAATGTATTGACATGCCTGTGAATCACCTTTATTATGATGCTATCTACCGTCCATTGCTATACTGACATTGTTGCTGTGATAATGACTGTCTGATGTACCTACATATTCGCGTATACATTTTGTCACTGTGGCGTCCACAATAAATGATACAGAAAAAAACGTCACTAGCTGTTACAAGCATCATTGACTTTATACGTCGTGAGTTAACTGACGTCTTTGTATGGATTGCCCTGTTTTTTTGTATGATCATTGTTTGACTGTACATCATCTACACACTTCACAAAACCAGACCACGGGCACCATCACTCACCTCATGGTGCACGCGTCATTTGGCGGCCAATTACTCAATCATAATATAAATTGGGCGTCATCATTTGGTGGCCATAAGCTGGTTTGATCTGGTACCAGCAAACACGGGGTCCCTTACCCACTTCATTTTCAACAAGAATTCATCAGCATCCTTCAAGAAATTAACATTCTTCAAGACAGTCAACATCTTCAAAATTTTCAAAGTACTCGGCGTTGCCCGGTAAATGTCAAAATTGCAATTTTTTGACTGAAACAGAAATTTGACAGTACCCGGCGTTGTTACATGTTGCCGGATAACTCGGACTGCTGTTATCTTTTACGCAAGTCAAGCAAGTTGCTGCTGTCAAGGTTCCAGTGCTGTCGTTTTTTGTGAAGGTCAAGTGCCGGTTGAAACGGGTTGTTTTCTGAAGAAGGCCAAGTACCGATTTCCATCAACTTACTTTTGGATTAGAAGGTCAAGTGCCGAAACAACTCAACATACAGTATTTCAGAAGCTCTAGTACCATCGTGTTAGCAGTGGAAGCAGTTCAGATGTGCCATCATCGTTGGAGCTTCGCTCTTTAGGACGTTGATTGACATCCGTTTTTTCTGCTGTTCGACGATTGGAAGCCTATAAGTTAAGTGGCCTGTTTGTATGTAAACTGTGCCCTTATACTTCTGCTGAGTCTTCTGTGTATCATCTCATTCTATATGTTATCTGTTTATATGTTATTCGTATATTTATATGTTTATATTTCAGCGGGTTCTCGGTTGGGTGGTGTCTCCGTTAGATTATGCCACGTCATAGAGGTCGTCTATTGTGAGCGTTTTCTGTAGGGTGAGCAAAATTTCCGATACTGGAATTTGCTAAGCGACTTCTGTTGCTATTTATGTTAGCTGTGATGACATGTTTTAATATTGTTTTCGTTATTATTTCGCATTCTTTAGTTTTGTTTTGATTTGTTTGTATTTGTTAGCCTACTCTTGACTATATTTTAGTTTCATACAACATTTTTGTTTATACACTGTGGTGTCATGTATTTTGTTTAATTCTATCGCAGATATCGTCACATTTTTTGTGATATTTCATTAATTTCTGCTTTATTTTTAGTTGATTTCTGCGAACGTTTTTGTATTGTTGCTGATCTTTGTTATTGTTTACATTGTTATTGTTTACATTGTTTGCATTGTTTACATTTTCAATGTTTACATTCTGCATGTGTTTACATAGTCATTGTTTACAGTTATAGTAATTAGTTAATGGGCTATGCTAATGCACTGTTACTACTACACTGATGATAAATGAATGATGAATAGTGTCGTGCACTATTGAATGAGAAGTGCACTTATGATCAAGAATTGAGTGTTGATATTTCATATACAAGTTCTTTGATTGGAGACTTGTTTCCCACAGAGACTGGGATAATATAATGTGATGTGAATATACAAGTGCTTAATTAAGACTTGTTACACTTAGGTTTGAAATAAATTAGTTAATTATTTCAGGTTTTTGAACTCATATTACTCATCATGTCTACATTTGAGCACTTTATTGAGCAGGGTAAATTGCTTGGGAAGACTGGTGATAAGTTAGAAGAATTTGCAACTGCTCGATATGATAAAGCAATGGAAGCTGAACAAAAAGAAACTGCAGATGCAGGTGGATGAAAAAAGATTCCAAATGGAAATGGAAAAACAAAAAAGGGAATCAGAAGCTGAGGAAAGAAAACTCCAGCTAGAAGCTGAAAGATTTCAAAAAGAGGCTGAAAATAAAAGACTTGAAAAAGAAGCTGAGAATAAAAGACTTGAAAAAGAGGCTGAGAATAAAAGACTTGAGAAAGAAGCTGAAAGACTTCAAATAGAGGCTCAGCCTGAGGAAAGAAGATTACAGAGAGAGTCTGATGAGAGGAAAGAGAAAGCAAAAAATGGAACATGAAGAAAAGGTCTTAGCTTTAGAGTTGGAAAAATTGAAATTGATGAACATGAGTAATGGTAATGATTCAAACAAGGGTTCATCTTCTGGTAAGGCTAATAATGATACTTTTAAGATTAAGTTACCAACATTTAGTCCTTCCAGTGATGACATAATGTTCTATCTGGACAGATTTGAACAAGCATGTACAGCTCATAACATAGACAAAGCAAAATATGTTTATCAGTTATCAGGGATACTGACAGGTAAAGCTCTAAGTATATTAAATATGGTGGATGAACCTGACAAGAACAATTATGAGGTTGTCAGGGCCGCTTTGTTAAAGAAATATCAGCTTAACGAAGACGGCTATCGTCTACAATTTAAAAACATGTTACCTGAAAATGGAGTTGAATTCTCCGAGTTTATTGCAAGAATACGCATTACTTTCTCACGATGGGTTGAACTATCTAAGACGGAAAAAACTTATGAAGGACTTATGGACTTAATACTTAGAGACAAAGTCATGTCGTCTGTCAATGAGTCTTTCCTTGCTTTCCTTCATGAACGTAAACCTAAAACAATAAAAGAAATGGAAGATTTCTGTTGCCAATATGTAACTGCGCACCCACACATAACCATGGGTAACTCTAAGGTGAAAGAAGGTTTACCAGTTGCTTCGGCAGCACCGTATGGTCCAAACTTTGCTCGTAGATCCCAACAAAATTTTGATAGAAAGGGCAGCGGTAATTTCTGTCAAAATCATGGAAATCAATTTCATGGTGATTCTTCTTCGAAGAATTGGAGACAACCTGATAGTACTCGTTACTATCACCCTAATAATTATAGGCATTTCAAAAGAGGATATGGTAATAGAGGTTATTCCTGCCGAAGACCTCAAAACCAAACAAATAGATGTTCGCATCAATGTGAACATGATAGTAATCGTGGAAACTGGAATTCGAACCAGGATAACAATTACAATAGAGACAATAATAACTGCAGAGATAATAATAACTCTGATAACTTCAGAGGTAATAATAGTCGGGGTAGATCTCAACACAAAAAAAAGAGATATCAGCAGGCTAATTCTGTACAACAGGAAACTGAGGGAGCCTGTAATCATGTTGTTGATAATAAAAACTTTGACGCGGTCACTGGTTCTGCTTTTGACTTTGAGAGAGCAAACAAATGCCCCCAATGCAGTACTTTATTCGAACCGGGTACCATAACTACTTTGAGTTGTGGTCACCCACTTCCCGCTCTTCCTGCTGCTGTTGCGCATGACGGGAGGGGTTCTTTAATCCTACATAAGGGTCTTGTTAATGATACTCCGGTCTCACTACTTTTCGATTCCGGATGCACCACAATTGGTGTTAGACAATCGCTTGTAGATCCATCTTGTGCTACAGGAAAGGTTATTAAATGTGTCACATTTGGCGGCACTCTAGAAAAATATCCTACTGCTGTAATTCGCATTGCCACTCCTTTCTTTACTGGAGATGTGCATGCTTGTCTCTTACCTAATCCTATTGCGGACCTTATTATTGGTCGTATTCACGGAGTTAGGGAGTGTACCCCACAGCAGATTGCTGCTTGGGAAGATAATAACATGCAAGCTACAAATGCAGTGGTTACAAGAGCACAAGCTCTACAAACACCCGAAACTTCACTGAATAGTGATAATGAAGTTGATAGCCAAGATAGTCACTTAGTAATCACTCGTGACTCTTTCATAAAATTGCAAGAAGAAGATCCTTCTTTAAAAAAATTCTTCATTCTTGCGAAGAAAGGTGATCCGAATCAGGATACAAATAGAAAATCTTGGATTGCAATGAGAAACGGCGTACTTGTACGTATGGTACAAGATTCGACTACGTCGGCGCATTCGCAAATTCTTGTTCCCAAGAGCATGAGAGTGCAAATATTGCAACATGCTCATGACTCGCAATGTGCTGGACATATGGGTTTTGCCCGTACGAAGTCGAGAGTCCTTGCGGCTTTCTTTTGGCCTTTTGTCAACAAGGACATTCGTATTTACTGCCGATCATGCAAGGTATGTCAGGAGGTCAAATCTAGAGGACCACGACATGCTGCGCCTATCCAGGCTGCTGACATTCCTATTCGGCCGTTTCAGAAAATGGCCATAGATATTATTGGCCCTTTTAAGGTCAAGTCGGCCAGAGGACATCAGTTCAACCTTACATGTGTCGATATGTGCACACGTTGGCCAGAGGCTATCCCTCTTAAGAGCATATCTACTACAGATATCGCAGATGCTCTTTGGTTGATATTTTCTCGCTTGGGGTTCCCCAGAGAAATATTGTCAGACCATGGCACTCAACTCATATCTGACACTATGTCACAGGTAATGTCTACCTTACATATTGAACGATCTCTCAGTAGTATCTACCATCCTATGTCTAATGGGTTAGTTGAGCGTCTGAATAGAACGCTCAAGACTTTGCTTGGTAAGATAACTGAAGATCATCCTCAAGATTGGGACAGGGTTTTACCCGCGGCTCTCTTTGCCTATAGAGAAGTCCCTAATGAACACACAGGATTTTCTCCCTTCGAACTTGTCTTTGGCGCGCGTCCGCGCGGCCCTATGTCTTTATTACACGATCTCATCACTGCCGATGATATTAGCGATGAAACTCAATCCTCATATGAGTATGTCATTGCTCTTAGACAAAAGATCATTGAGGCATGTAAGCTAGCAACTGCTTCATCAGAAATTGCTAAAGAGAAGGCAAGGCAGTTTGCTAACAAGAATAGATGTCTACGACAACTTTGTCCAGGTGACAAAGCATTCGTCCTACTCCCCAGTAGGGAAAATAGACTTCTTATTGCATGGAAAGGTCCGTATGCAATAGTCTCTCGGATTTCCGATGTTGACTATGTGGTCGATATTGATGGAAAGCATAAAACTTTCCACATAAACATGCTTTCGGAATTTCACGAACGTCCGGACTATTTGCTGCCTATTTTCCAGGCAACGGATGATGCTCCTGCACCTCACGGTCATTATTCATCCCTGTCTGTCATACAGGATGAGGAATCTACCTTCTCTGATGTCAATCTTCCCCTTCCAGTGGTTCCATTACATTCCACGGAATCTTGGAAAAACGTTTCTGTTTCTCCTAATCTTTCTGGTGACGAACATCGACAAGTCTCGTCGATGTTACAAACATTTCAGGATGTTCTCACTGACATTCCTGGACACACAGATGTCATAGAACATGACATAATTCTTACCGACAATAATCCAATTAGGGTTAGGCCTTATCCTATCCCTATACACTTTCAGTCGCAAGTGGAAAAGGAATTGGATGAAATGATTCAATTAAATATAATTGAACCATCGACTTCACCATATTCTTCTTCCATGGTTATTGTCCGGAAGAAGGATAAGAACATACGAATTTGCGTTGATTATCGCAAATTGAATCAGGTCACAAAGTTCGATGCTGAACCGATGCCTTTGTTAGAAGATCTACTGATTAGACTTTCTAATTCTAGATTCTTCACTAAACTTGACTTGTCTAAAGGTTATTGGCAAGTGCCTTTAGCAGAGCATGCCAAACCTCTTACTGCTTTTTCTACACCTAGGGGTCTATTTCAATGGAATGTTATGCCTTTTGGTCTCATGAACGCCCCTGCCACTTTCGTTCGCATGATGCGTCGAATTCTGTCACATCGTTCGGATGTCATCGCATACTTAGATGACATCTGTCTCTTCAGTGATACCTGGGAAGATCACTATTTAGGGTTATATGACTTACTGTCCACTCTACGTGAGAATAATTTGACAGCAAAACCTTCTAAAGCTTTTGTTGGTTTTGGTGAAATCTCTTTCCTGGGTCATCGTGTTGGTCATGGTCTCTTGAAGACAGAAGACCACAATACTTCCAAAATACTGAACATCTCTGTTCCTAAAACGAAGAAACAAGTTAGGAGTCTCTTAGGTTTAATTCAATTTTATGGGAGATTTATTCCAAATTTATCTTCGATCATGGCACCTCTCTCAACATTGTTGAAGAAAGGTTCGCCTAATCTGGTCCGTTGGTCTGAAGAATGCCAATCTCAACTAGACCAAATCAAGAATATATTTTCTTCTCCTCCCATCTTAAGATTACCTACTCTTGATAGGACTTTTGTTCTTCGGAGTGATGCTTCATCCACTGGGATTGGAGCAGCACTGATGCAAGAATATGAAAATACTCTGCATCCTGTTATGTACATTTCTAGAAAACTAAATGCGGCAGAGAGGAACTACTCGGTTTTAGACCGTGAGTTGTTAGCGATGGTTTGGTCAATTCTAAAACTACAAAGATTCCTCCTGGGCGCACATTTCATTCTAGAGACTGATCAGAAAGCTCTTACAGCTATTCAGACTAAGAATTTGAAGAGTTCGAGATCCACTCGATATGCTATAGCTCTTCAACCTTTTCACTTCACGGTACGAGCTATCCGTGGTGCGGATAATGTGATGGCTGACATTTTGTCTAGATGCCACATGACTCCAACTAATACTTCTGTCCTATATTTCCATATATTACAGAGTCATAACACACCTATATTACTACAATAGATTAGCACATCTGTACTCACTTTATATGTACACACTATCGTGCTTTGTTGTCATCTTCTTCTGTTCGTTTTTTAAGATGATAGAGGAAGACTGAGTGGTTAATATAAGGGCCGTTAGTTTACTAAACAGCCACAATTATTAATAATGTATTGTACCTTATGAAGCATATTAGTTATTAATTAGCATTATATTGCTTGTACTTTCTCAGAATGTCATTGATGAGCTGAGGACTTACCTTACTATTATCAAGCATGACGAGTTCTAGATTGTGTACTTACCCTCGGAATGCCAGAGGATATGTCCTGGATCGTCATGTAGTTTAACTTTACTATGTACTTATGTCATTACATGTCAAATAATGTACTATTTAAATTTTCCTATCAGATTTGTACATCCATTTTTAAAGACAATATTAGAGTATGCTATTTATTGATGTCTATGGTAACTTGCATACGTATATTGTGTTTACATGCTAACGTGATGTGTGTTGGTGACACCTCCCCGATGTGAATATTTTTTGAGACATATTTATTTTTCTGTTGAGGTATATCCTCACCAGACACTCTATATTTAGTCTCATGTTAGGCAATTTAATTAATTATCAGCGCATAATTCGTGCGTTTTGAGCCGCTTATCGCATGCTCTTTGATATTTAAAAAAAAAAAAAATATGTTCCACATTTTTTTTTTATCGGGAGGAGGTGGTGATATGTTGCGTGATAAATTCTCGCAACATCGTTTTATTACAATATATATTTTGTAACGCAAGGGCAACAACTGCTTGAAATTTATAGTCACTTTTCTCGGTAAGCAGTTGTCTTCTCGCGTTGGTATTGAATGCAGTTAAGTTTGCTATGCTAGGCCGTTTTCTCAGAAAAACGGTTGGCAACCTGTTGTGTTATCCTTTTAAGGTAATCATTTTTACGCTGGTTCGTAGTAAAGGTCCTTGCGTCTTAAGTTCTGAGCTGTGGTCATTTTGCGCTGGACTGCGCATGACTGGTCTTGTTTCTTGGTCGATCGATTTCCGCCGGCCAGTCCAGTGGGGGATTTTGAATCGCTCGGGAGTTGCCCCGCTTAGAGGGGATCTCCGCTTTTTTTTGTTCTGTCAGGAATGTGAAGTCCTCTTTATGGATATTTCGTTTATTCGAGATAATACCTCTAGTGTATTTTCCACATGCCGGGAGGCGTAATATTTCTGTGTATTTCCTGAAGGCAAGGTAAATTAACTTTTTCATTAACTCTATCGATTTTTGGTCGTGAGCGATTTCGATTCATAGCCTGTCTTCGAAAGTCGTCGTCACGAGATGTTTTTCCCAGCTCACATGTCGCTGTATTGTACTGCATCGGTTGATGCATGTCCCAAGGACCATTACTTGCTACTTTGTTACATGAACTAGGTTTGGAAAACCTTTGTTATCTAGAGGATATTTTTGAGGACATTATTTATACTTCGGCAGACGTGCCTGTCTTGCTGAAGTCAGATTAAGGAGAGTGAACTGATCTCATACATCTGGTTATCTTCTGGCTAAGATAGAAAAAGGGATGAGAGATTTTTGCCCGACTACATTACAGCCTTATAATGTATTGACATGCCTGTGAATCACCTTTATTATGATGCTGTCTACCGTCCATTGCTATACTGACATTGTTGCTGTGATAATGACTGTCTGATGTACCTACATATTCGCGTATACATTTTGTCACTGTGGCGTCCACAATAAATGATACAGAAAAACGTCACTAGCTGTTAAAGCATCATTGACTTTATACGTCGTGAGTTAACTGACGTCTTTGTATGGATTGCCCTGTTTTTGTATGATCATTGTTTGACTGTACATCATCTACACACTTCACAAAACCAGACCACGGGCACCATCACTCACCTCATGGTGCACGCGTCATTTGGCGGCCAATTACTCAATCATAATATAAATTGGGCGTCATCAACCCTGCAACCCATACACTCACATGCAGTAGTCAAGGATGCTTGGACACTGCAGACACGTTTCAAAACATTTATTGACGAGAACACACATGGTATCAACAGGAACAGTCATTGTAAACAAGGTCATGCTGACCGGAAATCGATAGGTATACATTAGGCATTCAGCAAGCTGGTAAACATTTGAATATTCGTGCATGGTCAATACAATGTTCTTCAATAAGGACAGTTCGTGGCGTCGCCCTGGGATTACTGACTAAACGCGTCAGATACCTTAATCACTTTGACACATAGGTGCAACTTGGCATTCCCCGCCAATTGCACATTATCAGGCTGTAGTATAATAGCCGAAAAACACAGGCCTCGTTCTGACGTCGGCTGTGTACTTCTGATAAGCAGGTTACCATCAACCCTGCAGTAATGCTTATTGTAGACATAAATATGCCGCCAATCTGCGGCTCCCACAATATATCTTCGTCACTGGATTTCTGGATGGTATGAAGACTAATAGTCTTGGATGGCTACCTTGAGCACAACATATAAGTTCTGAAATGGAGGACCGGTGAGCTGCAGTTCACAGACTAGGCAATCTTCTAACATGTTCTGCTACCGAAAGCATAGTAATGGAAAAAGTCGGTATTACCTGTAACCGAGTCCACAGAACTTAACAAGGAACTCTGCTGTCATTCCAACGCACAGAGATTCACTGGGGAAAACTGCCAGGGCAGTCACTTCGAAGATTCTCCCCGAAAAACACAATGGACTCTCGTCCCTTCAGAAACCAGGACACTTCCCGGCTTGCCGGAAGTCTAACTCAACTCCCGCTTTAAAAAAACCTGCCCATGGGCATACGCCCGAAATGTCTACCTTTGACCCTAAAGGTCAAACACAATGAATGAATAAACAAGGGAAGACAACCCCTAATCAACCTGACATCGCAGGTAAAGACACAATTATTCTTATGATAAAAACATAAGCAAATAACTTGACAGATGACTCCGTCAAAAATGACAGCAACATATTACTACCACCCCCCTGTAAAAAAAAATGAAATTTTTTTTTAAATATGTCCATGAGCAAGATTGCACAAGTATCACTTATGTGCTCATGAAAAAATGAACCTAATATCAGGTACAATAGACGCATAAACAAAGCGTCTGAAGAGGATACAAATCATCTCCCAATATAGGAGAAAATATCTCCTTTAAGCCAATCAAACAAAGGGGGTACCATTAAAGAAACCTAAGTTGCTGGCAATACCAATCATATATCAATCATTACTAAATACTATAATTATAGCAATATACAAATGTCATGAATTACAATGCTATATTAGCAACATATCACTGATGGATGGACAAAATGAAATTTGTTAAATTATCTAAACATCATCCAAATACATTTGTATTACAACATATTAGGATATTAAGGACAGACAAAAGTCTGAAAGTGTATCAGGAAAAACTAGGACACAAGATTTAACTGGAATCATGTGGGCATCTGGACAATATGTCCGCCATCACATTATCCGAACCACGGATAGCTCGCACCGTGAAATGGAAAGGCTGAAGAGCAATAGCATAACGAGTAGATCTCGAGCTCTTCAAATCCTTACTTTGCATAGCCGTAAGAGCTTTTTGGTCGGTTTCCATAAAGAAATGCGCGCCCAGAAGGAACCTTTGTAGCTTAAGAATGGACCAAACCATAGCCAACAATTCACGGTCTAAAACCGAGTAATTCCTTTCTGCCGCATTTAGCTTCCTAGAAATATACATTACAGGATGCAGAGTTCCTGAATATTCCTGCATTAGCGCCGCTCCAATCCCAGTGGAAGAGGCATCACTACGAAGAACAAAAGTCTTATCAATCGTTGGTAGTCTTAAGATAGGATGAGATGAGAACAAATTCTTAACCTGATCCAATGAAGATTGGCATTTCTGGGACCAACGCACCATATTAGGAGAACCTTTTTTCAATAACGATGAAAGTGGTGCCATAATGGAGGACAGATTCTCAATGAATCTTCCATAGAATTGTATCAATCCCAAGAGACTACGCACTTGCTTTTTTGTCTTCGGAACCGAGATATTTAATATCTTCGAAATGTTTTGGTCCTCTGTCTTCAACAGACCATGACCAACTCGATGACCTAGGAAGGAAATTTCACTAAACCCAACAAAAGCTTTAGAGGGTTTTGCAGTCAAACTATGCTCACGTAGAGTAGATAGCAATTCCTTTAGACCCAAATAGTGTTCTTCCCAAGTATCGCTGAAAAGACAGATGTCGTCTAAATATGCGATGACATCTGCACGATCTGATAGAATTCGTCGCATCATGCGCACGAAAGTCGCTGGGGCGTTCATAAAATTCCATTGAAACAGACCCCTAGGTGTCGAAAAAGCAGTGAGAGGTTTGGCGTGTTCCGTCAGTGGGACTTGCCAATAACCGTTCGACAAGTCTTGTTTAGTAAAGAATTTAGCTTTAGAAAGTCTAATAAGTAGATCATCTAATAATGGCATAGGTTCAGCATCGAACTTCGTAACTTGATTTAATTTGCGATAGTCAACGCAAAGACGTATGTTATTGTCTTTCTTTCGAACAATAACTATCGACGAAGAATAAGCTGAAGTGGATGGTTCAATTATTTGCAGTTGAATCATTTCATCCAATTCTTTCTCGACTTGTGCTTGAAAATGAATAGGTATTGGGTATGGTCTTACTCTGATCGGATTACGATCAGTAAGTATGATGTCATGTTCTATGACATCTGTGTGTCCAGGAATGTCGGTAAGGACATCCTGATATGATTGTAGCGTAGAGGATACTTGACGTTGCTCCTCAAAAGACAAGTTCGAAGAGATTGTAACGTCCCTCCACGATTCCGTTGAATTCAGTGGAATCGCAGGAAGAGGTAAGTTAACGTCAGAAAAAATAGTTTCCTCATCCTGTATAACGGACAGGGATGAGATGTGACCATGTTGGCTGGAGAGTCGTCCGTCGCCTGGAAAATAGGCTGCAAATAGTCTGGACGTTCAATAAACTCTGTTAGCATATTTATATGGAAGGTTTTATGCTTTCCATCCACATCGACGATATAGTCGACATCGGAAATTTTGGAGACTATAGTGTATGGACCTTTCCATGAAATGAGAAGTCTATTCTCTCTTGAGGGAAGTAAGACATATGCTTTGTCTCCAGGACAAAGTTGACGTAGGCGTCTTTTCTTGTTAGCAAATCGCCTAGCTTTTTCTTTCGCAAATTCGGAAGATGAAGTTGCTAACCTGCACGATGCTATAATCTTTCTCTCTAAGAGCAATTACATATTCATATGACGATTGTGTATCATCGTCAATATTATCAGAAGTTATCAAATCGTGTAACAAGGACATCGGACCGCGCGGTTGCGAACCAAAGACAAGTTCGAAAGGAGAAAACCCTGTATGCTCGTTGGGAACTTCTCTATAGGCAAAGAGGACTGCAGGTAAAACCCTGTCCCAATCTTCAGGATGATCCTCCGTTATCTTGCCAAGTAAGTTCTTTAGTGTTCTGTTAAGACGTTCTACCAATCCATTGGACATTGGATGATAAATACTACTGAGAGACCTTTTAATGTCTAGCGTAGCCATTACCTGAGACATAACGTCCGAAATTAACTGAGTGCCGTGGTCCGACAGTATTTCTCCGGGGAATCCCAGACGAGAAAATATGAGCCAAAGAGCATCAGCGATATCGACAGTTGATATGCTCTTCAGAGGAATAGCCTCTGGCCAACGCGTGCACATGTCCACGCAAGTGAGGATAAATTGGTGTCCTCTGGCTGACTTAATCTTGAACGGACCAATGATGTCTATAGCCATTTTCTGAAACGGCCGAATCGGAATATCTGCAGCCTGAATAGGAGCAGCATGTCTCGGACCTCTAGACTTGACCTCTTGACAAATTTTGCAAGATCGGCAATAAATTCGGATGTCTTTATTCACGAATGGCCAAAAGAAGGACGCAAGGACTCTAGTTTTAGTTCTGGAAAACACCATGTGTCCAGCACACTGAGAATCGTGTGCATGCTGAAGAATTAAGGCTCTCATACACTTAGGCACAAGAATTTGCGAGTGCATAGACTTGTCCGAGTGTTGTACCATTCGTACCAATATACCATTCTTCATAGTAATATACGATTTGTGATTCGTATTTTGATTGGGATCCCCTTTCTTTGCAAGAAGGAAGATTTTCTTCAAAGAAGGATCCTCTTCTTGACGTTTAACAAACGAGTCATGGGAAATCACCAAGTGCTCGTCTTGGCTATCAACTTCATTACTATTATCCGATGAAGTTGGGGGATTAAGAGCTTGAGCTCTTGTCACCACTGCATTGACCGTTTGAATGTGTTTTTTCTTCCAACTAGAAATTTGTTGCGGGGTGCATTCTTAACCCATGAATACGACCGATTATAAGATCCGCAATAGGATTAGGAAGAAGACATGCATGGACATCTCCTGTGAAGAAGGGGTGTGTCAATCCTAATAATAGCAGTAGGATAACTTTCCATAGTACCACCAAATGTAACACATTTGATTGTTTTTCCAGTGGCACAGCAAGGATCTATCAGAGACTCCCTAACCCGACGGTAGTACATCCCGAATCGAAAAGTACTGAGACTAGCCTATCATTTATTAGACCTTTATGTAAGATGAGAGATCCTCTCCCATCATGCGCAACTGTAGCAGGTAGAGCAGGAAGAGGGTGACCACAACTTAGAGTAGATACAGTCGATGAGTCGAACAATGTTAAGCATTGGGGGCATTCAGTTGCTCTCCCAAAATCGAAAGCACAACCAGTGATAGCCCTAGAGTTACCACTATCATTTACTGTATTACAGGCTCCATCAAACTCTTGTTGTGCAGAGTTTGCCTGTTGGAAAGGTCTTTTTTGTTAAATCTAGGTCTGCCTCGATTATCATTTCCCCCTGTAATTATTTCGACTATCATTTCCCCTGTAATTGTTATCATATTGCCTATTGTAATCATCATTCCGGTTTGAATCCCGGTTTCTAAATTCACCATCGTCATAATCTTGACGTCGAGAATGATTACCTCGAAAGTTCGAATAGTTATTATTTGGATAGCCTTTGCGAAAGTGTCTCAAATTATTACCACTAAAATTACGAGAACTACCATCTTGTCTCCACTGCATAGACGAAGAACCATCATGTGTTGGATTACTCCGCTTTCTGAGTGTAAATTCTGATTACTTCCCCTATTCCAGTTTTGTTGAGCACCCTGAAATTTTTTTTTGAAATTAGGGCCATATGGTGTTGCCGAAGCAGCTGGCAACCCTTCTTTCACTTTAGAATTGCTAACTGTAGCATGGGGATGCGCGTGGCATACTGACAACAGTATTCCTCCATATCTTTTAAGTTTTTAGGCTTACGCTCATGAAGGAATGCAAGAAAAGAATCATTAACAGATGACAAAACCTTATCTCGCAATAATAAGTCCATTAGACCTTCATATGTTTTCTCAGTCTGAGACAACTCAAACCCATCGTGTAATGTACGACATATTTTTTGTAACAAAATCAGAGAAATCTACTCCATTTTCTGGCAACATTGTCCTAAAACGAAGACGATAGTCTTCTTGTTTTCGTTGGTATTTTTTTAGCAATGCTGCCCTGACAACATCATAATTAGTCCTCTCATGTTCGTCTATTGTCATAAGAGTAGTCACTGTGTCACCTGTAAAAAATGGCATCAGTTGTTCAACATATTTTTCCTTTTTTATGTTATGCGTATCGCACAAAAATGGGAATCTATCTAGATAATCTGCTACGTCATCCTTTAAAGGATTGAAATGAGGTAATTTAATCCTACTTACAAACTCCTTTGTCGTACTCGAAGTTGTTTGCTGAGCACCCGTACTCGCCAATTTCAATTTCTCTAACTCCAAAGTTGCGAGTCTTTCATCAAGTTCCATCTTCTGTTTTCTTTCCTCATGTTCCATGTTTATAATTTCAGCCTCAGCAGCAGCTTGAAG
This sequence comes from Oreohelix idahoensis, assembly GCA_024509875.1. Taxonomy (NCBI): domain Eukaryota; kingdom Metazoa; phylum Mollusca; class Gastropoda; order Stylommatophora; family Oreohelicidae; genus Oreohelix; species Oreohelix idahoensis. The sequence continues at coordinate 159,317 of JAMPIV010013104.1, forward strand.
TTTTTCTTCCTCTCCAGCAACTTGAAGTTTTTTTTCCTCAGCAGCCGCTTGAGCTTGAATTTTTTTCTGCCCTGCAGCAGCTTGAAGTTTTTTGTCTCCCATCTCCATCTGGAATTTTCTTTCATCAGCTGCAGCTTGAGCTTTCCTCTCCTCAGCAGCAGCTTGAGCTTTTCTCTCCTCAGCCTCTCTTTGCTACCTTCTTTCTTCAAGTTCTAATCTTCTATTCTCAGCTTCTAGCTTCTTTAGTTCAGCTTCTGCTTTCAATTTAATTTCCTCTTTTTGTTTCTTTTCTTCTGACTTTAATGCAATGGCGAATTAAGCAGATGAATATTCTTCCAATTCTTTACCAGACTTACCAAGGGTCAACCCTTGCTGGATGAAGAAATCCAATGTAGACATTCTGTCTAATGAGATCAGAAACCTGAAAAAATTAAATAAATTACCTTATCCCACTTCAATGGGAGACAAGTCTGAAATGATAGACTTGTATACTCACTTCACTTTATTTCACTGTCTCTTAGTCTTAGGACAAAAGACCTTGTATGGTCCTCTTGTTTATAATGTAACAAAAAAATACTTGAGTACCTGTGAAAATAATTTCCTTTATATCCCACTCACTATGGGCACAAGTCTTTTTTTTTAAAAGAACTTGAATTATGTATTTCACCTTGTCTCAATCTTTGTGGAGTAACAAGTCTTTTATCAAAGAAACTTGTATAACTATCTTAGATAATAATATTTTATTAACAATCTCTATATGAAGAGAGTGTACCTTATCAATAATAATAATACATGACCAAGTGTATGTATGTAGACTGTGTATGACAATAATGTAGAACAATTCTAAATACAAAGACAAAATACAGAACAATGACCGAAAACGTTCGCGGAAGTCATATAAGCAATACAGCAAAAAGTAAAGAAAATGTTACACAAATGTGTTAATGATGACCGCGAAAAAATAAACAAGACAAATGGCAAACATGTTATAAACGAAAAGGTGTAAGAAAATAAACGGATAGGAATGAGAGAAGACACAGATACAAACAAAACTAATCGCCAAAATCAACGAACGGGAAAATAACGAAACAACAACACTATACTCATATGTCCACAGCTAAAAAAAAAAAAGCAACAAAGTCGCTAGCAAATTTCAATTAAGAAAATTGCACTCCCTAACAGACACGCTCTACAGTAAGAAACCTCAGATTAAGTGGATATTTAATCTCAGGAGTCACCTTTTCCAACCAGCCCGCAAAAAGCAATAAGAAACACAAGAAAAATCACACAACCACTAGTACCATTACCTTAAATAGCACTCAATTCAGTGTGTTGCAAAATAAAAGCTTAGTCACACATGATATTACAGTAACCTAACCTTGCTCTTGCGACCACAGAAACAAAAATGTCAAAGCGGCATGATGTAATCCATTCGCTCAAGTGGTATTACGAAAAATGTTACTATGACCTTTAGACTTAGGATTGCACATAGAATGGTTACAATTTCCATGTGCTGTTTACAAACAATTGACCTCGAACATATAGTTGATGTCGGGGAGTAGATAAGTCTGTTGTTGACTGAAAACGTCGTAAACGACCAGCGGTTTGTTTACAAAGGGACTCGATTGCCGTTGTGGTCCGTAGCAAATGCTAGAGTTATTAGACTTGTCCTGTTGTGGTTTATTGTTGCAATAACACATAAAATGCTTAGCACGGTTTTTGGTTTGCAAAGTTATTGACTATTTCTGTACTGTTGTAGCCACTTGCAAGTGTAGAATTAGCGAGTGTGATAAAATGTCCTGTGTGTCTGCTTAGGACCCACAGATCAGAAATGTAATGTTTACTTGTCTTCTTGTAAATTTCTGGACATGGAGAATATACATGTAACGCAACTGTAAATCGCCTGGTGGTGTTGTTTAAGGTGGAGAAATGTAAATTTCTGATCCATTAATGTATCAATAATGTTTAATTGCTAGATCTGTCCACCAGAAATGGTATCAGAAGAGCCCAGTATGGTCCACCAAAAATGTAATGTTTTTTGCTTTGTTGAGGTGATCATGGCCAAGACAGGTTTACATGTTGTTAGGTGAGTAGTGCGAGCGGTTGATGAACTGAGTGTCCGGTTGCGAATGAAGGCGCGAATGTGTTTAGGCTTTATGTATGTAGACCTGAACCAATTAACTCACATGCAGGTAGTAAGGTGTTGGACACTGAGACGTTTCAAAAACATTTATTGAGAGGAAACAATGGTATCACCAGGAACCAGTCCATTGTAAAAAGGTATGCTTGACTGGAATCGAGTAGGTATACATTAGGCATTCAGCAAGGTGGTAACTTTTGGATTATTCGTGCATGGTCAATACAATGTTCATCTTCAGAGGAAGTGTCGTGGTCTCGCTGGGATTATGACTAACGGTCAGTACCTTAATACTTGACACAAATATGTGAATTGGCATTCCACTATTGCCAGTATCAGGCTTTAGTATATTAGCGAAAAAAAAAGGCCTCGCTTTGACGTCGGTGTGTACTTCTGATAAGAGGTTCCTTCAACCTGCTAATGTGATTGTAGAATAAAATATGGCCAATCTGACGGTAATATACTTGTCACTGGATTTTGGATGGTTATGAAGACTTAATAGTTTGGATGGCTAATGAGCACAATATATGTTCTGAAATGGAGGACCGGTGAGGCTGCAGAGTCACAGACTAGGCACTTTATACATGTTCTGCTCCCGAAAAAGCATAGTAATGGAAAAAGGCGGTGAGTAACTGTAACGCGGTCACAGAACTAACAAGGAACGTGTGTCATTTCCAACGCACCAGAGTTTCATGGGAAAACTGCCAGTGCAGTCACTTCG
>JAMPIV010013105.1:0-181393 GCA_024509875.1 Oreohelix idahoensis
TATTTGTAAAATGTTATGTAAAACCACCATTTATTTCTAATGTAATTTTATGGGGAAATCCCTGGTGCGTTCGATAATTTTACTGAGCCTTAAATGTGAGAAATATTGTCGGAGGGTTCAGATTTATGTTGTAAGTGAATTATACTGCTTAGAGGAGTAAACTATTCCTATAGCGATATTTCATTTAAATTGGGGCTTAAGTAGGAAACCTCATGTGTAAATGTTAAAAAAAGGGAGACCCCGGAATTTCGGACAAAAGAAGTTCCCGAGTTGAAAATGTTGACACGTGGGTAGCCATGTGTGACGGCCAAGTGGCCCGTCAGACAGGTTGTTTATTTGGATGGCGGATTTTAGTTGAGAGAGAGAGAGGAGGAGAGAGATTTAAGTGCCACGTGGAATAGAAATATTTTATGTATCGTTTTCAGAACGAGAGAAGGGGAGAGGGAGGAGAGAGATTTAAGTGCCACGTGGGTAATATTAATTTTTGTATTGTTGTACATGACGAGTGAGCCACGTGGGCAATATTATTTTATGTATTGTTGTAAATGACGAGTGAAGGGGAGTTAGGTTAGAGATGCGTTAGGTTGGAATTGTTATACAATAGACGCATTTTATTTTAATTTCAGCGAGTCGCAGCAAGAACAGTGGGGAGCGTAAATTTGCCCATGTGCAAAATTACCCACGGCAACAGGACCTATCTTAAGGGTCAGACCTATGGTCTCTGGCAGTGAAGTCCCTATGCTTCAGCTGGACTGTGGTTTATTTATCATACGGCCGAGAGCATCGCTATTATAGTCTCTAGCAACGGCAGGTGGCCGTGAGACTGGTTTCAATTGCGTACAGCCGGAAATCAAGGCTGTGTTTTTTTCTCTAACTCTGGAGCGGGTTAAAAGAGGGAAGCTATTCAGCAGCAGAGAAGTTTTGTCGACAGTTCATCAAGTACCTCATGCTTGACGCCAGAGCTTCACCATCATCATCACAGAATTCAGGAACAGGTGACAGGGTTACCATACCTAGGTCCTGAAAGTAACGAGAGAAGAGTGTAACGGAGACGCCGCATCATCAGTCGTCGAGTGTTAGAGAGACACTGAGACCAAGAGAGAGAGAGATAGAGAGAGAGAGGAGGAGGGAGAAAATAGACAGGACCAGTAGGGTCTGTTCAGTATCCACTTGACGGATAGATACTGAGCCATTGTGTTACTCCAAGTCTATTATTTGTAGCATTTCCAGTGGTGTTAGTTAGCGGCGCATATCGCCTAACAAGCGGAGAGCGGTGTAGACGGTTCGTTGAGGAAGAGTCAACAGGACTGAGACAGTAGCAATCTTAGTGGTATTAGAGAGTGGAGGCTAAAGTTGACAGCCCCACCAGATCAGAGTACTTTAAAGCACTAACCATTTTTATTGTTCCTCAGCAGGGTGACAGGAAGAGTGAATGTGATTGAGGTTTTTTTTTGAGGGTCTTACAATTTAATAGTTACTTGTTTTCAGGCCGTGCAACAGTGCACGCTATCGACTGACTTGATGACGTATGATGCCAATTTTTTTGTTTTCTTGTATGTAAATAAATATATACATATATTATTTACTGGATCAGCTTCTATTCTATACTATACCTACATATGGTCTGTATAGTGGTGTCTGTGGTCGTGTTATACACCTTATCGCCTTGTATTTAAAGGAAGTCAGAGGAGGGTGAGATTATAGCCAGTTTGACGTCACGAAGCGGCAAGGGCGAGTCAAAACCTGGTTCTATCCCTTGAGCAAATAGTCTCATCTTTCCACAGGCATGTCATTTTCCATCTAAATTCTATCTTCTCAGACTTTCTCATACTAGGGTCTTGTTTTCATTCAGGCAAACTCTATAAACCTAAATCCACTTCGTGACAAGTGGGGGCTCGTCCGGGATATCATTCTGTTGAGATCAATTCTGTGATCTACATTCATAGATTGTCTCTAGGAAGTTCTGAAAAATAGATTTTCTTTAACTATCCTCTAGACGTTGAGCTATTAGAACTGATCCAGTATAAGTTTTTCCACAGGTTACAGTCAGTTAGATTGGTGGAAATTTAGTAATTGATGGCATACTGAAATTTTTCTTTAACAGGAAGGTAATTTCGGGTTTTTGGTAGCTTGTTAACAAAAAAATTTTTCAAGTTATTATTCAGACTTGACGCTAGTCTGATTTGGGTTTTTAGGACATCAGTTATAGGAGGAATACTTCCTATTACGTAACAGGTAGTTCCTTCCTTTTGTTCTCTTTTCTGTCATTTTCTGCCAGTTGTGAACTTACAGCAGTTTACAGGCAAGATGGCGGATATGGCGAAGTTACGAGCTGCATGGCGTGAGGCAGCCCAGGACATGGGAATGGATAAAGAGGAGACAAAAGCCTACATGATCAGAGAAAATGATAGACATAATCAGAGGGAAATTGAGGAAAAGCAAAGGATAGCCGCCGCCAAAGCAGCAAAAGAGGAAAGGATAGCCGCCGCAGAAATTGAGGAAAGGCAAAGGATAGCCGCCGCCGAAGCAGCAAAAGAGGAAAGGATAGCCGCCGCAGAAATTGAGGAAAGGCAAAGGATAGCCGCCGCCGAAGCAGCAAAAGAGGAAAGGATAGCCGCCACAGAATTTGAGGAAAGGCAAAGGACAGCCGCCGCAGAAGCAGCGAAAGAAGAGAGGGCAGCCGCCGCAGAGATGGAACTTCAGAAATTGGAAGCTCAGGAAAGAGAAAAGGCAGCGGAGAGACAGCACGAACTTGCCCTGCGTTCTCTGGAACTGCAGTACCGATCCTCAGAGGGCAGTTCGGCTAATGGAGATTCACCCGGAGCAGGAGCGACAGACACCTCAGGAAACGGAGGGCCCCGGATGGCAGCCATGAGCTTCCCATTTGACTCATTCCCTAACGGGAATGAGAAGATTGACGTGTTCTTGGAGAAATTTCAAAGAATGGCAAAGGCATATGGGTTGGATGAGAGTCTTTGGTGCCTGAAATTATTGCAATCTTTGAAAGGTCATGCTTATGAAGTCTACAACAAGATGCTCCTAGATGACCAGAACAACTTTGAGGCACTGCGAAACGCTTTATTGCAAAGATTTCAGTGGACACCCCGAAAATGCCAAACCATGTTCAGGGAGAGCAGGCCGGAGAAGGGAGAGAGTTTTGCTCAGTTTACAGAGTGGGTGAGAAATTACCTTACTCGGTGGAGGGAACTGTCAGGACTGGCGAAAACTTTTGAAGGGTTGGAAGAGTTAGTTATGTGTGAGCAGATAAAGGCTAACATGTCTCCTGACTTGAGGCGGTATCTGGCGGAGCAGGGGGCCCAGCAACTCGATCAGATTATTGTGTTCGCCGAAAGGTACCAGACAGCACAGGCTGAAGTACTGGGACAGAAACGGAAAAACCCAGACCTGCCAGCCCCAGACAAAGGAGCTTCGTCATCGCAGTCGGCTACTTCACCAGCTCATCAGCAACCAGGGCCTTCTCGCAAGGAGCCTCATTCTGGTTATAACTTGCGCCCCCAGCCGCATAACCGAGCACAGCAGACATCATCCCAGGAACCTGCTAGGAACAGGGGAGATAATGAGAGGTATTGTCAGAATTGTAGAACCACTTCCCACTGGACATCTCGGTGTATGAACAAACCCCCAGCTCATCATGCAGCTTGTTTAAGACCGGTGAGATGGACTAAAGGGAATAAATGGGAACCAGTCCAGGCAGAGAAGTTGTTCTCTAACAGTGGACCAGCCGTAGTGAATGGGACAGCCACTACGTGTTTGTTTGACAGCGGGCTTACTTACCCCAGTATCGTCACTCGTCATTTGGTGAAACCAGGGCAGTGGACCGGAGAAATAGTTGAGATTGGGGGCATTTTGAGAAGAGGTATCTCACAGCGTCTGCCCGTAGCCAATATTGAGGTGAAATGCAAGTTTGTGTCTGGCACAATCAAGGCAGCTGTAATGGCACAGCCAGCACATGATTTCATCCTGGGAAGCCCATACTTAGTTTTGGGAAACCCAACCACACCAATCCTTGCTAATGCAAGGGGGCCTACAACAGGCCAGAGAAGTGAAAGGGGACAGCCCCTGATTCACGGAGCCCCACGAGAGCTCAACCAACACCCATGTCGTGCGATGAAGAGGATGGAAGCCTCTAAAGACAGTGGAAGGTTATTTACAGAGGCATATACGCCTGTCAGCCCTGGTAAGCCTAAAGGTTTTACAGCGGCGACGTCTCTGATTTCGGAAGTATCTTCTTTGTCGTCGGGAATTAGGCCCCCGATGGTATTACATCTCTCAAGGGAGGGAAATACTGACAAGAAGGAACATGTGCATGGTTCTTCAGTCAACCGCAAACAGTTACGCCCTGTTACGGTGATGTCTGGCCAAGCCAGTCAGTCTGTTTCAAAACACTGGGAGGCCGCACCATTTGGTAATCATTATTTACCATGCGCCACCAGGAAAATTCATGGGTGAAGGAAACACATGAGAGGGAGGAGGAAGGGCGACCAGTCAGGTTGCAGTCGCCAGGAGGAAATCACCAGGCGTGACCCTCACGATCCAGGGCTTGCCAAGATTCTCAAGGATATGGAGATGGGCCTGTATGATAATGCTAATTATGATAGTGATTAGATCGGGATGTAGATCCAGATACGGACCAGTATGAATTCCAGAGATTTCAGTGATTTAGCACGGATTCCCGCACTTGAAAGGGGGGACTTATGTGATGCTACACTGTAATTCTGTCTTTTAACAGGCCCGATTCTGTGGTTCTAGTTTGAGTTTTCACCATTTCTCTTCACTTTGTAATTATATGGGTTTGCCTTGTTTCTTCTCATGTGAATATATCGTGGTTGGTAATTTTGAGTAGTAATTTTAATGGGATCGTTTTATGATGGTAGGTTTATTTTACATTCGGCCAGTTTTTCTCTTATAGATTTTTTCACGATCACGGAGATTTCATTGTTTACGAAAATCGATATTTTCGGGCACGCCTGTATGACACGTCAGAAACACGAGGCCATCGCGTAACGTGACGCAATTTTCGGCACGCGGGATTTGCGTAGGTTGATAGTATTGATTTTTTTTTGGCGCTGCCATTGGTCCGGGATTTGCGTAGGAAGGGAATCCGCGTGGGCGGTTTCTCTTGTATATAATGAGAGAGGAAACGGCGGCCTAGTTCTCTATCATAAGAAATATTGTCAGCCGTCAGACTTCGCATTATCGTTCTCCACTGTGGGAAAAACAAGCGATAATCGGTATGTAACTATTTTATTAATCGTTTTTCTTCTTAGTGGGTTTTTGAGAATTTCGCCCGTAGTTAATTTCTTCGGGGGACATTAACTTTTCAGTTTTAAAATAAACGATAGTGCCATCCATTATCATTTTTTGAAGAACGACGTAAATGCAACAGTGTGCTTATTCTTTCTATGATTTTGGCTGTAGTTAGGAGTGTGGGAAGTTGTGAGAAACACGTGTGCCCATATTTGTAAAATGTTATGTAAAACCACCATTTATTTCTAATGTAATTTTATGGGGAAATCCCTGGTGCGTTCGATAATTTTACTGAGCCTTAAATGTGAGAAATATTGTCGGAGGGTTCAGATTTATGTTGTAAGTGAATTATACTGCTTAGAGGAGTAAACTATTCCTATAGCGATATTTCATTTAAATTGGGGCTTAGGTAGGAAACCTTATGTGTAAATGTTAAAAAAAGGGAGACCCCGGAATTTCGGACAAAAGAAGTTCCCGAGTTGAAAATGTTGACACGTGGGTAGCCATGTGTGACGGCCAAGTGGCCCGTCAGACAGGTTGTTTATTTGGATGGCGGATTTTAGTTGAGAGAGAGAGAGGAGGAGAGAGATTTAAGTGCCACGTGGAATAGAAATATTTTATGTATCGTTTTCAGAACGAGAGAAGGGGAGAGGGAGGACAGAGATTTAAGTGCCACGTGGGTAATATTAATTTTTGTATTGTTGTACATGACGAGTGAGCCACGTGGGCAATATTATTTTATGTATTGTTGTAAATGACGAGTGAAGGGGAGTTAGGTTAGAGATGCGTTAGGTTGGAATTGTTATACAATAGACGCATTTTATTTTAATTTCAGCGAGTCGCGGCAAGAACAGTGGGGAGCGTAAATTTGCCCATGTGCAAAATTACCCACGGCAACAGGACCTATCTTAAGGGTCAGACCTATGGTCTCTGGCAGTGAAGTCCCTATGCTTCAGCTGGACTGTGGTTTATTTATCATACGGCCGAGAGCATCGCTATTATAGTCTCTAGCAACGGCAGGTGGCCGTGAGACTGGTTTCAATTGCGTACAGCCGGAAATCAAGGCTGTGTTTTTTTCCTCTAACTCCGGAGCGGGTTAAAAGAGGGAAGCTATTCAGCAGCAGAGAAGTTTTGTCGACAGTTCATCAAGTACCTCATGCTTGACGCCAGAACTTCATCATCATCATCGCAGAATTCAGGAACAGGTGACAGGGTTACCATACCTAGGTCCTGAAAGTAACGAGAGAAGAGTGTAACGGAGACGCCGCATCATCAGTCGTCGAGTGTTAGAGAGACACTGAGACCAAGAGAGAGAGAGATAGAGAGAGAGGAGGAGGGAGAAAATAGACAGGACCAGTAGGGTCTGTTCAGTATCCACTTGACGGATAGATACTGAGCCATTGTGTTACTCCAAGTCTATTATTTGTAGCATTTCCTGTGGTGTTAGTTAGCGGCGCATATCGCCTAACAAGCGGAGAGCGGTGTAGACGGTTCGTTGAGGAAGAGTCAACAGGACTGAGACAGTAGCAATCTTAGTGGTATTAGAGAGTGGAGGCTAAAGTTGACAGCCCCACCAGATCAGAGTACTTTAAAGCACTAACCATTTTTATTGTTCCTCAGCAGGGTGACAGGAAGAGTGAATGTGATTGAGGGTTTTTTTATGAGGGTCTTACAATTTAATCGTTACTTGTTTTCAGGCCGTGCAACAGTGCACGCTATCGACTGACTTGATGACGTATGATGCCAATTATTTTGTTTTCTTGTATGTAAATAAATATATACATATATTATTTACTGGATCAGCTTCTATTCTATACTATACCTACATGTGGTCTGTATAGTGGTGTCTGTGGTCGTGTTATACACCTTATCGCCTTGTATTTAAAGGAAGTCAGAGGAGGGTGAGATTATAGCCAGTTTGACGTCACGAAGTGGCAAGGGCGAGTCAAAACCTGGTTCTATCCCTTGAGCAAATAGTCTCATCTATCCACAGGCATGTCATTTTCCATCTAAATTCTATCTTCTCAGACTTTCTCATACTAGGGTCTTGTTTTCATTCAGGCAAACTCTATAAACCTAAATCCACTTCGTGACACTGTGGTATGATTTTGTGTTTGGCTAGTACCTTGTCCAAGTGTGAGCAAACTGGACCAGACCTAGCACACAGATCTTGAAACTGAAGTTTGGCCAGCGCATCTTGTGCATTTTCAAGTTTAACTTTAAAACTATCTGTCTTCTTTTTATCCTTCCAAAGTTCAATACCTGCCTGAAAAAATTCAATTTTAGCTTCTAATTCTTCTGCCTGTTTCCAGTTCCAACCAAATCTCTTCAAGTTCTTCCTTATCCTCACAAAGTTCAATACCAGCCTGAAAAAATTCAATTTTAGCTTCTAATTCTTCTGCCTGTTTCCAGTTCCAACCAAATCTCTTCAAGTTCTTAATAGTACTAATGTTTGCATGTATCTCTTGCGGATTCTCAAATATCTTTGCGTCTATTGTATCGGCTACCTGTTCTAGAAGTCTGTGGTGTTTCAAAACAATGCCTAATAAAATATGAAGGTAAGGAGGAGCTACATTTTCAATTTCAATCTCTAACATTGGTTTGTGTAAACAATTATGGTAACGTGCCACTTGCCTTTTATTCCCTTTCCCATATTTCATACATCTAGTGTAATCTCTTATCAACATTGCCAAACTTCTTGGTTTGCAAGTTGTATGCTCTCTGGATGTCTTTATTTCCTTGTTTTGCTGGAGACACCACAGACATGGGTATATTCCTTGAGCTCCAGACAAACCAAACATTTTCATCAAAAAGTCATAATCCCCGAATAAGAAAACAACAACTTTTTTACCATCCCACTCTAAATCTTTTAGTGACTCTATCTGAGCTTTCATGCCATTCATAAATATTTCTAAATTATCATATGTATCTCTGACTCTAGCCATTGATAAAAGGATGGTATTAGATTTAGAATTTGGTTTCTCTAAATTTACTACCTGCATTGTAACTTTGAATGAAAGAAGATATACAAAGTTACTTAGAATTCTTTGGCAGCCGTCGTGTGCACAGGATTGTCTACCAAAGAACACTAATGGAACAGTCCTTATCTCACACACAATAAAAAAAAGACATTCATATTATAAATACAAGATTAACAAGACTTGAAAGATAGATCAAAGTATTGTGGAAGTAATCTATCTATAGCTTTACATGTTTTCTGACGCTTATATACGCAGCTAAATATCATTATAAATGAATGAAAATGCAAAAACAGATGGTGCTTTACTTACTTACTTAGTCGTTCCCCTTCTACCGTGAGGTGTAGAGGTCAGATGGTGCTTTACACAAAAAGTTATTTTTTTTACAACCTTATTTAAGATTTGCGAGTATCAGGAATGCGTTTACAGTAATTTAAATGTTATAAAATCTGGTGACAATATGCTTGTTCTTGTAATGCCAAACTCACAAAACTGACTACCACACATTCTCAAGATAAGAAACCAAAAAAAAAAAGTATGTGGAAATAATCTTTAGCTTCCCTTCGAGAAGTCTTTATAATTATAAACTCAAATGAATGGGCCGATTTTTAGATATTAAATTAATAAAAAGATTACTTATTTTATGAATTTCCTCAAATGATGACGCTGTTTTCAAAAGTCTGTAACTCCGTCAAAACTAATTTCAAACAAATAAAAATGCAATAAAAATTGAACACAGAACAAAGTTATAGTACACAAAAGAATTTTAGCGCTGTGTTTATCCAGAACGAGTGTGTAATGATTTATATTTTACTGATTTTACACACACATCAGCTGATTTTCCCCGCCAAAACCCTCAGTAGTTTTTTACGGTGCATATGAAAATTTTATACCCGGTGTCAGAATTCCGGTCACCGAAACTAAAAGATCGCTCCGGTATAAGGCACAAACCACGGCTGTTTGCGAGCGATCTTTTAGTTATTTCCCCTTTTTCCCCGACCGCGCTATTTATAGCCCACTTGACAGAGGTCACGTGGTCAGCTTCCTAATGGGAAAAACATGTGGCGATGTTTACTTTTGATAGGGCTTAATTAATGCTTTTAGGCTACTTTTTTATTATAAATACCGGCTTTAATTTTGCGTAAAGCTAGACTAGAAATGTTAGAGTAAATTTTAGAACAAGAACAAACATTTTATCACAATTAGAACAGAAGATATAATAGTCTGAAATAGTGTAAAATTTACGTTTTTTTTTATATTTTGTTATGGTTTGTTTATAATGCAATTTTCACTAAATCGGTCACAATCAACATGCATAACAAATTACAGAAATCAAAAGTAGAAAACCTGCAGAAAATGGATATCAAAGATTTGTTTTGGTTTCATGCGTCAAACATTAATTATTGAAAGTTTAAATTGCAAGTCCACATTTATTACCTTAAAATAACACACCCAATTGTCCCCAAAACATGTTTGAATTGCTTTTATGCTACTTTATTATTATAAATACCGGCTTTAATTTTGCGTAAAGCTAGACTAGAAATGTTAGAGTAAATTTTAGAACAAGAACAAACATTTTATCACAATTAGAACAGAAGATATAATAGTCTGAAATAGTGTAAAATTTACGTTTTTTTTTTTACATTTTGTTATGGTTTGTTTCTAATTCAATTTACACTAAAACGGTCACAATCAACATGCATAACAAATTACAGAAATCAAAAGTAGAAAACCTGCAGAAAATGGATATCAAAGTTTTGTTTTGGTTTCATGCGTCAAACATTAATTATTGAAAGTTTAAATTGCATGTCCACATTTATAACCTTAAAATAACACACCCAATTGTCCCCAGAACATGAGAGCTAACAATTATCTCAATCATACATCATGAGTTCTGATCCAGTCTGCGCAATGTTTTTCTAATATGTGCTGTTTATGAATTGTCTTACTAGGGAATAGCTTTCTGAACAAAGACATATAAGTCTCTATCGATGCTGTTATTGATTCTTTACTAATTGGTTTTCTGTGTGATATTTTGTTGTGTACTTTCTCAAATGCTTCTTTCAGTGAGTTGAATTGTTCTTGGGCAATAAAAGCTATGTTAGTTATATCTTGTTTGTCTGTAATTTTCAGTGTTTGTGTAATGATTGCTCTTGTAAGATCTTTATAAACTTTTTGTGTGAGATATCTGTGGCAGTGATTCCCTATAAATGCTCTGCTATTATAAGCCTGTTGTATGATTTTGTGTTTGGCTAGTACCTTGTCCATGTGTGAGCAAACTGGACCAGACCTAGTACACAGATCTTGAAACTGAAGTTTAGCCAGCGCATCTTGTGCATTTTCAAGTCTAACTTTAAAATTATCTGTCTCCTCCTTATCCTCACAAAGTTCAATACCTACCTGAAAAATTCAATTTTAGCTCCTAATTCTTCTGCCTATTTCCAGTTCCTACTAAATCTCTTCAAGTTCTTAAAAGTACTAATGTTTGCATGTATCTCTTGCGAATTCTCAAATATCTTTGCGTCTATTGTATCAGCTACCTGTTCTAGAAGTCTGTGGTGTTTCAAAACAATGCCTAATAAAATATGAAGGTAAGGAGGAGCTACATTTTCAATTTCAATCTCTAACATTGGTTTGTGTAAACAATTATGGTAATGTGCCACTTGCCTTTTATTCCCTTTCCCATATTTCATATATCTATTGTAATCTCTTATCAACATGGCCAAACTTCTTGGTTTGCAAGTTGTATGCTCTCTGGATGTCTTTGATGAAAATGTTTGGTTTGTCTGGAGCTCAAGGAATATACCCATGTCTGTGGTGTCTCCAGCAAAACAAGGAAATAATCCCCGAATAAGAAAACAACAACTTGTTTACCATCCCACTCTAAATCTTTTAGTGACTCTATCTGAGCTTTCATGCCATTCATAAATATTTCTAAATTATCATATGTATCTCTGACTCTAGCCATTGATAAAAGGATGGTATTAGATTTAGAATTTGGTTTCTCTAAATTTACTACCTGCATTGTAACTTTGAATGAAAGAAGATATACAAACAGTTACTTAGAATTCGCTGGCAGCCGTCGTGTGCACAGGATTGTCTACCAAAGAACACCAATGGAACAGTCCTTATCTCACACACAATTTAAAAAAAAATTCATATTATAAATAGAACATTAACAAGACTTGAAAGATAGATCAAATTATGTGGAAGTAATCTATCTATAGCTTTACATGTTTTCTGACGCTTATATACGTAGCTAAATATCATTATAAATGAATGAAAATGCAAAAACAGATGGTGCTTTACAAAAAGTTATTTTTTTTACTACCTTATTTAAGATTTGTGGGTATCAGGAATGCGTTTAAAGGATTTAAATGCTATAAAATCTGGTGACAATATGCTTGTTCTTGTAATGCCACACTCACAAAACTGACTACCACACATTCTCAAGATATGAAACCAAAAAAAAAAAGTATGTGGAAATAATCTTTAGCTTCCCTTCGAGAAGTCTTTATAATTATAAACTCAAACGAATGGGCCGATTTTTAGATATTAAATTAATAAAAAGATTACTTATTTTATGAATTTCCTTAAATGATGACGCTGTTTTCAAAAGTCTGTAACTCCGTCAAAACTAATTTCAAACAAATAAAAATGCAATCAAAAATAGAACACAGAACAAAGTTATAGTACACAAAATAATTTTAGCGCTGTGTTTATCCAGAACGAGTGTGTAATGATTTATATTTTACTGATTTTACTCACACATCAGCTGATTTTCCCCGCCAAAAACTTAAATAGTCTTTTACGGTGCACACAAAATTTTATACCCGGTGTCAGAATTCCGGTCACCGAAACTAAAAGAGCGCTCTGGTATAGGGCACAAACAGCCGTGAAACAGCCGTGAACTGTCTCTGCGTTTTGCACCTCAAATAGTGTTGACAGTTCCTGATTACAATCCCTACTTGCACACTACGATACATGTCCACGAAACACTGCTAAAGGGAAATAACTTCAAGTTATTCTGTGCGGAACGAATGGCAACGTTCTTTTGGAGATTACTGAAAACGTAGGATTCACCAAAATGAAAGTTGGGTCAGAAGTTCTAGGACACGTTGGGCTTCCTAACCATCATAACTTAAGTAAAAGTAGATATAACATCAATCAAAGGATAGTTTGCACCCTTACCTTTGTAGAATACACAAAACTAAGTACATGCAGTAGGAAGCTAGTTCTAAATAAAAGCTAATTCCTGGAAAGCTTCGCCACTTCTGCTATTATTAAACACCTGTAGGCTGAATTAAGGTCGGCAAAAATGTTATCGAGATTTTTCAGAAACTGAGAGAAAGAAAATGACCAGACTGGAAGATTACGCCCGAACAATTTTTAACGATTTCCGCCCCTGCTGTGTATACCTACAATTTGGCAATCAGCGCAATCGCTTTTTCACAGAAGCAATTTTTCGTGGGGAGCGGGGAGAAAAAAAAAAGACATTTACAGAATTTTTACTGCATTTTTTCAAGTACAAATCGACATTTGCTCGCGGACATTAATACCATCCCACCCGTTTACACCAATTTCAAAAGCAAAAGATACCAATGGCTGGTTTATCTTCTGCTTCTTCGTGTACATATCCGTGCTTCTCACTATTTGGCAGCTGCTGTTTCTTTGCTTGTAGCATTCTCAAGAAATAATATTGGAAACAACTCTATAATTTCATATCTCCCTAACTCTCATAACACAGAAGCCAAGACTCGTCCGATGACCGTTTGCGTGATCAGTCTATTCGTTGTTGAAGTTTTGATTGTTTACTTTAGAGAAAATGCTTTAACCCCAGCAGATGCACCGGAAATCACCATAGCTACAAAAGATACTTTTTTTTTTTTTTTTTTTTTTTTAAGGACGGGAGACTCTTTTCTTCACTTCCACTCTTCTGTTCCATAACCACCATGTCAGAATTTTCCAGCAAAATCTAGCTTGATCTTTCATTTAATTGAAAATGTTGCATTTTTTTCCTTCATGCTTGTGAACGTAAAACACCCAACTAGACCAGATACCTGCAGCACGTCATTTTAATCCCTTGCTATGTTTTCAGGCAGCCTGACAACAGTTTCGGAGAAAACTGGAAATTTATGCCCGCTTTTCTCGAAAGCGAGAAATTTTGGCTCAAAATGAGAGGTCGCAAGATTGGATTCCAAGCAAGAGATCTCCCGATGGCAAACGGGAGTTTACACCACTGTTTTCATTTGGGTGGTGTACACAGGTTTTTGCCGTGTCCACGGCAGATAGACAGGTACGAAAAAGGGAAATAACATTACTTCACACCGCCTGTGGCCTAATGGATATGAACGTAGTTTCATAATCCAGATATACCAGGTTTGAAACCTGCTGCAGGCGGTTTGGTAGCAAATCGCTTTGTGTGGATTTTTAACAATGGTATAAGCGCCGTACTGTTCAGAAAGCAATGGCAAACTACTGAATGAAAAAAAAATTGCCTAGAAAAATCACAAACAGCCAATAAAAGCTGGGGTTGATTGCCACGTCCTGTAAAGGAGAAGCAACTAACTTTCACACCGATACCAACTGAAAGCGTAGTAAACTACCGCAAGTTTCATACGAAACAATTAGATAAGAACAACTGTTATGTCACAGGAAAGACAGAAAAGGCGACATCTGGGATTAATGTGAACAATATTGCACACAACTGTAACAGTCAGACGCAGACGTAAATATAAAATGGTGTGACCAGCAAGGTAGCAAGTAACAAAATAAGCTGCCATAACAGGCCTTCGGCTCAGAAACATGGAGAACAACAAATGAGTTACAGATATTCATAAAAGA
The DNA here is from genome assembly GCA_024509875.1 of Oreohelix idahoensis. Classification (NCBI taxonomy): domain Eukaryota; kingdom Metazoa; phylum Mollusca; class Gastropoda; order Stylommatophora; family Oreohelicidae; genus Oreohelix; species Oreohelix idahoensis. The sequence goes on from JAMPIV010013105.1 coordinate 14,091, forward strand.
GTGATTGCGTAGAACAGAAGGACTGAAATGGTATGAAAAAGTCAATAATGTGGAACTGATGACAAGAACCAGACAAGTGCCAGTGGAACAAGAGATGAGAAGAAGACGCTGGCGATGGATATGACACACATTGAGAAAACCTGCTGATAGCATTACAAGGCAGTTCTTGATGTGGAATCCCCAGGGAAAGAGAGGCAGAGGTAGACCAAGAAACACATGGAGAAGAGAACTGGAAACAGAGGTGAAAATGATGAGGAAAACTAAGAAAGAACTTGAGCTAATGGCACATGACAGGAGAACTTGGCATGTGTTTGTTGAAGGCCTATGCTCCTTTGGGGAGCTAAAGTAGGGTGGCCAGACGTCCGGATTTGTCCGGCCTTTTGCGACAAAACTGAGCGCCCGGCCGGATTTTTTAAAAATGTTGAAATATCCGGCTTTTATGTGATTGGCTAAATTACTTTTTCTGAGTACAGAAATTCTGTCAGAATTAAGAATTTTTGTCTCCGCAAAATCGACGGATCGCGCAAATTGCCAACAACACTACCGTAAGTTGTGATGTTGTTCAATAGTTTATAATAGATTACTATCATATTTTAACCCAGGTTAAACGCTGTTTGGAGCCGCGCTGGTGTAATGGCTACGACGTTGTACTGGCGACCAGGTGTTCATTGTTCAAACCCGGCCGTCGGCGTTTGAAGAAATGTTTACGACCGGAAATTTTACTGAATAATCTGAACGGCTCCTGCACATAAATCCCGTGTGGATGGGAAGGAGCGAAGCTCCTGACCGGGTTGGAAGGAAAGTCCACTGACCCCCCAGCCTCGCAATGACATGTCATTGGGCCGAAAGAGCCGGAAAGCTCGAGTGCCGCTGGTTATAAAAAAAAAAACAAAAAAAAAACGCTGTTTAGGTTTATTGGCATTTGTTAAGGGAAAATATAACAGACAAAACGGCATGAATAAGAACTTGGGGCTGGATTTAGTCAATTATAACATCGTTGTCTATTGCAAATTACAAATAATATTAACCTTAGTTCGTACTGCTTTTATATTTATTGCAATTTGTTTATTATGAAAAAATACACGAGTAGTTACTATAGTAATGGGTTTGTTAAAATTAAAACCTCGTCTGTTGCATTTTACAAATAATTTTAACATCGAATGTACCATTGATTAGGGGCAGAATATTATATTTATGTTACAGATACCCGCTCAAAATGCCAAAACGGAAGTGTGTGTTCACGTATGAATTGAAAAAAAAAAATTCAGTGATTTTCCAATGGTCGACAAGAGTATGAAGCAGAGTCATAATGTCTTGTATGCAGAGGCGGTACATTTGTATCAGTAGCAAATAAAAGTGCAGCTGATTTTTAAAAAACCATATAGAAACAGAAAAGCACAAGAAAGCACTTGCGTCTGAATGTTTGCAATAAAAACTGACATTTTAAAATAAAGAAATAAGCGACGAAAGGTTTGAAGTTCCGCGGCCAAGGGTGCTTTTGCTTTTCATACTGTAAAACATTACAACTCTTTCAGATCAATGGATTGAACTTCAGTGTTACTCAAAAATGCTTTCCAAGATTCAGAAATTGCCAGCAAATTCTCATGTGTCAAAACCAAAACTGCTGTTATCATTTCTGTGACTGCACAGCATTCTACTGAAGCAGCTTTGGAAGCACTGAAGGAAAGATTCCATTAAAGGCATTCTACTTGTGCAGTACAATTTCAAGGAGCTTTCATGCTCTGATTTCTATGCATATTTAAAACGTAGCCCAACTTTGTTGAAGAAGATTTTATCATCAGAAAAATATAAGTAGGCGCAAAATCAATGTGATTTTATCAGCTTATTGTTTGAATGTAAAAAAATATGTTTCAGCGTCTTGTAGCTATTGAACAAAGGTGTCCTACTTTTCGTCCTACTTTTTAAAAAATATTGTCCTCCTTTTTATGACCAAAAAATGGCATTTGTCCTCCTTTTTGTGATGAACAATATGGCCACCCTAAGCTAAAGGGTATTGACTGATAACAGGCCTTCAGTAAAGAATGAAACAGGCAATTTAATTAACCGAAACAAAATATGGAATAAATGATTATAAGGACGAATGTTCCAAGTAAACAAATGATAGCAACTAAACACATTATTTACAGTTATATACTCAATATATCATAATTATAAACCAACAGGATACTTTTATCCATTAATTTTTTTTTTTTTTAAATTACAACGAAACTGTATGACCCTTCTTAATTGTTGCGCGCACTCCTGTGCACGCGCCCATAAACACAACGTGTATTAACAAAAGAATAACGGTTTCTGCTCCACAGGCCTTCATCGGGTAACATAATGCAGGATTAACTGCGTAAATCAACAGCAGACAAGAGATGAAGGTATACAAATCACAGCATAAAAGGGGGGAAAGCAGCGTTAAATGCGAATATCACAATGTGCGTGTAAGCGCGTGTGTGCGCGCGCACGCGTGTGTGTCTGTGTATTCATTCCTTACAGGAAAACAAAAATTAATTAATAACAATTGGAATGGAATAAGTTTTACAACTGAATGAAACACTCGAAACACGTTACGTTTGGGTTCTCCCCCATCATTAGCCTCAGCGACAAACAGGAGACAACACATGAGAAATATAGATAGCTTAAAAGATAAAGATACAGAAAATATATAGATAGCTTAAGAGATAAAGAAGAAATATAGATAGTTTAAAGAGATAAAGATAAAGAAGAAATAATAGATAGTTTAAGAGATAAAGATAAATAAGAAATAATAGATAGCTTAAGAGATAAAGATAAATAAGAAATAATAGATAGTTTAAGAGATAAAGATGAAGAAGAAATACAGATACTGTAGTTTAAAGAGATAAAGATAAATAAGAAATAATAGATAGTTTAAAGAGATAAAGATGAAGAAGAAATACAGATAGTTTAAGAGATAAAGATAAATAAGAAATAATAGATAGCTTAAGAGATAAAGATAAAGAACATTACAAGCACGTCTTTTTTTTCCCGTGGGGTATTTGAGGAGATAAAGAATAAAATACGGATGCTACTCCCTCAAGCATGTCGCAACAGGAGACTACTATAAGATTGTTCATGGGGCTAGCAATCTCATTATGTAAAACATACTGTTACAGGAACTATCACTGCAAAAGCACATACATGTTGATACAGGTTTCCTGCAAGTGATCCAGCAGCCGTGGTGGCTCCATGCTACATAAGGAGTGAAACGGGAAATGATGATGATAAAGCAGATCAGCTGAAAGCTGGCAGGTATTGTAAATCTGACTACAGCGTTAGACTGGCAGAGTGGTTACAGCGCTGTTCTCTCGCGGCAAAGGTGCCTGATTCGATTCACGGTATCGACACGCTTCAGTCTACTTAACCGTCAATGGGTACCTGACTTTGCTCTTGAGAACGGGAAGGAAAAGGTAGGAACAAGGAAGCTGGTCACCTCACCTCTCGTTGCTGGATCTAGTATAGTGAAGTCTCTTACACTTCACTCCCCTACTGCAGTATCTGCTATGGGACTATCATTACCTTTTTAAAACTTACTAGGACAAAGAAAGAGCAAGGTTACGACCTCAAAGTCATCGCCAGGGACAAACAAACAAATAAACAGGACAGGAAAGAAAAACGTGATATTTTCTCTACCGTTTTCTTCCGTTTGTCCCTGAAAAAGACCATGTGGTCGTAACGTAAGTCACTTCTTTATCCTTTACTCAAGCAGAACTGAATACACGACTTAAATTTCGTCCACCTTAACGTTATAAATTAAATTGGAACTGATTATGACAACCCCACAAGTACCAGTGGAACAAGAGATCAGAAGGAGACGCTGGAGATGGACTGGACACACGCTGAAGAAACCTCTTTATAGCATTAGCGGACAATCCTAGCTCTGGAACCTCCGGGGTAAGAGAAGCAGAGGCAGATCAAAGAACACATAGAAAAGAGAACTGGAGACAAGAATGATGAATATGGCATGAAAAAAGACCTTAAACTGACGGCATTTGACAGGAGGGACTTGGCACGCGTTTGTTGCAGGCGTGAAAAAAAGACCTTAAACTGACGCATTTGACAGGAGGGACTTGGCACGCGTTTGTTGCAGGCGTATGCTACTTGGGGTGCTAAAAGGTATTGATTCATTGATTGACTGATCACGTTATAATAGTTTTCCCGCCCCCCCCCCCCCCCCCCCCCATTGTTTTAGTAACAAGTAGGTGCTGATCTTCAAAATCGTGATTTCTATACGTCATCTTTCCCAAAAGGCGGGCATGACGAACAACAGTGCATCTTACTGGGTCAAAGAAAATTGCTCCCGCTTCGGCCACAAGGCCTTCATCGCGGACAAACAAACGAAAAACAGAAGAGAAAGCAGGCGAGAAGTAAGTTAAATACATTTTTTTAAAAAAATAAATAATGCGCTACGGTTTGTAAACTTTCATACCAGCATACTTACGTATTTTTTGCACATGTTACAAAAACATCCATCATAAATCCGAAAACAAACGTATTATATATACACAGGAAAACAGCAGCAAGCTCTACGTAACTACAAACTTCGGTTAAACAACTGGAAATAAACGGAAGTAATCGAAGACTACAGATAATTACAGTATTAGACTTTACTGCACACTTTAAGCTATCTAAACATTCACTCCGACGACGGCATACCATCACAGATCATTGCTTTGTCGAAATGTGTCTCCCAGCTTTTTTTTAGTTCAATCGATTTGCTTAATACAGCGTCAGCACTAAGAACCGACAAATATTAACTCCTGGACCAGAGACTACAATGAGAATCATTCTTACAACGCTTCCTTCTTACTATGCAACGCGCGCTGCCGAGGGAAAACAAAACACAGATCAAAATCAACTTACGAGTATCAAGGACTGCCATCAAATGGATGCAGATTTGACCGCAACACATCGCGAGTTACAGTTCTTGCACTGGTTTACAAAATGCATGTTTGAAGCATGTAACAAGGCCAACATAAAGCGCAGACGAAGCGCAAATTGCTGTGCACTCCGGAGTTTGGAGGTCGTTCACACAGCGATGGAAGTTGGCTGTTTTTAGGTGAGTGTTGTGAAACAGAACGTGTATGCACAAACTAGGTCAGAGTGCAAATAAAAAACGGTGTTAATACAGTATAATCACTACCGATAAATGCACAGAATGGATTTATTATTATTATTTAATACAGACATACTATTCTTCACCCTGTACGAGCGATGTTGCGCAAGGATTCTCGACATGCGTGTCTGGTAGAATTCCGTCTCGCATTAATTCTCTTACGTCTAAATTTACTGGTACTGTACTTTTTTTTTTTTTTCACTTTACGATGAGAAATATCCCGTTCAACGTCGGATGGGTTCTAATTAGGCCATATTTTGTTTTCAGTTCCAAATATACATGTTCCATTACGCAGATCCGCCTGTGTAACCTGCTTGTCTATGCACCGTTCCAGATGTCACATACTTATTTTTTCTTCATTAAGGAGAAAGTATACCGTCAAAAATTTGACAGAATTGAAAACGTGAGGGCCAGATGATGTTCAATTTGACAGAAATCCTCCAACTACACGGGCTCACAGCAACCAACACGACAGACTTGGCTCAACAATTAAAACTTAAACTCCCCAAAATGCTTCACGACAAAAGTGAAGTAAAAAAGAAATGTGTACATTTATTACAGACGCTTCGTCCATTAGAATGACGACGCCAACGTCAAATGACAACGCCTATGGAAGTACGTTTGTTGTATTTTACTGTCTAGTATATGCCTTGTCCCGTTTAGTTTCCGGGGGGGGGGGGGGGGGAAGAAGGGTCTCTGAGGAGAACAAGAAAGGAAACGCGCACTGCTCCCTCGGGCGTATCGTTAAAGGAGACTAAAATGAGGCTGTGCTTGGGACTCCCAATCTCACAATGTAAAACTTATTGCTACAGAAACCATAGCTACAAGAGCACGTGAATGTTTTGATGCAGGCGTCCTGCACGGGGACTTGCTACAGAGGTGGTTCCATGCGGAGAGAGAAAGTGAAAAAGAAGTTTCTTTCTTTGTCTTGATTTGGGTTATCTGCTGTCATTTCACACTTTTTCTTTTTACATTTCTTTAATCATTTGTTCTCAAGATTTAAAAATTTAAACGTTTTAAAATGTAATCAATATACCAACATTAATCTAAGGTAAAGGTAGTCCCATATCAGAAATTTTCGTAGGAGTGAAGTGTTAGAGACTCAACTATACAAGGTCCAGATCTGAGGTGAGGTGGCCAGTTTCACATTCTTCGCTGCCTTTGCACAGTCAGGTACCCATTTACAGCTGGGTAGACTGGAGCGTGACTGTACTAGGTTTCGATCCAGGAACCCCTAACCAGTGTTGTCGACTCGAGTCAATCGACTGGGACTCGAGTCTTAATTAACTCACGAGACGATTGCGATTTAGCCATTAGCGACTCGACTCGAGAATTTTGGTCAACTGACTCGCCGTCCTCATTCATAATTCACTCTTAATTAAGAAGAAACTTATGATTCGTGCTATACAGAGCTACTACAAGCCTTGCAGAAATTATGTGAGGACGGCAAACCATAAGTCAAAAGAGTTCAGTACCACCACTGGTGTAAAACAAGGTGATATCCTGTCACCTTGTCTTTTCATACTCCTCATGGACGATGTCATCAAGGCATTTAGGAGAGGACAAGAAAGTATTCAGTGGGGTACTGGAAGATGAGACAAGTCTGTATTTCAGAGCTGGAATTTGGTGATGATGTTGCCCTGATTGCTAAATCAGAGGCACATATTCAATCCATCCTGCAAGTCTAGAAGGAAGAGCTGGAGAAGAGAGGGATTGTCATAAGCAGCTCTAAAACAAAAAACCACGGTGATATCACGAGTGGAAAGAAGGCACAAGATTGGGAGAACAGGTACTGGAGCAGGTCAACCACTGAAAAGATATAATATCATTAAATTCTATAGATTGTGTAATGGCAATAAGAGCAGAGCCTACGAATACAGCTAGGAAACCCGGCCTAAGTATAATACAATAATTACAGTAATGTTCCTTTATAAGACCGAATATTTACAAACTACAGCTCGTAACAGAAAGTATATACAGTACAACAGCGATTCACGCGAGGGTCACGTTACAGAGGCGCGCGCGTATTTTGAGATTCGCGTAAACTGAGATCATTTCATCCATAGAAATTCCAGTACGTTACACGGATATTTTCTATAAACAACTGGTAGATGGCAAAAAGAACAGCCTGGCGACCGCAGATGAGGTTCAAAGATATCTGCAAGCGAGAAATAAAGGAACTGGACACAAATCCAGCAGCCTAGAAGGGTGAAGCTGCCGATCGCACCAACTGGCGACACCTCAGATTGGACGAAGAGAAGCTCTCACAACAAGTAGAAGAGAAAAGAATACGCCGAAAGGAACATCAGGCAAAAACAAAACAAAAAACAGCTGAGGTCTATCACCCCAGGGGCGCATTCCCATAGTCAGCTATGACTGAAGGGAGTTACAATGAGGGGAGACGCTTCTGCAAACTAGATTAAACTAAAAAACTAATAAAAGTGTTCGTAAAAAGCATAGGAAAACGAATATAAATTATAAGACATATAAATACGTGCCATTATAAATTTCTATTAATAGAACATATACATGTAATTTTAAAACAATCAAAGCTTCATCTGTGAGAGTTATTTTAGCATTGGCGCATCGTTTCCACGTGTGTCCACAGCTCGCGTTATATCGAATTCGTGTAAATTGAGATCCCGCAAATCGTTATCGCGCTGTATTGTCAGATCAGGGGAAATCATTACATGCAAAAAAGATTTAAATATGAAAAACAAAACTGCTACATCGTGCGACTGAAGCAGGACCTCTCGCATATGAAGTATACAAAACTGCAACAAACAACACTAGAGCGATATCGTGCCCAGAAGTGAAATATAAGACATATTGCGAGAAAAAAATAATTATATAAAAACCAAAAGCAATTTTGCAGCCATGGAATGAAAAAAAGATCTGTATACGCCATCGCGTTGAACAGATTGAATTTTCGCGGCAGATTTGCAAAGCCATACATAAACTGTCAAAAACGATTGGCTTGGCTTTTGTTGCCCGTCTGTTCTAGTGTTGGTTCACTCACTAACTCACACAACTGACAAGTAGGACATAGATTACAATTCACGGGATATGTGCTATAAATCAAAAACAGTAAAAGTACAGTGGATCCCTTCCCACTACAAGATACATGGACAAGAGAAGGCAGAAAGATTTGCAAAAGAAAAAGGAAGAAGAATCCAGACCGAAGACAGGGCAACATATGAAGAGATCAAATCCAATAATTAAAATTAAAATAAAAACTTTAAAGAGAAATGGCATAAGGAACACCCAGAGTCCAATACTGCACAACCATACTATACATTACCAAGAAGAAATCAAGTGATCATTTTCAGACTAAGAACCGGCCGTTGTAGACTCAAACACTATCTGTTCAACAAATTAAAAATCGGACAGATAGAAGTGTGTCCATGTGGGGAAGACAAACACACAGTTGAACACTGCCTCCAAAGATTGTCGGCTCCATGAGAGGAGTGAGGTGACAGCATGACCATCTCCAACCCAGCTGATGGAGAAACTGTATGGTGACGAGAGCAACCTGAGGCAGATCACTAACTTTATAAGAACAAACGAATGAACTTTATTTTCGAAGGGTAAAGAATTGGGCGCGCAGGCCCGTCTAACATTCTGCCCTTCCACTCTCATAAATCTTGCATACTATATCCTTTTATTCCCACATAATGCTTTAAGCATTAATTTAAAATATGCAACATTATAAAGTTACCATAACAGCATTCATTTACAGTATGCAATCATAATAAAAAAATGAGTAGGTTTTTTTTAGAAACAAACAAGCTAGTAATTGGGGGAAAAAAGTAATAATAAAATAAAATAAATAAAACAATAAATAAAAATAAATAAATTCTGTATACCGACACTCACTCATGCGGTCAATCCATCTACAATTAATCTGTATTTTTTAATGTGTCATCAATCATCAATCCAAAATTACATAAACACATTCTCGCTTATGTCCATACATTCTTGGTGGAAAATGAAATAATAATAATAACACTTTCTTACGCACTTCTGTGGCAGGAAAAGTCTTTGAGCAGTAAAAAAAAAAAAAAAAATTTTACATTTCTAAAGTACAGTGGTGTGCGGGTACATTCTCACGACTCACATTTTTAACGTATAGTATTATGTGGGTACATTCTCACATACATTACATTATATAATAATATTTTAAAGTGAATATAATAATAATATTACATGGATATAAAACAAATTATTCACAAAAAACGAGCGGAAGAGGAAAAGAAATGTTGACCTATGGATGAGATGTTGACAATGACAGGCAAATGCTGTTTCTATGGGGGTAGATAATCAGTGTTGAGGAAGTGTTTGAAAAGTGCTTTGTTAAAAGAATATTGTGTAGGTAGGCTTTTTAGGTGGTGAGACATAAGAGACATATGTGTGGTTATTTGAGAGCGAACGATCAGAAAGAACAGTAGACGAGGGAGCAGAAGAAGAAAAAGTTGTTTTGCTAAATGGACATAAACAGAACTTTTCGACACGGCCTTTACCGGTTTAAAACACACAGCACAACTTTTACAAATGGGCAAGAACAAAGGCCCTCGTTAGCTAAAACAAAAATAGGACACCACTCCTCCTCCCCAAAATAAAAACCAATCTCACAGATGGACAAGGACTAAATACGTTTGTCCAGAAAATAGTGATAGGAAACATGATCTCATATCTGCATGCGCCCCAAGTAGCGCCCGTGGATCTCTCATGTGACAAATAAAGAATAGGCATACTGTCCCGTCAGGCATATCGTACAAGGCGACTAACATGAGACTGTAGAAGTGGTTGACAACCGCATCATATAAGACAAATGGATACAGAAACCACCACTATAACAGCATGTGGAAGGGGGGGGAGACATTACAGTGGTGGTTTCATGCTCCATAGGGGCGCTAAAAGGAAAATGATTATATCCGCTGCGCGTGCTTTTAACCACCACTTTCACACACGCACTCCAGTCGCTTTGATTGACACAGAAGAAGCGCTCGTTATTTTGACAGCGCGGGCGTTTCCCTCGTGCACTGTGTTAACACAGATCTGTCATCGCTGTATGTGTTGCTAACTGGCTCTCTTTATTATTTCGTTGAATATGTGCGTGTGTGTGTGGGGGAGGGGGGGGGGGAGAGAGAGAAAGAACATTTCTGTCAGCAGGGACATTTAAACTACGGAGGACAGCAGAGGTTTTTTTTTTTTTTTTTTTAATGCTGGACTTGATTTCGAACACTTGTAGCATATCTCTCCTGTCACTAGTTATTATGTCTCATTCATCACACCAGTTATTATAACTTATTTCTCTGTCATTCCATTTATTTGTATATTTCTCTCTACCTGGTGTGTTTTCTCAACGTCTTTTTCTCCAGTGTTACAATTTATCATATTCAATATATGCTTATCTCTCTCTTATGCCATTCACTCTTCTCTCTGGTAGCGACACGCTCCAGTTTACCCAGTTTCAAATGGGCACTTGAATCTGCTCTTGAAATAGGGAAGGCAAAAACAACGAGGAAGGGATCTGATCACCCCACCTTATTAAAGCTGGACCTATAGTGAAATCTTTAACACTTCACTCCCCATACGGCAGTATCTGCTACGGAATTACCTTTAACAGCTAGTCCATTCGTTTTTCTTTCACAGACCAATACTTTCTCTTCACACCACCACACCTCTCAAAAACATGTTCTTACGAGCCGATGTCGTTTTTCAATTTCATGTACGGGATGAAAGACTAAACAAGGTACAAGAAAATCACACATAAGGTCACAGAAACCACTGGTGCACGAGCATGTGACAGCCTGGTACAGGCTCCCCCCCCTCCCCCCGTAAGAGGACAAGCTGTAGTGATAGCTCTTTACGATTTCCAACTGCCGAGGAATTTTTAACGTGCGCAACTTGCATACGGGACCTCTTACTTTGTCGCCTTATCCGAGAAGGCTAGGGCATCCTATCTCAATACCCAGGATATTTGGGGGAGGGGAATAACATTATTAGGAACCACTAGTTCTGAAGAAAAAAAAAATTCATCAAATATATTCCCGGTGCTGGGAGCGAACCCGTTACCTTTAGGATTAGAGGCGGACGTCATCTCTTTGTCACTCCGACCCCTCTTCTGTATTAATTCTGAATGATGTTACTATTGATGGTGTACGTGATGTGATAAAATTAACCGTGATACAACGTTAAAATATCTCCAAAGATAAAATGTAGGGATAAAAAATAATGCGTAAGCTACTAGAAGACATGATCGCCCATGCCGCGGGTCACTACCCGCCATGGAAACTAACTTGTTAGACGTGAAGGCAAAACGTTTACCCTTGTAGACGGGATGAGAACGGAGATCAAAAAGAAAAATATGACTGAACACGTGCTTGAAACTAGCAAGGCTAAAAAGACGCAATTGGTGGGGAAAGGAAAAAAATTCACGTCCCCAAGTTGACACAAGGTAAAGAAATGGACAAAAGGGACCTTAGCTATTATACGCAACAGTCATTTCTTGGACGCTTTTACGATACTTAGTCCTTTTATTTGAATTCAGCGGCAAACGCATTACAGAAGATGCTCGAACATATTTCAACAAAAAAAAAAAAACAACTAACCTTGAAAAGTAACTTTTTCTTAATAATAATGTTAGGAATATAAAACCTAGCTGGCCTGATGGCCCATCTTCAGCAGAGAAATAATATGCTTTCATTTATACAGACGGATAGATAATAATGAAGATATTGACAAAAGACTGTGTTGTTCATATCAGCGAGCGACTGCATTGAAACAAAAAAAATGTCACTAATTTTCAAAAAATTGCGGCCTTGAGACTCAAGTGCTAAAATCTAGATGAATGAAAGAGAGGGGGAATTAGTGGAAAGTTGTCAGCTCAGCTGAGCTTTGCCAGCATATAACTGTGTTCTCTATTCATAATTCTGGTAAGACTGAAAGTATTTCTTTGTATATTTTAATATGGTTTAATGTTTCGAGTGAATTGATACTGCCATATCATAATCTATCCCTTACAACAAGTAAGGATTCGCTCTAGATCCCCAGCCCCAGTTCAGGGTCTAGAGACAAACAAAATACATAAACGCCAGCAAGGATTATGAAGGGCGGATCAAGTGTTGAGATCAGTGGAACATATCACCTATCCTATTCAATGGCAGGAAGCTAATGAACATATTTCAGAATATGTAGTCTTGGGGAACTTATAATATGTGAAACCAACTTGGTAAGATGTGCTGTATGGTCAGAGAGATCTGACCCCGTCTATGTGGTGTTGTTGTGTAGTGTTGAGTGTAGAAGTGGCTCAGGAGGTAGAGTTCTGACCCATGACCCAATACTTTTATTTCAGAACTGTGAGTTTTTTATTTGGCACCAAAGTGGTGTCAAATGCTGTGTTGTAAAATACAAGAGTGGACCCGTGCAGTCTGGTATTTTGGCAGAGCAGCTTATATTGCCCCCAAGCACGGAGAGGTGGGGCCACCAGATTCCAGCACCAGAACTACTCAGTCAAAGATACGTGAGCGTCTGGCCTGCTGGACATTCACCAACTTAGTTTCTAACTACACACCAACTATATTCCCATCAACTAGAACATACCATGTTGGGAAATAAACTTGTATTCCTCCCATCAGAAAATGGACAATGTTTGGTAGTCATAGACTGGGAGTGATGAAGCCACCCCAACAGCACATCCATTAATCGTTCTCCCAGATAAATTACAAATATAAACAGTAGTAATATTAACTAGTCTTGTAAAATACATATGTACACACCTTTCATTTATTATGCCATATATTCATGCATTTCATTCATAATTTCAAAACCTTTCATATGTTCTGACCAAAATAAAACCTTGGTTCAGAACAAATAAACTTAAAGAAAAATATTTAAACAGCTTGAGTTAGTTCAGTGTGTTATAAAGTTTATTAATATTATTAGACTTATTAAATATCTGTGTGTGTGTTTGTATATACTAATATAACACCTTACATTTCAGTACCCCAGATTTTTAACGTAGCCACATTCATTAGTAAAAAAAGATATGTGTGAGGTCGTAAGTGGTAGCAAGAAGGGCCTTCTGTAAATTCACAGCTACATTTATCTCAGGAGCCTTCACAGCTGACCTCATGCATCACACTAAGTAATATCACCACCATACAATACCATCAAATCCACTACACGTGACCCTTCTAATGTTAGACAGCAGCCAACTGTTTTTATTTTACTTGTAAAATTAACAAGTAAAAAGAAGAATTTTGGGAGTTTATTATGCTCAAGAACGCGTGAAAGGGTAGAAAATGAAGCCGTATACACCAAATGTACAACTATGATTATTTAAAATTGTCACGGATTGCCTCCCCTTAGCTCTGCAGTAGTGGTCCACCAGTGGCCAACCTCAAGAGTATCTAATACAGGTCTTCAAATGTGTCTACCTTCGCACTAGATTACTCTTGGCAGAGTTGCAGATAGAAGGATAATGATGCTTATATCTCAAGGAAGTATTCACAAGATGTTTTCAGAAGTCAAGAACAATGCTGCATAGGGCACAGCACTATTAACTTATATCTGATCCGTCGCCTTTTGTGAAGAAATAAGCAGTGGTTTCAGCCCGTTCAAGCCCCCAGCTGGCGTAAATCCAGTGAAATTATATTATAAGTATTTGCTCTATAGATGTAGATATATGTCTAGATGTATACAGTTATACCTCGGAGATATTGCGGGTTCGGTTCCAGACCACCGCAATAAAGCGAATATCGCAATAAGCGGGTTATACACATTTTTTTGTTGCTGCTTCCCAGTGCATATAAAAGCCTAAAATCATGTTTACACTATGTCTATTAAGTGCGCAATAGCGCTAGGTCTTTAAAAAAAAGTGTATTGTAAAATTAAAAATACTTTATTGCTTAAAAAAAATGCTAATCTTCATCGTAATTTTTTTGCTGGTGCAGAACCAAAATCTATCGGAAGAAGAAGGCATGTTCTAATGAATAAACATGAATAATTTGAAAAAAGTGCAATTTCTGTGAATCACAATAACGTGAAGCGCAATAAAGCGAGGTATACCTGTATATATTAAAGAGTCTGGCTCATACGTTCGCTTTCATCAACAATGATTATTTTGTTTTAAAATAACATGTAACAAATTTAATAATCAATTAGTCTTAGCAGGTTAACACATTTAATAATCAGTCTTAGCAGGTTAAAATAGCGATGGAATGATGGTGAATTTTAGATGTAAATAAAATTGTCTTCACTGAGACTTGGTTTGAGGATTGATAAAAAATGTCCTTTTGCCATCCTTTTACAAGAACTTAGCTGGTCTAAGTGAGTCCTGCAGCCGTGGTTTCGTCATTTCTTCTGTGATGAGGGCACTTCTCCACACAACTCGTCCAAGGTAGGCGGTTAGTGTTAAGATTCCCTGCTTTTAACTCACACTAGTGGAGTAGAACTTTCGTCTTGCAGCTTCGTACCACGAACTTTTTGCTGCCCACCCACCAATGTTGCCCCTCTGAATAATTAAATTCTTTTGAGTACAAACAGCTTAACTCAGTGAAGATGATTAGAAATCACCAATATTCTTCTGGGTATTAAACTGGGAAAATATGGGCTTCGATAGCGCGAGTGCAATGATTTGTGCCTGAACTACAATTATCAATCTATATATCTCACAAAATGATTAGATACACTTTAGGCACATGTGATGTAATCATCACTCATCACTTATAATTTTGGAATCCTTTGTCCGATCCTTCTCTCAGGCTCTGGTAAATTGCTAGCTTGACGTGGCGATGCAGTCTGATCTGTGACTCCGATTTCGCTAGATTATATTGCCATTTCTCAGGTCGAGTCCCAGATTGTACTTTTAGACCAACTTGCCAATGAAAGTTAAAGTCTATTCTGGTTCTCAAATCAAGCCAATGGTAAGCTCTTTAGAACTATACGGGACGGGGTGTTAAATCATAATATCCCCCGCGTGTTTTAAAATATAAAATTTAAAATTCCAACCCGTGACCTCTTTCAGATATGTCCGTAATACTTCCGACTGCATCTTTATGCAAAATCACAAACAAATCTGTGAACGTATTTCCTGTCTAGATACTTTCCGCCCATATTGTCTCCTCTGACAGGTTATCTGTAATAATTACAGAGATTGCCAGCGGAAGCGATGACGTATTATCATTTGTGTGTGCGTAAATCCCTCAGACGTATTTCTTAGGCAGCCAATCTGGCTTTCTTTTCATTGATCATGGGCGACCACCTTGCGTCAACACAGATCGTCTCTATCAAAGGTGACTAGACGACTAAAGTGATAAACGTATTTTCCGCTGACCTGTTCAATTAGCGTGGTATTATTACGATTCACTTGGCGAAACATAAACAAGTCTGGGAGCGGCTCAGGGCAAAAAATGTAAAAACAGAAAATATGTCAAATAATAGTGTGGTAAAGTGGGATGTTATAAATATTTATAGGGGACTTAGTGTACTGACTGAGATCAGCTGTGAAGGTATCTATATTTAATAAGAGTAGCGTATTATAGATAACCTTACTTGCTTCCACATATGTATACCTCAGTCAGAATTATTCTGGAATAGTGTGATGACTACGTTATATGTCTAGGGTATGTGTATGATGAAGTGTAAGTCATAACAACAACAGACAGATAAACAATTTAATTTATTCCACCACACTTGACAACACTGTGACACTCACATACATAAAACACTCTACGAGGATATCTTAAAGGAGTCACTGATAACTTTTCAAATAACAATATGTATTCAGTGCTGTCATGAATGAATATGTGTCCTGATTCAAATACAAATGGAACCAGGAATCACAATCAATTTTAATTACAAGTTATATGTACAGAATTTCTCAATATGAATCTTGTAGTGACATGTATTTTTAATAGTATCCTATGTGTGTCAGTGGTGTAGTAGTAATATGAGGTAATACTGGTTTTGTTTTGTTCAAGCTCTGTTGGTATTTGTCATCATGACTTCAATAGTTTGTCTTTATTGGAACTAGTATTGGAGATGTTCTCAGTTCCTGATATTAAAACAATTAAATTCCCCTCTTAATTGTATTTTACACTGTCATTTTAAGATGGGGGTACATAATGTTGAGCTCCATGGCCACACTCTCTTATCTTGCGTGATGACTGCAGAAAAGGGCTCCTCTGCTCGATGAGTTCTGGAGCCACCCCACTGGTTGCTATATGGACCAAGGAGTATGCTGTCCACCTCTGGCTTCAGCAAAGCTCTGACCAGGTGCTGCTCAATAACTTTAAGACCACTGTCCCTGAAAACAAGAAGGATGTACCTTCTACGTCATAACTAATTTATACTCTCTTTCTACACTGAGCACAATACATCACAAACATTGAGTTCAGAGCGTTAGGCCAACTGTCAGCTTCATCTGAAATATTTTATACCAGTATTTCCCTCCCTAATGGTTACACGCCTCTGCAATTCCAGCATTATTTCTGTCTAATCAATAATCTAGGTGTCAGTGTACTGTTTGGCCATTCCATGCAGTTTTACTTTCCTCCGACACCTTCTGTTCAGGCTGGAGCATTATAGGCTTTACATCATGTTCGCTACTGAACTACACATATATACAGGCATAAATTAACAATTTACATTCAATTTTCATTAAAAGATATTGAATATTTCAAGCTTACCACAATTCATAGAATAATAAACAGTTTCGTTGACTGGCAATGAATATAGCACAACTCCGATCTGCCGATGTCCCAGGCTTTATTTTATAACAAATATACACTGGTGCTCAACGTACTGCTTCTTAGTAGGTTTATTACAAGATGTGGCAATGAACAGACGCTCTGAATCAAGTATATTCGCAGCTCTACCCAATGAAACCACGTCCACACATCTTTTCAAAAAAGTACCCCTTCTATTCGTTTCCCATAACAACACAAGATAGTATTTATAGCCCGACCAATCGTGTTTAGTCTTATATTTGTTGCGCTCCAATCAATTTGGAGTTAACATGGTAGGCTATTTCCGTAACGTAAGGTTTTTTTTCAAACACGTTATAAAAAAATTTTATGAGCAGAAATGATTTCATGCTGTCAGGCACCCCCACTATTTTTATTTTGGTTATAATTTGGTAATTCCTAGACTATTTGCGTAACGTTTTACATATTCTTTGTCAGCAAGCCCTAAGGAACCCAAATATACAAATTTAAAAGAGCTAAGTGGCTGCGTTCAAAATATGCAATTTCTTCTACCTCCTGTTTCGAAGATGTGCTGTCTGGGTACTGTAATGTTTTCAAACGTAAACCCATCTAATGTCATCTTTTCTAATAAGCGTTTTCCAGGTTTTTAAAACCTAACTCTGGGAAGGTTAGTGTTTTTTATCACTGTCCGTCTGAAAAAAAGTTAGTGCATGTGGCCTTACACGCGTGATAGTAGTAATTGTGTATCGCGCGACGCGAGTTTAGTGTTGCATGTGTCCTTGCTTTCATTCGCCCCTCTCTCTTTCTATTTGAGTCCATCTGTTCGTTCGTTTTGGTAACGTAGTATAATTAATGTTAGGATTAATTTAGGTCATTACGCAGTGTGCCTCTCAATGTTTTTCTTAGAAATGCAATACCCGTTTTAATGTGTTGTGGAAACGCTTGTATTTATGCAGTGGCTTATATTTAACGTGGAAACGTTACAATTTGCAGACGAAGCATAAAACAAAGGGGATTTCGAGTACTGTCATTGTGACAGCACTGTTCTTTACCATTCTTCTTCCTTTTATTAAATTTATTTGTTAGGCTTTGCATTTACCTTTTAATTTATATATGTGGATTGGAATATTCCACGACATCTCCCCTCTTAAAACAGACATTATATGTCAGTCCTTTATTCTATATACACATAGAGAAATTTATTATTATTTCTGGGGTTTAGGGTGATTCTCATCACATGGATGGCGGCTTAAAAAATCCGCTCCCAAATTTGTTTTTCCAGATATATATTCAATGCTAAAATTATATGGAGCCAAAAGTAAAGACCATCGGAGTAACCTAGAGTTCTCATGCCTAGCCTGTGCTAGAAACGATAAAGGTTTGTGGTCTGTTTGCAACTTAAATGCCTTCCCATACAGATAAATATTGAATTTCTTTATTGCCCATATTACTGCAAGACATTCTTTTTCGCTAGTTGAGTAGTTGATTTCAGCTTTATTCAACTTTCTGCTAGCATATGCCACTGGGCTTAATTCCCCATCCAATGCATCTGATTTCTGTAGTAGAGTTGCACCTAACCCAATATTACTGGCATCCGTTCTTACAATGAATTCTTGACTTAAGTCAGGTAATTTCAAAATAGGTTTGCTTGTGAGCTTTTCCTTCAATTCTTGGTAAGCCATTTCCACATTGTGGTGTCCATGTAATGCGATCTGGATGTCCTTTACGTGTCAAATCAGTTAACGGTGCACATATGGAATTAAAGTTTTTGATATACTTCTGGTAGAAACCACATAATGAGACAAAGGATCTCACGTCCTTCTTGGTTTGTGGTCTCGGGGCTTTCTGTAGTTTCTCTAAATTCTTTGGGTCAGGGGTCATGTTTCCCTGATAAACTGTGTGTCCCAAAAATTCCAATTCTTTACATCCAACGCAACATTTGGTTGGTCGGGCTGTTAAATTTGCCTCCCTAAGTCGATTAAACAGCATGTTCAGAGAGTCAATGTGTTCCTCAAATGTTTCTGTTGCTATAAGGATATCATCCATAAAATTTGTTATATATGGATTATTCAGAGGGTCCAATAATTTTCTCATCATTCTAGAGAAGACACTAGGCGCATTCTTCAATCCAAATGGCAATCTATTAAACTCATAGTGTCCTTCTGAGGTACTAAAAGCTAGGTATGGTCTAACCTCAGGCTTTACTGGAATCTGATAGTATCCTTTACTCAGATCCACTTTTGAGAAATATTTAGCTTTATTTAGTCTGGCAAACAGCTGATTTGTATCCGGCAATGGATCCACCTGTCCTTCTGTAATAGCATTCAGTCTCCTGTAATCTATACAGAGTCTATGTTCTCCAGAGGGCTTCCTTAAGAGTACAACACCGGAACTATACGAAGATTCACTGTGCGAAATAATTCCTTCCTTCAACAGATAGTCTATCTCTTCCTTCAAAGCTTTCTCCTTAGCAAACGGAATCGAATATGGTTTCATACAGACAGGTGTGGGGTCTATCAGTTTCATATCATATTCCAATAGGTTTGTATGCCCTGGTCGGTCTGTTAACACCTCTGCATGATTATTTAGAACCTGTTGCACTCTCTCTTTCTGAGTTTTCGTTAAATGTGTACTGATTTTCACCTGTGCTGCTGTCTCACAGGGGTGTAATGGATATTCAAATGATGAAAGTGGTTCCTTTTTCATCTCCATGGCGATGGACAAGGTCAACAAGTGTGTCTCTTCCTGATGTTCTCTTTCCAAATATTTCTTCAGGAGATTCACATGATAGATTTTTTCTTTCCCCTTCTTATCTATCTTATAATTTGTTCTAGACACCTTCTCTAAAACTGTATATGGACCCTGCCATCCAATTTGTAACTTATTCTGACTCCCGGGCAAAAGAAGCAGTACTTTCTCTCCCACAGCCAAATTTCTGTCTTTCGCCTTCCTGTTATAATAGGCAGCATGTTTCTTCCTGGCTTGTTTCAAATTTTCATTGGCAAGTTTCCAGCCAGTTTTTAAACGAGTGGTCAGCTCATTCACATATTGGTATGAAGATGTAATGTTTTCCTCTGCCTTTTCATCAGTCCACGTTCTTAACAAAGCTTCGAGTGGACCTTTTATTGGCCTTCCAAACAATAATGTTGCCGGGGCCATACCGGTTGAACTATGGGGTACCTCCCGATAAGCAAAGAGGGCGGCGTGCAGGTACTGGTCCCATGTATCTGGTTTTTCGTGTGCCAACTTTCTCAGGATCGACATCAATGTGCCGTTAAATCTTTCCACTTGGCCGTTCCCTTGGGGATGGTACACACACTACAATGGAAGTGTTTGGCCTGGAAGATCCTGAAAACTTCTTCAGTTAGTTTCCCCTTGAACTGAGAGCCATTATCAGTCAAGATTTGATTGGGAAAGCCTAACCTTGTGAAAATTGTGAGCAATGCCTCTGCCACATGTTTAGAATCAATCGATGACAGGGCTACTGCCTCTCCCCACATAGAACAAGTGTCCACCAGAGTCAGAATGTAGCTGTTCCTTCTCTTGGTTCGGGTGAGAGGTCCCACAAGATCCACGGCAACTCTCTCAAAGGGTGTTCCCACTATGGGCATTTCCCCCAGAGTTGCTGGTGCAGTCCAATGTTTAGGTGCTACTCGTTGGCACTCTGGACAGGATTTTACATATCGTTTGATATCTTCAGTTATTCCTGGCCAGAAATAGTGACAAGCTATTCGCTGTCCTGTTGCGCTGATTCCCATATGACCACTGAAGGGAATCGCATGCCCTAGTTCCAACACTTTAGTCCTATATGAAGTGGGAAGGACCAGCTGTCCGTGACCATTGGATTCAGATCCAGCCTTCCTATATATCAGTTTGTTCTTCATATAAAACTCTCCCTTGCCTGGAGGTGTATGAGATTTGGGCAACTTCTTGAAACATGGCTTGAGCGTTTTTGTCCTCAGCCTGTGCCTTCCTCATCTCATCTGGGTGAGTATTTATTGGATTATCCTCCTCCTTTTTAGACTGTGATCTGGTCTGCACTGTTGCCAATATCACAGGTCTCTTGGGATTCCCCAAGAAGACATATCTACACCCCAATATCAGAGGGTAGATTGGCTCATTTATCACTGCTGCTTTTATGATTCCTTCCACATATCGCGTTTTCACTTTTATTCGGGCGACGGGAAGTGTCATGGTAGCTACATCCTTGGTTGCAGTTTGAATCTCCACTGTTTCTGTGGTGTATTGATCGGCCTGCACCAGGTGAGAACTCACAACGGAATCGTAATCTAAACCGGTATCATATAAACACCTTATAGTGACACCATTACAGATGACATCTTCACACACTGGGGGGTGGTATGGTTCCTGTAGTTCTTCAGGTTTGACCTTCTTTTCCTTTTTCCCCGATGTCATAGCAGCACAATGAGGAGGTTTCCTTCTACAATGGTCAGTGTCATGATTGTTCATCTTACAATTTTTACACCACCTTTTTCCTTGGTTGAAAGATTTTCTTTCATCATATTTCCTTTCATCGAATTGTGGGAATTTATTTTTATTTTCATACCGTGGCCTATCAAATTGGTGCTTACCTTTGTTTTGATCCTTAGGATCAAATTTATTAAAGTTCTGTGGTGCCCTAAAGTTATCCACTTGTTTCTTTTTATTACCTGTTACCTCTGCTTGAGCTGCTTGATACCTTTCAGCAACATTTAGCAACTCACCCAGCCTCTCTGCACCTTGTTCCATGAGAAACTTTCTCAGGTCTGGAGCCATGGACTCTCTTAATTGCTCTATAAGGACCATTTCCTTAAGATCTTGGGTTTTCCCCAGAGAAGTCCATTTCTCCAAGTATGTCTCTATTCGTGCAGAGAACTGGTGATAGGTTTCACCTGACAGTAGTTTAGCATTCCTAAATTTTTTCCTATAAAATTCTGCATTCTTTTCATATCTTAACAAAAGAGCCTGCTTTAGCATGTCATAATTTTCCTGATCACCTCTGCTCATTTTTGCAAAAACTTCATAAGCTGCCCCACGAAGTCCTTGAGATAACTTTAAGCTCCACCTTTCTCTCTCTAACCCATACGTGGTAGCTAATAGTTCATACCTATTTAGATAGCTCTCTATATCATCGTCTTTCTCAACAAAATGATCTAAATGAAAATTCATAGCTGAGGTTGAGGCTCCTTGGCTAGCAGTGGCATCAGAGGCAAAGGGACTGGCACCATTTTCAGGAGCATGGCCTTGAAACTCAAACTCCCTTAGTCGTAACTCATGTTCCCTTTGTAATCTTTTATCTTCTGCTTCCCTTTCTGCAGCTAATTTCTTCTCTTCCCTTTCTGCAGCTAATTTCTTCTCTTCCCTTTCTGCAGTCAATCTTCTTTCTTCTGCAGCCTGTCTTCTTTCCTCGGCTTCCAATGCTTTAGCCTCTTTGTCAGCCTCAATCTGCAACCTCTTAGTCTCAGCCTCAATCTGCAACCTCTTAGCCTCAGCCTCAATCTGCAACCTCTTAGCCTCAGCCTCAGCCTCAAATTGTAACTTCTTAATTTCCCTTTCAGCCTCTAACTTTCTTTCGGCTTCAAACCTTCTTTCTTCGCGTTCAATAAATTTGTCACATTCAGTAGTGACATAGGCAACCATAACTTGCCCATCTAATCCTAACTCTTTTGCAGTCTGAACAGCAGCAGATCGAAATTTGGCTAGGTCCGCCATTGTCTATCAGGTAAGTTTATACAATGTCTAACTAACAATTCAATCTCTAAATATATATCTAATGGACAACACAGGCACCGAGAGCTCAACCTTATTTAATTCCACCCAAGGATACCTTTTTAATTCTTATTATTCCCTGAAGTGAATTACCCCCAATATTTGTAATAGGTAAAGATTCAAAATCCCAAGAGCGAGACCCCAATATATGTGGTAAAGTGGGATGTTATAAATATTTATAGGGGACTTAGTGTACTGACTGAGATCAGCTGTGAAGGTATCTATATTTAATAAGAGTAGTGTATTATAGATAACCTTACTTGCTTCCACATATGTATACCTCAGTCAGAATTATTCTGGAATAGTGTGATGACTACGTTATATGTCTAGGGTATGTGTATGATGAAGTGTAAGTCATAACAACAACAGACAGATAAACAATTTAATTTATTCCACCACACTTGACAACACTGTGACACTCACATACATAAAACACTCTACGAGGATATCTTAAAGGAGTCACTGATAACTTTTCAAATAACAATATGTATTCAGTGCTGTCATGAATGAATATGTGTCCTGATTCAAATACAAATGGAACCAGGAATCACAATCAATTTTAATTACAAGTTATATGTACAGAATTTCTCAATATGAATCTTGTAGTGACATGTATTTTTAATAGTATCCTATGTGTGTCAGTGGTGTAGTAGTAATATGAGGTAATACTGGTTTTGTTTTGTTCAAGCTCTGTTGGTATTTGTCATCATGACTTCAATAGTTTGTCTTTATTGGAACTAGTATTGGAGATGTTCTCAGTTCCTGATATTAAAACAATTAAATTCCCCTCTTAATTGTATTTTACACTGTCATTTTAAGATGGGGGTACATAATGTTGAGCTCCATGGCCACACTCTCTTATCTTGCGTGATGACTGCAGAAAAGGGCTCCTCTGCTCGATGAGTTCTGGAGCCACCCCACTGGTTGCTATATGGACCAAGGAGTATGCTGTCCACCTCTGGCTTCAGCAAAGCTCTGACCAGGTGCTGCTCAATAACTTTAAGACCACTGTCCCTGAAAACAAGAAGGATGTACCTTCTACGTCATAACTAATTTATACTCTCTTTCTACACTGAGCACAATACATCACAAACATTGAGTTCAGAGCGTTAGGCCAACTGTCAGCTTCATCTGAAATATTTTATACCAGTATTTCCCTCCCTAATGGTTACCACGCCTCTGCAATTCCAGCATTATTTCTGTCTAATCAATAATCTAGGTGTCAGTGTACTGTTTGGCCATTCCATGCAGTTTTACTTTCCTCCGACACCTTCTGTTCAGGCTGGAGCATTATAGGCTTTACATCATGTTCGCTACTGAACTACACATATATACAGGCATAAATTAACAATTTACATTCAATTTTCATTAAAAGATATTGAATATTTCAAGCTTACCACAATTCATAGAATAATAAACAGTTTCGTTGACTGGCAATGAATATAGCATAACTCCGATCTGCCGATGTCCAAGGCTTTATTTTATAACAAATATACACTGGTGCTCAACGTACTGCTTCTTAGTAGGTTTATTACAAGATGTGGCAATGAACAGACGCTCTGAATCAAGTATATTCGCAGCTCTACCCAATGAAACCACGTCCACACATCTTTTCAAAAAAGTACCCCTTCTATTCGTTTCCCATAACAACACAAGATAGTATTTATAGCCCGACCAATCGTGTTTAGTCTTATATTTGTTGCGCTCCAATCAATTTGGAGTTAACATGGTAGGCTATTTCCGTAACGTAAGGTTTTTTCAAACACGTTATAAAAAAATTTTATGAGCAAAAATGATTTCATGCTGTCAGGCACCCCCACTATTTTATTTTGGTTATAATTTGGTAATTCCTAGACTATTTGTGTAACGTTTTACATATTCTTTGTCAGCAAGCCCTAAGGAACCCAAATATACAAATTTAAAAGAGCTAAGTGGCTGCGTTCAAAATATGCAATTTCTTCTACCTCCTGTTTCGAAGATGTGCTGTCTGGGTACTGTAATGTTTTCAAACGTAAACCCATCTAATGTCATCTTTTCTAATAAGCGTTTTCCAGGTTTTTAAAACCTAACTCTGGGAAGGTTAGTGTTTTTATCACTGTCCGTCTGAAAAAAAGTTAGTGCATGTGGCCTTACACGCGTGATAGTAGTAATTGTGTATCGCGCGACGCAAGTTTAGTGTTGCATGTGTCCTTGCTTTCATTCGCCCCTCTCTCTTTCTATTTGAGTCCATCTGTTCGTTCGTTTTGGTAACGTAGTATAATTAATGTTAGGATTAATTTAGGTCATTACGCAGTGTGCCTCTCAATGTTTTTCTTAGAAATGCAATACCCGTTTTAATGTGTTGTGGAAACGCTTGTATTTATGCAGTGGCTTATATTTAACGTGGAAACGTTACAATTTGCAGACGAAGCATAAAACAAAGGGGATTTCGAGTACTGTCATTGTGACAGCACTGTTCTTTACCATTCTTCTTCCTTTTATTAAATTTATTTGTTAGGCTTTGCATTTACCTTTTAATTTATATATGTGGATTGGAATATTCCACGACAAATAGGACGATGAAGGAGAGAAGGGCGCAAAAGTACATGCACAAAACGTTTTGTGACAAAAATCTAAACTTCAAAAATGTGTGTTTGTTTTAAATTATGGCTAGAGCCGGTTAGCCGGTTTGTCTTCTCGTGACTGGGTCATCTCGACATAAACGTTCTTGGCTATGTGTGTATGTGGTTATTTGTACACATAATAAAGTCCTAAAATCCGGACCACCCGAGAATCCGGACTTTTTTTGAAAACTCAAACTTTTTAAAATGTCTGGGCGTTTGAGTGTGAGAGAGCGCATGCGCGCGTGTGACCGCTACATAGCGCACGGCTGTTTGTGCCCTATACCAGAGCGCTCTTTTAGTTTCGGTGACCAGAATTCTGATACCGGGTATAAAATTTTGTGTGCACCGTAAAAGACTATTTAAGTTTTTGGCGGGGAAAATCAGCTGATGTGTGAGTAAAATCAGTAAAATATAAATCATTACACACTCGTTCTGGATAAACACAGCGCTAAAATTCTTTTGTGTACTATAACTTTGTTCTGTGTTCTATTTTTGATTGCATTTTTATTTGTTTGAAATTAGTTTTGACGGAGTTACAGACTTTTGAAAACAGCGTCATCATTTAAGGAAATTCATAAAATAAGTAATCTTTTTATTAATTTAATATCTAAAAATCGGCCCATTCGTTTGAGTTTATAATTATAAAGACTTCTCGAAGGGAAGCTAAAGATTATTTCCACATACTTTTTTTTTGGTTTCATATCTTGAGAATGTGTGGTAGTCAGTTTTGTGAGTGTGGCATTACAAGAACAAGCATATTGTCACCAGATTTTATAGCATTTAAATCCCTTTAAACGCATTCCTGATACCCACAAATCTTAAATAAGGTAGTAAAAAAATAACTTTTTGTAAAGCACCATCTGTTTTTGCATTTTCATTCATTTATAATGATATTTAGCTACGTATATAAGCGTCAGAAAACATGTAAAGCTATAGATAGATTACTTCCACATAATTTGATCTATCTTTCAAGTCTTGTTAATCTTCTATTTATAATATGAATTTTTTTTTTTAATTGTGTGTGAGATAAGGACTGTTCCATTGGTGTTCTTTGGTAGACAATCCTGTGCACACGACGGCTGCCAGCGAATTCTAAGTAACTGTTTGTATATCTTCTTTCATTCAAAGTTACAATGCAGGTAGTAAATTTAGAGAAACCAAATTCTAAATCTAATACCATCCTTTTATCAATGGCTAGAGTCACTAAAATATTTAGAGTGGGATGGTAAACAAGTTGTTGTTTTCTTATTCGGGGATTATTTCCTTGTTTTGCTGGAGACACCACAGATATGGGTATATTCCTTGAGTTCCAGACAAACCAAACATTTTCATCAAAGACATCCAGAGAGCATACAACTTGCAAACCAAGAAGTTTGGCCATGTTGATAAGAGATTACAATAGATATATGAAATATGGGAAAGGGAATAAAAGGCAAGTGGCACATTACCATAATTGTTTACACAAACCAATGTTAGAGATTGAAATTGAAAATGTAGCTCCTCCTTACCTTCATATTTTATTAGGCATTGTTTTGAAACACCACAGACTTCTAGAACAGGTAGCTGATACAATAGACGCAAAGATATTTGAGAATTCGCAAGAGATACATGCAAACATTAGTACTTTTAAGAACTTGAAGAGATTTAGTAGGAACTGGAAATAGGCAGAAGAATTAGGAGCTAAAATTGAATTTTTCAGGTAGGTATTGAACTTTGTGAGGATAAGGAGGAGACAGATAATTTTAAAGTTAGACTTGAAAATGCACAAGATGCGCTGGCCAAACTTCAGTTTCAAGATCTGTGTACTAGGTCTGGTCCAGTTTGCTCACACATGGACAAGGTACTAGCCAAACACAAAATCATACAACAGGCTTATAATAGCAGAGCATTTACAGGGAATCACTGCCACAGATATCTCACACAAAAAAGTTTATAAAGATCTTACAAGAGCAATCATTACACAAACACTGAAAATTACAGACAAACAAGATATAACTAACATAGCTTTTATTGCCCAAGAACAATTCAACTCACTGAAAGAAGCATTTGAGAAAGTACACAACAAAATATCACACAGAAAACCAATTAGTAAAGAATCAATAACAGCATCGATAGAGACTTATATGTCTTTGTTCAGAAAGCTATTCCCTAGTAAGACAATTCATAAACAGCACATATTAGAAAAACATTGCGCAGACTGGATCAGAACTCATGATGTATGATTGAGATAATTGTTAGCTCTCATGTTCTGGGGACAATTGGGTGTGTTATTTTAAGGTTATAAATGTGGACATGCAATTTAAACTTTCGATAATTAATGTTTGACGCATGAAACCAAAACAAAACTTTGATATCCATTTTTTGCAGGTTTTCTACTTTTGATTTCTGTAATTTGTTATGCATGTTGATTGTGACCGTTTTAGTGTAAATTGAATTAGAAACAAACCATAACAAAATGTAAAAAAAAAAAAACGTAAATTTTACACTATTTCAGACTATTATATCTTCTGTTCTAATTGTGATAAAATGTTTGTTCTTGTTCTAAAATTTACTCTAACATTTCTAGTCTAGCTTTACGCAAAATTAAAGCCGGTATTTATAATAATAAAGTAGCATAAAAGCAATTCAAACATGTTTTGGGGACAATTGGGTGTGTTATTTTAAGGTAATAAATGTGGACTTGCAATTTAAACTTTCAATAATTAATGTGTGACGCATGAAACCAAAACAAATCTTTGATATCCATTTTCTGCAGGTTTTCTACTTTTGATTTCTGTAATTTGTTATGCATGTTGATTGTGACCGATTTACTGAAAATTGCATTATAAACAAACCATAACAAAATATAAAAAAAACGTAAATTTTACACTATTTCAGACTATTATATCTTCTGTTCTAATTGTGATAAAATGTTTGTTCTTGTTCTAAAATTTACTCTAACATTTCTAGTCTAGCTTTACGCAAAATTAAAGCCGGTATTTATAATAAAAAAGTAGCCTAAAAGCATTAATTAAGCCCTATCAAAAGTAAACATCGCCACATGTTTTTCCCATTAGGAAGCTGACCACGTGACCTCTGTCAAGTGGGCTATAAATAGCGCGGTCGGGGAAAAAGGGGAAATAACTAAAAGATCGCTCGCAAACAGCCGTGAGCGGCAACAAGCGACAGCACGGACCAGACGAATGCCATTCAAAATGATCAACTAAACTGTGACAGCGCCATAATTTTGTGCCGTATGTACTCTTTCCATCTTTACAAACCCTTGATAATGGCCCCTAAAGTAGATAAACTTAGTGGTATGAAGAGAAGATATAGCACGTTGAAACTGAGTGATAAACTTGAAATAATTAAGAAATTAGAAAATGGTATGAGCAGTGCTGCTCTAATGGTAACTTACGACATCGGAAAGTCTACAATTTACGATTTAAAAAAAAAAAAGGCAAAGAATAAAATTTAGAATTTACAGTCTCGTCTGAGCCTTACAATAAAATTGATGAAAGAAAAAGTTTACATAAGCCAAAATTAGAAAATCTAGATAAAGTGTTGCACGAATGTAAATGATGATGTGATAACGAATCACATTTCGGTAATAATGATGATAATGTGTTGCACGAATGGTTTTTGTTAAAACGATGAGAAGTTATGGCAATTTCTGGACCGATGTTTATTGCCAAAGCAAAGTCTTTTAAGGAGCAAATGAACATTGAATCGGAATGTGCATTTAGTGATGGATGGGTTAGGAATTTCAAGATTCGTCATTGTATTAGACAGTTAGATATTGCTGGAGAAAGACAATCGGCTGATACACAAGCAGCAACCAAATATACTGCAACATTTGAAGAAAACAAATTGGCAAATTTCAACGACCACGGGCTTCGTAAAGCAGAAGGCATCTGAAGTGCAAGAACTGATGGAATCGGTTAAATTAGCTCGGGAAGACAACCCTCTACGCAAACGTAATGAAGATGACATAGAAGAATGGATACGCACTGAAGATGATGTTAAGTTCCAGCCACTTTCACTGATCAAGAAATCAGTGAAAGCATTATAACTCCTGATAAGACGGAAGAGAATTATTCAGAAGACGACAAAGTTGAAAAAAGAACAGATATATTTGGTTACTGCAGAAAAGTGCACGAAAACAGTTATTAAATTCGTGGAACAGAACCATAGCTTTAGTCTTCAAAACTTCATTCATGTACAAATGATGCAGAATAATCTTATTACAAAGAAATTACAAAGTCGTAAACAAGGCGATATACAAAAGTATTTAAAGGAAACAATAGGAACGTCTGCCGACCAAACTAGAGCCCCATCGACACGCAGTGCAGTAGACGCGACAGAAGTCGTGGAAATGAACGAATAAATATACTCATTTTGATAAATGAAGCGTTCTGTATTTGTCAATGAATAAACCAACAAAATGTGCCTGTTTATCTCTTCTTTATTCGTCCTTAAATTTGAATTTTAAAAGTACTGCATGAGAATCCGGAAAATCCGAACCGAACAAATCCAGATTTTCGGACTTTTACTGTGTGTATATCTATATATATGGTTTATGCGGTATTGTTCCAATATCTGTTTACTGTATTGTTTTACAGGTTCTTATTTACGCCAGGAAAACGTCAATTTTTGGTTGTTTCATCCTTGCTGTCTCTCCGGATTACCCACTACGCTTTATGTGATCATTGTACTCGTACATTTATAGTGCCATCGTTCTTTGCTACATTATATATCTTCGCGTGCAATAGTCACTGACCAGATATCTCGAGACGCAAGTCTTTTTTGGAAGTTTTTGGTGTCCTTCGATTGTGAGTTCAGTTTCTCTTAAATCCTTGGTTCCTTCTCCGGATGTATTAAATAAATGCCTTTACTTTTTCCAACCATTGCTGCACTGGCAAATGAAATGCCGAGGCGCAGGGTCGCTGCAAAGGGTGCCAACTGCAGTAAAGGCCCGACGCGTTTAATGAAGCAAAAAAGAGAAACTTGTTCATTAATTCTGGAAGTTCTATGATTTGGGTTGATGTACCGAGTATCCGATTGATTTTATTCAAACTGTGCCTTCTTTTCAGCTGGTCTTTGTTGTGTTTTTAAGGACCCCTTTCTGCGTATCTTTATCTTCAATTTGTCAGATCCTTTTACCCAAATATAACCTTGCCTATATTCTAGAGCAGCCACTCTCAACCTTTTACCCTGAAGGAACTCGTGAAATAATTTTACAAGTCTCACGGAATCCCTGCACAAAAATCATTATATACGAGTATATGTATAGCTCAGGGTACCTTGACATGATCAGTAAGTTGTAAATATAATTATAACTGCAAAAGCTCTTTTGAGCAGAGAATGATTTTTTTTGTCTGTGGGTCTGTTTATTTTGGCCAGCTTATTAGCCTACTCTTTGTGTGTAGTATCTCCTCCCCACAAAGGATATCAGCTGTAATAGTGCCAGGTAGTAGAGTTGGTAGAAGAAACTTAAGTATTTCCTGTTTTTTTAATGTCATGATTTTATTTTTACCTTATTCAGATAGGCCTAAAAGGCTTATCACAAATTTGTAATCCGCAAGATGCTAATGAAATATGGGATGTGCAAGAGTAGTTATCTTCCATATTTTAAGCTAAAACGACTTTTTAGCCAACCCTATCTTTAAAAAAATAAAGTAGCTAAGCTTAACTACTTACTTTCTTGAAATTAATCTTTTTCTTTCCCTTTCATAAATTAGAAAAAATTCATAAGGTAAATATATTACATTTCTCTTTAATAACTGGCTTACATCAAAATGGGATTTAATTTTTCTAAGGTAGGCTCGGTAGATTTTATTTAAATAAAGGTTGTAAATTGATTGTAATTAATGTTATTTACAAAATAAAAATGTATTGGCAATGTTGCTACTAAAAGTGACGAGAGAAAGCAACAGGAATAAAAATATATCCTGCTACGTACCTGCGTCCGCTAGCATCGTCCAGCGCGCAAAGTTAAAAACAAAAACCACGTTTATATTTCTTCAATCCCGATCTCTCACGGAACCCCTAAAGATCTCACGGAACCCCTTGTTGAGAAACCCTGCTCTTTAGGTTACCCATGCAGTTCCCGTGAATCTCCGAGGAGTTAGAAAGAGCAGAATTACTACTTCATTAAGCATCGTATAAGACGACTAATAGGAGATTGTGTATGTAACTGGCAAACCTCATCGCGTAGGGTATCCAGCTAAACGAACCATCGCTGCAAGAACATATGAAGGTTTTCTGCTGGTTTCTTTGCAAAGGGACCAGTAGCAGTGGTAGTCCCAAGTCCCATAAGGAGCAAGGAGTGGAATGATGATGACAATCTGGAGATAAGGATAAGAATGCCAAATTATCTTAACCTACTTTCAAACACTAACACGAAAAAAACTAGCTCTTTCGAGCCATACGAAAAGCCCCCTCTTAAGATCCATACGAAAAGCCCTCTTATAAGAACCATACGAAAAGCCCTCTTATAAGAACCATACGAAAAGCCCTCTCTTTTTTTTTCTCTAACCAGCGGCATTCGAGCTTTCCAGCCCTTTTGGCCCAATGACATGTCATTGCGAGGCTGGGGAGACAGTGAACTTTCCTTCTAACCCGGTCAGGAGCTTCGCTCCTTCCCATCCACAAAGGGTTTATCTGCAGGATAGCCGTTCAGGTTATTCAGTCAAATCCCGGTCGATGACACTTCTACAAACGACAGCGCCCGGGCTTGAACCTTGAAAACCTGGTCGCTAGCGCAACTTTGTAACCATTACACCAGCGCGGCTCCCAAAGCCCTCTCTTAAGAGCCACACAAAAAGCCCTCTCTTAAGAGCCATACGAAGTCCTCTTTTACGAACCATACGAACAGCCTTCTTTTAAGAGCCATACGAACAGCTCTCTCTTAACAGCCATACGAACAGCCCTCTCTTAACAGCCATACTAACAGCCCTCTCCTTAAGAGCCATACGAACGAAAAGCCCTCTCTTTTAAGAGCCATTCGAAGTCCTCTTTTAAGAGCCACTTTGTGTCCTTGCATAATGTCTGTTCATTTTCTATTCAGCGGTGGCTTTAAAAAAAAAAAAAAAAATCGATACATGTAGTGGGTATAAACACAAGAACCAACCGTTTTATGTCACCGCAAATGGAACTGTATTGATTTAGGCTCGCATTTTACGACAATAAGCTTGCACGAACATCGTTAACAACGCCATTACACAATCATTATCGCAGATACCAACAATAAGACGTTTTAATGGATGATACTTAGTAAGAATCAAATTCGACCAGAACAAAACAAGGTGTTAATGTAGAAATCACTAACGGCGGAGGGATTAACAGAATCGTTGATGAAATCAACAGATGAAATGGGGACGGTTACGGCCTGTATTAAAAATGCACATACGCGTATGGCAATGAAAAGGAATCCTAAAGATAACAGGAAGTATGGAGAACACCACCAGATAAGAGTACAGAAACTGGAAAGATCTGTAATGAGCTGGATGCTTTTGGGGAAGGGTGAAGAGGCTAGCAAACTAGGTTTAAACAGAAAGTCAACTATTACATGGATTGGATGGCACAGACAAGAGGCTACGATTGGTCAGGTGACCAGGGTTGAAAATATATCCAAAGAGGAAGAGTGGAGTAAGTCGGGGAGAACTGGATAAACTATCAGCAGGTCATCATTAGCCTTGGCAGAGAGTGCAGATCTTGGGGCAAAGGAAAAGCAGAGCTGGATATTAATCAGCTGATAAGTGATCATTCTGGGGATGATGACGCCATTGTGTACATTGATGTGTCTGTAGTGCGCGGTGAGAAATCAGGATGGGGCTTTTCTGCGAGAATAAAGGGCAGGGTCGTCGCTGAACAGTGGACCCTACATGACAACAACCTCCAGCATGAGAATGGAGGTAGAGGCAGTAACTGCAGCACTGAGGTGGCTGTCTGAAGCTCCATCAACCAGGGCAGTTATATTGTCAGACTCTCAAGCCATGCTTCGGCAAGTTCAGAACGGATGGCTGCGGCAGGAATGGAAAACATCAATAGAATCCTAAAGTCTTCAAGAACTGGTGTGGATCTACTGTCCTGGTCATGCAGGGGTATGTGGTGATGAGAGAGCTGACAGACTGGCATCGAGAGCACCCATAGTGGGGTGCACTGGACATGGATAAGGGAGAGATACTAAGGGCAATTAATGATCGCATGCTTGATAATGACACTGCAATGGATGAATCAACACAGCTGAGATTGATGGAGTTTGGGATCAAACATGGGACTAGCAGAGATGGACGTGAGAGAGGATGTGTTCGTCGTATGTACAACCAGCGTGCTACAGGTACAATTAGCATTCATACTCTTCGACATTAAATAAATTCCTCAGGGAGACTGAGCACCTATTGGTTTGCCCAGAGTGCAGTGAGGTCGATTCTGATTAACAATAACAACTATTAGAGTTTATGCTCCATTGGGAGATACGGGGAAAAATTATCAATTTACCACTCAGAGACCATCACTTGAAGACTTGATTCACCATTCAAAACCCACAGACTTGTCGATTCCGCTCGTACACTTGTCAATTCATTACTATGAAACTTGTCTAATCATCGCCCATACTCTTGTCAATTTATTACTCAGAAACGTAACGATCCATCGCCCATACATTTGTCAATTCATTACTCAGAAACGTAACGATCCATTGCCCATACACTTGTCAATTCATTACTCAGAAACATAATGATCCATCACACATATGCTTGTCAATTCATTACTCAGAAACATAATGATCCATCACACATATGCTTGTCAATTCATTACTCAGAAACATAATGATTCATCACACATACGCTTGTCAATTCATTACTCAGAAACATAATGATCCATCACACATATGCTTGTCAATTCATTACTCAGAAACATAATGATCCATCACACATACGCTTGTCAATTCATTACTCAGAAACGTATCGATTCATCGTAAAGCAAAGGCAGTGATGAACAGGCGGTTCACCCTACTGCATAAAGTAGAGACCTGGTATAGGGAAGTCTCTAACACCTCACTCCCCAAAGGAAGTTTCTGCTAAGGGACTACCTATGAATATTAATCTAAAAGTCAACATTGACTAAAGTCAATGATGGCGTTAATAAGAACAGTATTGAAGTTAAGGGAATAGACAGGCCTAGGCAAACAGTCAACAGCATTTGAATAGCTCTGATATCAACCCTGACAAAATTTTAGATCACTTTCTGGGAGCCGCAGTAGCGCAGTGGTTAGTGCACTGGTTTCCTAGCTCGGTGGTCCATGGTTCAATCCCCAGTTGAGGTGGGATTTTTTTAGACCAAAAACGGCTCCGGGGTCAACCCAGCCTCATGAAGTGGGTACTAGAGCAACTCTGGGAAGGTTAAGGCGGCCGGCGTGATGCTGACCACATCACCCCTAGTGGTGTAAGAAGTAAGACAATGAAGTAAGAAGTAACAGAAGAGACAAAATAAATACACTGATGACTTGGCAAAAGACGGAGAAATAGGGAACATGAGCAACTTATTCAACAGTACAAAGAAATTAAGAGGAAAATGTAAGCAATTAAAAGGCCTTAACAAAAGCAAGAATGGACAATTGCTTAGCAACATAAAACAGCAGATGAAATGATTGACAAAACATTCTGAGGAGCACCTTATTGGGTCAGCAAGGTTTCATTTTCTTTGCAATACTATCCATGGTTTCAACCCTAACATCCAGCCAACAGAAAAGAAGTTACAAGTTAACTATGACAAACCACACAAAGAAGAAATAAAGAAAGCCATAATACCTCTAAAAGATGGAAAGCTGTGAGTTCAGATGCCATTCCATTGGAGGCAATCTATACGCAAACTACTTGGTAAAGTCTAGAACAGAGAAGAAATACCAGCAGAATAAAGGAAAGTTGCCAAAGAAGCAAGATTTCCAAAAGTGTGTAAATAAACAGTGAAATAGTGTTACAGTCATCATCATGTGACGTATTCTTTCCAGAACGTTGTCTCCATTAAAGCTGCTCTGAACGCATCACGATTCTGGGCAAGTCGACCTGCATCAGCCAAAGACAAGTTCAGACTCTCTGTGATGTCCTGGGTCCACCGTCGTCTAGGTCGACCCCTTCCCCTTTTTCCAGGGACCATGCCTTCCATCACTGTTTTTTTCCAGACTATTATGTCTTTTTATATGACCGAAAAATTTCAGCTTCCTTATTGCGATGGTATTTAGGAGCCAATGTTCCTGTACGTTTAGTGAGTGCAGTACTTCTCTGTTGGTCTTTTTTTCTGTCCAGGGTATTCTCAACATCCTTCTGTAGCATTTCATTTCGAATGATGTAATCTTTTTTGCAACTGTTTTATTGAGTGTCCAAGTCTCGCAGCCATATGTTGCTACTGGGAATATAAATGCTCTGTTCAGTTGTAACTTTGTTTCTTTGCTTGTGCCTTGCCATAGGTTTTTCATCTGTATTAGTGTTACAGTGCAGGGGGAAAAAATAACTTGTACAAACAAGATATCCACTTATCCTGAACATTATAATAGAACTTGAAATTGAATTCACCAATTTTCATTGAATTTGTAGATCGTAAAAAGGCATTTGATAGTTTCAACAGAGAATCACTTTCTAAACTGATGAGGTACTGTGAAGTCCCATTAACAACATTAAGAAAACACATCAAGACATGAAATGCACAATTCTTCATGAAGGACAACTTACGGAACTCTTTCAGATAAGAACCAGATTGTTGCATTTGTCACAAATTCTCTTTCAACTGGCCATATACTAGCTAGACGATGACAATTAATAACATTAACCACCAGAAGTCGAACTCAAGTGAACTCTGATATAGCAGCTGGATTATCTATATTATGCCAATGATCTTGCCCTTCACTCCTATCTTCTTCTTTGATCCTTAGCCATCACGCCTGGTGGCGTCTTGTAGGGCAGCAACAAATTGCTTCCACTTTGTTCGATTGGCGGCCATCCTTCGTACAGTGCCCCAACTCTGGTTCATTCTTTGCATCTTGGCCTCCACAGTTCTCTGCCAAGTTGTTTTTGGTAGACCTCTCTTTCGCTTTCCTTCGGAGGTCCATAGAATAGCTGTTCTTGTAATGACATCAGGGTCTCTTCTGAGAACTCCAGCCGATGCCAGTTATGATGGTGTGCATGTCCTCTTGGTTATTCCGAATAAGTAATTCTTGGTTGGTGATGGTATTCGGCCAAAAGATTCAGTGAATTTTCCTTAAGCAGATTGTGTGGAAGGAGGTTAGTTTCAACATTCTCTTCTCTGTTACTCTCAAGCATTCCGCACCATAGAGAAGCACAGAAAGTACACAGCTCTCATAAAATCTTAATTTGGTGTTTGTGCTGTACTGGGAAGACTTCCAAATGTTGTTGAGAAGAGCAAAGGCTGTTCTCGCTTTATTCATTCTGTTGTTGATGTCCTTGCTTGTTCTGCCATCTGGTGTTACTATGCATTGTAGGTATGTAAATGTCAATCTTATAACAGAAATCAAATGCAAGACGAAATGAGACTGGATGAGAAGTCTGGATCAGAAAATCTACAGAGAAAAAATAAAGATTACGAGCATATGTCAGCTAGACTGCACTTGGAAAAACATTCCTACACAATGTGCACTCACAGGTATATCTTGGAGCACCATAGATGATGCTGGAGTAATGGACATTGGCATCACACAAAATACAGAATGCAAGAGAAGCTTTCATGGTATGGAAACACATGTTTACGGGACATCAAAATAAACCAAGACCAACATAAAAGAAAAACATTCAACTTGAATGTTAGGGCTAGTGTATTGGTTCTGAAATATGGAGAACAAACAAAAATGACAACCAAGGAGTTACAGACTTATATAACTCTGTGCTGGTCCAGAATAATAGGATTAAAATGGTATGGCAAAACCACCAATGTGGAACTGAAAGAAACAACTAGACGGAACAAATGCCAGTAGAACATGAGGTATGGAAAAGACATTGGATGAGACTCACTGAGGAAACTAACTGAGAGAGTTACAAGGCAGTCCTTGTTATGGAAACCCCAAAGTAAAAGAAGTAGGAGACACAACAACCCATGGATAAGAGGAGATGAACTTGACAAGGATATAGATGATATGAAGGAAACTTAAACGGCACAGGACATGAGAGCTTGGCATGACCCGAGTGAAGGTCTACTGGTAAAAGGTGATGTTAATGTAATTCAGAATTGTGAAGTTATAAATCTGAAAGTTTTGTGACGCCAAATGTAATGTTTAAAGAACTGTCACATCTTGAAGCTACTGTGTACGTGTGCTATGATAGTCCTAATACACATAACCACAGAAGATAGTCCAAATACACAAAACCACAGCACCAATGAGGAAGATAAAGTGTTCAGTTTGCTGACAATAATCTAGATGCTGTGATTAAATAATACACAGATAATACTCTATAAACTGATATAACACCAATATGTGTTGACAGATATAATACCTAGATATCTAAGAATGCACAAGTAAGTAACTGTTCCGTACATTTTAAACCAGAAATGGCATCAACATATGATACCTAGTAACTAATCATATCCAGGAACGCCAAGAGATCATATAGAAGATCAACTACAGACAATGATAGCAATGTGACATTTATGCTAACTCTGATTCACCTGTGTAACCGGGGCTTGAAAGGGAAGCAAAGAATAGTAACATTGTAACCCACCATGCTTGTTATGTATTAGCCAACAGACTGATCAAATATGCACAAACAAGAAGTTTAGATCATCATTATTTGACATAAAATTATGTAGAGGAGCAGATATGGCATCAGATCATCTACTTTAGTTAGCTAACATAAACATGAAACTCAGGAGATGTACAGCAATACATAGCTGCAGACAACACCTTAATGTGGGATATCCCAAACAACAAGAAACAAAAGACAAATTTACTGTTACAATAAAGAGGTGAATAAGGAGGGTTGGACAAGGGACCAAGTACTCCATCCTGTAGAAACTTTAAGCCACAAATACTTCAACAACAAAAATGCAGCAACAACAACACGGAGAAGAGAACTGGAGAGAGAAATGAAAATGATGAGAAAGATCTTGAGATGATGACATGCGATAAGATGTTTGGCATATGTTTGTTGCAGGGGCCTATGCTCCTAGGGGAGCTAAAGGGTACTGAGTGACTGACTGATACACTAGTATGATAATGCTGAAGATACACCGACTAGTCCATCTACTGCGATGAGATTACTATTTGGGATGGATGCTTAATTGAAAAGTTGATTTTGTGTTTCCTTTCTTAAGCTGCGGTAGCATAGTGGTTAGTGCACTGGCTTCCTAGCTCAGTGGTCTATGGTTCGATCCCCAGATGAGGTGGGATTTTTTTAGGCTGCAAACGGCTCCTGGGTCGACCCAGCTCCAACTGGGTACCAGAGCAACTTCTGGGAAGGTTAGGGTGGCCGGGGTGATGCTGACCACATCACCCCTAGTATGCCGATGGTCAAGAAAATATGGGCCTAACATCATCATCAGTTGCCATTTCCACAACGAAAGTTGGCTGTAATGGATCTCCAACGTCTTCTGTCTCTTGTCTTGGTGGTGCACTCTGATAGACCCTTTCCTGTCCATCTCTTGAGCCTAACACCATATTCCCAATATGCCTCAATGGGCGTGTAACGGGATCCCCTTTTTTTGGTAGTTAATAATTTACTGAAACATTGCATGCCCTACTTCCTACTCACCTTCCAATTGGTAATATACAAGAAAGCTTGAGAAAATGACAAAAGCACTCGAAGTTTATCAAAATTCACTTTTATCAACTTAAGATGTCTGTATATATAAATGTTTTAATCACATTGTAAGTAATTTTATGTAATTTATTTTCTGCATTCCGTGGCAAATGACGCCATTGTACGCTGACAATATTAGTGCACACTGCCTACTGTCAAATCTGTCGCTTTTGGGTTCCACGCTAGGATGGGGTAGGGGTTGGGAACCTGATTCCCCACATAAAGGCAAGCTTACAAACAACTCGGGTACTGAGGAATCACTATTTATTACTCTTCTAACAAACTTCACTCATTCGGCATAATACACATTTCGATTATGAAGATATGACATGTGGAGTTCTTCAGAGTTCAATAATGTGGAACTGACGACAAGAACCAGTGGAACAAGAAATCAGAACAAGATGCTGGAGATGGATAGCACATAAACTGAGGAAACCTGTTGATAGCCTCACCAGGCAGTCCTTGTTCTGGAATACCCAGGGTAAGAGAGGTAGAAGAAGACTAAGCAAATCATGGAAAAGAGAACTGGAGACAGATATGAAGGGCAAGAAGTAGACATGGAAAAACCTTGAGCTGATGGCACGGGACAGGAAGACTTGGTATAAGTTTGTTGAAAGCCTATGCTCCTTGGGCAGCTGAAGGGTGATGATGAACAAACGTCCCTTATTTAGCATTTTTTTTTAAAACATTTTGATGATATTTTTGTCAAAGAGAAAGAAACTGTAAAATTGTTCAATGTCACATGAGTTCAGTATTTTTGTTTCGCTTCTTTTTTCAAGACATCAAACATATTAAAAAAATGATTTCATACAATCTTGTTTATGGCATTTTATTTTGTAGTCAGACCATGTTATGACCCAAGATTTAATGATAAGTATACACACATATAGTTCTCAGAAGTGAACACTTGAACAGTCAGGCAAAAGCAGCATTGTGCAAAATGAAAAGTATTTTATGCAGCAACTCTTTGTCAATGGAAGTAAGAAAGACAGTTCTTCAGTGTTACATAGAACCAATCCTGACATATGGGAGTGAATCATGGACAATTAGTAAACAAGTAAGAAAAGCACTAGAGGCCACAGAGATGTGGTTTTAAGAAGAATGTTAAAGTACCTTACTTACTTAGTCGTTCCCCTTCTACCGTGAGGTATAGAGGTTTGAAAGAGATAGCGACAGACTATCCTATCGGCTGTCTTCCTCCTGGCCTGGTTCCATTCTAGTCCTCGGTCTGTTAAAGTACCATAGACAGCTAAAATGAGTAATGACAACGTCTTGAAAGAGGCCAATTTAAAAAAAGGAAGCTTATTCCTCAGGTTAGAAGGAAGTAATCCACTTTCTGTGGGCATGTTATGAGAAGAAGGAAGCTGGAGTATACTGTGACAACAGGAAAGATAGAAGGAAAAAAGAGAAAGAAGATGACAAAGAGAGAAGATTATGGAAAGTCTGACATCATAGCATGTAAAGATGTGACCAACAGAACTGATCAATTGTACCGTAGACAGGAAGTTGAGGAAAGACGTGATCACCTACGCCTCCAGGCAAGGTACTTGAAGAAGAATACATACACAGCACCCTCAATAATAATGAATATCAATTCTTAACACCACGAACAGGGAAACAGATAAATTAGAACTATCATCCAGGATTAAACAGGTATGTCAGCAACATCCATATTCATGTCAAAATGAAACCCCAGGAAGCACAGAAAAATACAAGTGCTGCTGGATAATTACTGAGAACATTCTCCTTTCGTTGTTCTTGGTTAAGTCCATGTGAAGAAATTGAACTCTATGAACACTGTAATACAGACTAAGTGGAAGTTTGTTTCTGTTTACTTTTAAACCTCTACACCTCACGGTAGAAGGGGAACGACTAAGTAAGTAAGTAAGTAAGTACTTTTAATAACGGTAAACATAGATAATCACATATCCTTACTTACTTAGTCATTCCCCTTCTACCGTGAGGTGTAGAGGTTTGGAAGAGAGAGCGCCAGACCATTCTATCAGCTGTCTTCTTCCTGGCCTGGTTCCATTCTAGTCCTCGGTCCTTCAAAGATTGTCTAACGTTGTCCTCCCAGCGGACTCTGGGTCGTCCTGGAGGTCTGGATCCCTGGCTCTTTGTTTCCCATGCTTGTCGTGGTAGCCGATCTTCTCCCATTCTGCAGACATGGCCAAACCATCTTAGTTGGGACTGTTCTATTTGGGTCTGCAGCGGATGGGATTTTAGGCTTTGATGGATCGTCTGGTTGCGGACCATGTCTCTTCTTGTTACTTCAACCACTTTCCTCAGATACCTCATTTCTGAGGTTTGGATCTGGCTTTTGTGGGTTGTAGTCATTGCCCACGACTCGCATCCATATGTCAAGACTGGGACATAGGTGGAGCGGTATACAGCCATCTTCGTTTTCTTACCAACCTCTTTCTTGCTGAGGAATCCACGATTTATGGCCTGAAAAAGTTTCCCAGCCGCTGCTTTTCGAGTGGCCAACTCTTCTTTGATGCCTCCCTTTCGGTCTATAATAGCTCCGAGATATTTAAAGTGGTCGACCTGCTCCAGGACCTGTTCTCCCAACTTAATCTGATGTTTTCTTTCTTCTCGTGATATCACCATGGATTTTGTTTTAGAGCTGCTTATGACCATCCCTCTCTTCTCCAGCTCTTCCTTCCAGACTTGCAGGTTGGATTGGAGATGTGCCTCTGATTTAGCAATCAGGGCAACATCATCATCTAATGCCAGCTCCGAAATATAGACCTGTCTCATCTTCCAGTACCCCACTGAATACTTTCTTGTTCTCTCCTTACATGCCTTGATGACATCGTCCATAAGGAGTATGAAGAGGTAAGGTGATAGGATATCACCTTGTCTTACACCAGTGGTGGTCCTGAACTCTTCTGACTTATGGTTTGCTGTCCTCACATAATTTCTGCAAGACTTGTAGAAGCTCTGTATAGCATGAATCAGAGGTGCTGGAATATTCTTCCTTGCCAAACAGTCCCAAAGTTTGCTCCAGGGGACCCTGTCAAACGCCTTTTCCAGATCTATGAAACAAAGATGGATCTCACTCTTATACTCAAGGGCCTTTTCACTCAGCTGTCTGAGTGTGAAGATTAGGTCTTGAGTACTTCGGTTTGCTCGGAATCCGCACTGGACCTCATCCAATTGTGGCTCAGCTAGGCGTCGGAGTCTCTGCTCTAGGATTCTAGAGTAGATTTTACCAGGGACACTGAGAAGGGATATGCCTCTATGGTTTCCACATTGTCGATTGTCACCCTTTTTGAAAATTGGTGTTATGATGGCAATCTCCCAATCCTTTGGTATGGTCTTGTTGCACCATGCTGCCTGTAGGACCTTTAAGAGTAATAGGTCGCCTGATGCTCCCATGTACTTAACCATTTCTGGTGTTTATACCATCATGCCCTGCTGCTTTGCCCATCTTGATTTTCTCTAGTGCTGCCCTCAGTTCTTCCATCTTTATGTCATCTTCACCATCATTGGTTTTCTCTTCTGTGCTAGTGGTTATCATTTCTGATGCTTCACCATGCTCACCATCCAGGAGTTCTGAGAAATATTCTTTCCATCTTTCCATTACTTCCTTCGGGGCAGTAAGCAATTTGCCTTGCTTGTCCTTTATAAATTTGAGAGGGCATTGTTTTTCTTTCCTCATGTTCTTTAGGGTCTTATAGAACAATTTCTGGTTTTCTTGTGCATCTTTTTCTAGCTTTTCTCCAAATTCTTCCCAGGACTTCTGTTTTGCTGCTAGCACTTTGTTCTTTGCTTCTGTTCTGAGTGTCACATATTCTCTATATTTTTCCATTTGTCCTGTTGTGTTTTTAGCTCCTAAGTAAGTTTCCATGCCATTTTCTTCTC
Source organism: Oreohelix idahoensis (assembly GCA_024509875.1). Lineage (NCBI taxonomy): Eukaryota > Metazoa > Mollusca > Gastropoda > Stylommatophora > Oreohelicidae > Oreohelix > Oreohelix idahoensis. The sequence goes on from JAMPIV010013105.1 coordinate 56,968, forward strand.
TCTTATTTTCTCTTTGACTTCCTCTGTCCACCAAGGTGTCCTCTTTCTCTGGTTCCCAAGTCGGACTTCACCGCATGCTTCTGCAGCAGCTGTCTTTATGATATCCTTGAATTTATTCCACAGGGTTTCCAAGTCATCAGGTTAATCACATATCCAAAATTCATAATTTGCTTGGCATGAAACACAGTTGAAACCCCCTTTCAGGAAAATATCTTTCACATTTTACGAAAAATGTAGTGAGAAAACTCCACAGGATCTTTCTAATATTAAATAAAAAATTTGCAATTAAAGTGTTATTGTTAACATTTTAATCGTTTCACTTTGTGCGTACATGATTCAATATTTCTTCTACAACTGCTATCTTCTTTAACTTGTGCACCATAAGTTATATTTCATACCGACTTCACAAAAAACAAAGATGAACAATATTTAAAAATTACTTAAATGTTGGCTAATACATACAGAACTCCGCCAATGCCGGTCCCAAGCCCGGATGAAAAAGGAGGAGGGCGGCCTGCATGGAGGCCGTAAGGAGGCAGCCCCTCCACCATGCAAAGGCACAACAGGCCAATCACCTGTTTGCTTTAAATCATGATTACGCGAACTACAAGAGAGAGAGCCGGACTGATTCTAAAGACGACGAACTGGAACGGACTACGGACTACGACTTATGGAACTTGGAACACAAGAAGTATAAATGGGAGGGAGGGGGACTGGTGGGGGAGATGGGGAAAGCAAAACTAGAAATCCTGGCTATAACGGAAGCGAAGAAAAAAGGACAAGGAGTCATGGATCTCGATGGCAGCACGTTGCTCTACAGTGGTGTGCCCATGTCTGAGAGGGCTAGGGGGGGCGTGGGTTGCATTGTGGCCCAAAATCAAAAAGATAGTATCAAGGGATGGAACTTTGTCTCGGAGCGCATTATGGTTGTAAAGCTAAAGGAGGGAGAGGCCGTGGTCGGCCTGGTCATGGTGTGTGGGCCGAGTGGGGATGGGGGAGCAGAGGTCGGGGAGGAGTTCTTCGAGCTGCTTCGGGGGACAGTGGATGACTGCCTGGGTGGGGTTATTATGCTCGGAGATTTTAATGCCAGAGTTGGAGATGGCCATGCTGGATGGGGTGGAGTTGTCGGAAGATGTGGAGAAGATGCTCTCAATGACAATGGAAAGCGACTCCTTAGATTCTGCAGTGAGCAGAATCTGATCATTACAAACACAAGGTTCCCCCATGGGCGCATACATGCATACACTAGATGTGAGCCAACCAAGAGTGAGAGGTCGGTGATCGACTATGCCATTGTTCGGAGGGGCTCATTCAGATATGTCCGGGGTGCGGGAGTCTGGAGGGGGCCGGAGATTGGAAGTGGTCACTGCCTGCTAGCAATCAAGCGAACAACTGGGGGAGTTGCTCGGCCTGGGGGCTGCCCGGCGTCGCGCAGGGGGCCAGGTGAACGAGCGGGAGAGATGGGCATTGGGACCTGCAGGCTGGGAGAGCCAGAGGTTGAGACCAGATGTCAGGGGCTTGTTGCTACAGCGGTGGGCAACGCAGAGGAGCGGCCTGGTGACTTGGAGGCCCTCTGGAATAAATTCAAGGATATCATGGAGACGGCTGCTGCGGAGGCGTGCGGTGGGGTCCGGCTTGGGAGCCGGGGAGGGGGGACACCTTGGTGGACAGAGGAGGTCAGGGAGAAAGTGGGAGAGAAGGGGGTGGCATGGAGGCAATACTTGGGAGCTGAAGGCACAGCGGGACAGGTGGAGAAATGTGGGGAATATGTGACACTCAGAATGGGGGCGGGGAACAGGGTGCTGGCGGCGGGGCAGAAGTCCTGGGAAGAGTTTGGAGAAGGGCTGGAGGAAGATGCGCGGGAAAACCGGAGGTTGTTCTGTAGGACCCTGGGGAGCATGGGGAGAGAAAGGCAATGCCCTCTCGGATTTATAGGAGACGGGCGGGACAAATTGCTTGCTGCCCCGGGGGGGGGGGTGATGGAGGGATGGAGAGAGTATTTCTCAGAGCTCCTGGATGGTGAGCATGATGGAGCATCAGAGGTGGTGGCCACTGGCACAGAGGAGAAGGCTAATGATGGTGGGGATGACATGGGGATGGAGGGGCTGAGGGCGGCGCTGGAGAGGGTCAAGATGGGCGGGGCGGTGGGGCATGATGGTGTGACACCGGGGGTGGTTGGGTGCATGGGAGCATCGGGCGACCTGTTGCTCTTGGGGGTCCTGCGGGCGGCGTGGTGCAACGGGACCGTGCCGGAGAATTGGGAGATTGCCATCGTGGCACCAATTTTCAAAGGGGGTGACGGTCGACGGTGTGGAAACCGTGGAGGCATGTCCCTTCTCGGTGTCCCTGGTGGAGTCTACTCTGGAGTCCTGGGGCAGGGACTCCGACGCCTAGCTGGGCCACAGTTGGATGGGGTCCGGTGCGGATTCCGAGCGGACCGAAGTGCTCGGGACCTGGTCTTCACACTCGGACGGCTGAGTGAAGGGGCCCTTGGGTATAGGGGTGGGATCCGTCTTTGTTTCATAGATCTGGAGAGGGCGTTTGACAGGGTCCCCTGGAGCGAACTTTGGGACTGTTTGGCGGGGGGGGAATATTCCAGCACCTCTGATTCATGCTGTGCAGAGCTTCTACGGGTCTTGCGGAGATTGTGTGAGGACGGCGGACCATGGGTCAGGGGGGTTCGGGACCACCGCTGGTGTGGGACAGGGTGATATCCTGTCACCTTGCCTCTTCATGCTCCTTATGGGCGATGTCGTCAAGGCATGTAGGGAGAGAGCGGGAAAGTGTTCGGTGGGGTACTGGAGGATGGGACAGGTCTGTATTTCGGAGCTGGCATTTGCTGATGATGTTGCCCTGGTTGCTAGATCGGGGGCACATCTACGGTCCGGCCTGCGGGTCTGAAGGGGAGGGGGGGGGGGGGGGGGGGGCTGGAGAGGAGAGGGATGGTCATGGGCGGCTCTGGAGCAAAATCCGTGGTGATGCTGTGTGCCGCTCCACCTGTGTCCCAGTCTTGACGTATGGATGCGAGTCGTGGGCGGTGACTGCAGCCCACAAAAGCCAGATCCAAACCTCAGAAATGAGGTATCTGAGGAAAGTGGTTGAGGTAACAAGAAGAGACATGGTCCGCAGCCAGACGATCCGTCAGGGCCTAAGGTCCCATCCGCTGCAGACCCAAGTGGAGCGGTCCCAACTAAGATGGTTTGGCCATGTCTGCAGAATGGGAGAGGATTGGCTGCCGCGGCGGGCGTGGGAAACGGGGGGCCAGGGATCCAGACCTCCAGGACGACCCAGAGTCCGCTGGGAGGACAACATTAGACAATCTTTGGGGGACCGAGGACTAGAATGGAACCAGGCCAGGAAGAAGACAGCTGATAGAATGGTCTGGCGCTCTCTCTTCCAAACCTCTACACCTCATGGTAGAAGGGGAACGACTAAGTAAGTAAGTAAGTAATACATACAGAGGGCCAGAATTTATACTAGCAATACAGTTTCATGCGTGACACATTTCAGTCAAGGATCCTACAACTCACCAGCTGTTACTCACTCGGTGATAACCTACTTGTCGTCAGCTGCATGACTTCAATACTCTTGTTTCTGCATTGGGTGTAAAATATGTTACCGTTATCTATCTACTTCTACAAACGGGGCCAGCCTTAGACGATTTAACCTACATGACCCAATCGGGAATCGCACTCACAGTGGGCCCTGCAATCGGGTCGCTTTCCAGCTTTGAAAAAAAAAAGGAATGAAGATTCTTTCTAATTAGATATCAGGAATATTTGCTATTACACTGTTTTTAAAATAAAGCAATATCTGTATCTATTTGACATAAAACATTTTACAAGAAAATGAACATAGAGCGTATTGTGACAACAGGAAAAATGACGATATGAGACAGAAGATGACAGACAGAGATTACAGAACAAGGACTGCCTAGAAATGCTATCAGTAGGTTCCTTAATATAATGTATCATCCATTGCCAGAGCCTTCTTCACACCTATTGTTTCATTGGCTGGTTCTCGTCATCAGTTCCACATTGATGAACTTGTCATAACCTTTTAATATTTCTCTTACATGCAAGCATCACTTTATGAAAGATTGTAACTTTTTGGCTGTGTTTTCTTTGTTCTCCATGTTTAAGAGTCATGCCTGTGTGTTTATAGGCGTCGGAAGGGAGAACAAAGGATAGTAACACTGTACCCTACCACATATATCATAAAAATTGTCTAAGGAAGGTTGGACATGGGGCCAGCTACTCCACATGCCAGCAGCCCTCAGAATGGTGATACTCTTACAGAGAACTGGGAGCACCTGCGGAACACCATTCAAAGTACTGAACTTGCCACCTTTGGTAAGAAAACCACGAAGTCAAATGACTGGTTTGATGCTTCATCAGATGTGATGTCACCTGTCATTGAAGCTAAGTGCACTGCTGCGATTGAATACAAATATTCACAGAGTGCTAGAACCCTACAGTTCCTGAAGGCTACGAGAAGCAGTTCAACAAACTGCTCGATGCTGTGCAAATGACTATTGGCTCCAGCTCAGTGAAAGCGTCCAGACCGCAGTGCAAACAGGCAACATTAGACAAATGTATGAGGGTATAAAGAAAGCCCTTGGTCCCCAAAAGAGCAAGACGGTACCACTAAAAATCATGAGCGGAGAGAAGCTAACCGATACGGGTAAGCAGATGGAGAGGTGGGTCGAACACTACTCTGAGCTTTACGCTAGAGAAAATATTGTCATGCCTGCAGCCCTTGATGCTGTCAAATGTCTGCCAACTATGGAGGAGCTAGATGCTGAACCAACATTAGAGGAACTCAGCAAGGCCATTGATAGCATGGCCTCTGGCAAAGCACCAGGCAGTGATGGAATTCCTCCTGATTTAATCAAATGCTGTAAGAGCACACTATTACATCCCCTGTATAGGGTGCTGTGCCAGTGCTGGGAAGAGACAACTATTCCTCAAGACATGTGAGATGCCAGGATTGTAACACTGTATAAAAATAAAGGAGACAGAAGTGATTGCAATAACTACAGAGGTATCTCTCTTCTTAGTATTGTTGGTAAGGTTTTTGCCAGAGTCATCTTAATGTGACTACACAAGTTAGCTGAGCGCATATATCCAGAGTCACAGTGTGGATTCTGAGCTGGGAGATCAACAACAGACATGATCTTTTCTCTCCGCCAGCTTCAGGAAAAATCAAGAGAGCAGAAAAGGCCTTTATATGTCACCTTTATAGACTCACAAAGGCATTTGACCTGGTTAGTAGGGATGGACTCTTCAAAATCCTCCTGAAAATAGGCTGCCCTGCTAAATTGCTAGAAATGATAAAGTCATTACATGATGACATGAAGGGAACAGTCCAGTATGCTGGAAGCACATCACAGCCCTTTGACATACGAAGTGGCATTAAACAAGGCTGCGTTCTGGCTCCAACCCTCTTCAGGATCGTCTTTGCCTTACTCTTGAAACATGCTTTCAGAGATGCAACTGAAGGAATATGCCTTCACACTAGGTCAGATGGCCGTCTGTTTAATCTCGCAAGGCTGAAGGCAAAAACAAAAATCAGAAGTTGTCACTATAAGTGACTTGTTCGCTCATGATGCTGCAATCATCAGTCAAAGCCAACAGGAGCTTCAGAGCTTGATGAATCGCTTCACTCAAGCAAGAAAGGACTTTGGCCTCACTATAAGTCTAAAGAAAACAAATGTGCTTAGTCAGTATGTGGGTGCTGCACCAGTTATCACTATCAATAACTATGAATTGGCAATGGTGCACCACTTTACATACCTGGGGTCTACCATCAATGACAAACTCTCACTGGACACAGAAATCGACAGTCGCATTGGCAAAGCTGCAGCTACCTTTGCCCGCCTCACATCGCGTGTTTGGGGAAACTCCAAACGAAGACCAAAGCCGCGGTATATAACGCCTGCATCACCAGCACACTTCTATATGGCAGTGAGACATGGACAACCTATGCTAAGCAAGAAAGAAGGCTCAATACCTTCCATCTACGGTGTCTACGCCACATCCTCAGCATTTAGTGGAAAGATAAAGTGACAAATGTCGAGGTGTTGTCACGTGCTGGCCTTCAAAGCATGTATACACTGCTAACACTTAGACAATGCAGACTACGCTGGCTTGGAGATCTCCGCCGCATCCCGAAAGATATCTTCAACGAACAACTGGCAGATGGCAAAAGAACAGTTGGGCGACTGCAGCTGAGATTCAAAGATGTGTGCAAGAGAGACATGAGGGCACTGGACATAAATCCAGCAACGTGGGAGGATGAAGCTGCCGATCGCACCAAGTGGCGATGCTATTTACGGCGCCACCTCAGATTTGGCGAAAAGAAGCTCACACAACAAGCAGAAGAGAGGAAAAAATGTCGAAAGGAGCACCAGGAAAATAAGCAGCTGTAGGCTGTCACCTCAGGGGCGCATACCCAGTCAGTTATCACTGAAGGGGCTACTATTATTATTATTAAAATATATACACATATATTGTTGTAATGCTTTATATTGAGTTTCCTTTTATATCCAACGTGAAGAATTGTACCATATGTGCCCAATACAAACAAGGAAAAAGCAGTAAACAATAACTTATATGAAACCATGTGCGAAAAAAATGCTCTTTTATTTTCTCAAAGAACAAAAAGGCCGTTGTTTTGGCTTTTTTCTGTATTTGTATAGTTTTAAAATATTTTGTGTACGGGTTTTTCATCTCCAGGAGTTGACATGTATGAGCTACCTCCACCCTGTAGAAACTTTAAGCCACAAAATCTTCAACAATATGCATGAGAAAACATTGTGGCAAGATGGGAAAAGAAGCTCCTGGATAACAAAGAGAAAAGATTCTGTTTGCAAAAAATTACATATATGCAGACCTGATAAAAAACAACAAAAGGAAGCTGTGGGGAGACATGATTGCCTATGCCAGACTAACAGTGCTTGAGGACTATGTATTATCAATCACTGGAAGGAACAATGGTGACAGTAACTAATTAAACAAAACAAAGAAATAACTGTTGAATTCAACTAAAATTATACCAAGGGCAAAGTTGAACTATGTGACCAAGGGCAAAGTTGAACTATGTGACCAAGGGCAAAGTTGAACTATGTGACCAAGGGAAAAGTTGAACTATGTGACCAAGAGCAAAGCTTAACTATTTGACCAAGGGCAAAGTTGAACTATGTGACAAGAGTTGGACTGCCACAGACTGGAAGGGAGGCATCAAAGAAGATTTGGCTACCTGAAGAGCAGCAGCTGGGAGACTTTTTCAGGCCATAAATTGAGGATTCCTCAGCAAAATAGAAGTTGGCAAGAAAAAAAAGATGGCTGTATACAGCTTCACCTATGTCCCAGTCTTGACGTATGGATGTGAGTCATGAACAATGACTACAACCCACAAAGTCAGATTCAAACCTCAGAAACGAGGTATCTGAGAAAGGTGGTTGAAGTACCAAGAAGAGACATGGTCCACAACCAGACAATATGTCAAGGCCTAAAAACCCGACCCCTGCAGACCAAAGTAGAACAGTCTGCAGAATCGGAGAAAATCGGCTGCCATGGCAGGTATGGGAGGCTAAGAGACAGGGATTCAGACCTCCAGGGTGACCCCGAGTCCGCTGGGAGAGCTACATTAGACAATCTCTGAAGGACCAGGGACTAGAATGGAACCAAGCTTGGAGGAAGACAGTCGATTGGACAGTATGGCGCTCTCTCTCTTCCAAACCTCTACACCTCATGGTAGAAGAGGAACGAGTAAGTAAGTAAGGCATGAGTTGGATACAATGTCATTCACATGCTCAGGATGAACAATTCCAAGCCACTGCTGAATCAAGCTACAGTAAAAGCGATGAGGTAGTAGTAAAATCCAACACCATCCTCAGAAGCTAGCATTAAGATATACAGGTACAAGCAAAATTGATAATTTTGATTTGCTATATTTACAATGATTTGACAGATATGATGCCACTTTCCCGTATCAGCAGTTATCTTGTTTGGACCAATTAGCATTCATACCTTTCGACATTTGCTGAGGGAGACTGAGCACCTATGGGTTTGCCCAGAGTGCAATGACGCCGATTCTGATTAACAATATTTGGAATTGTAAACAATATATATCCTAATTATAACCCATAAGGGGCTGAACGGGATATTTTTAATCATTAAATTAAAAAAAAGAAACAGGTCTGTAATTCAGAGCTGGCATTTGCTGATGATGTTGCCCTGATTGCTAAATCAGAGGCACATCTTCAATCCAACCTGCAAGTCTGGAAGGAAGAGCTGGAGGTGATTATCATAAGCAGCTCGAAAACAAAAACCATGGTGACATCACGAGAGGAAAGAAGACATCAGATTAAGCTGGGAGAACAGGTCCTGGAGCAGGTAGACCACTTTAAATACCTTGGAGCTGTCATAGACTGGAAAGGAGGCATCAAAGAAGAGTTGGCTACCCGAAGAGCAGCAGCTGTGAGACTTTTTCAAGCCATAAATCGAGGATTCCTCAGCAAAAGAGAAGTTGGTAAGAAGACGAAGATGGCTGTATACCGCACAACCTATGTCCAAGTCTTGATGAATGGATGCGAGTCATGGGCAATGACTACAACCCACAAAAGCCAGATCCAAACCTCAGAAATGAGGTATCTGAGGAAGGTGGTTGATGTAACAAGAAGAGACATGGTCCGCAACCATACGATACGTAAAGGCCTAAAAACCCAACCCCTGCAGATCCAAGTAGAACAGTCCCAACTGAGACAGTTTGGCCATGTCTGCAGAATGGGAGAAGATCATCTACCACGAAAAGCATGGGAAACTAACAGCCAGGGATCCAGACCTCTAGGACAACCCAAAGTCCGCTGGGAGGACATTAGACAATCTTTGAAGGACCGAGGACTAGAATGGAACCAAGCCAGGAGGAAGACAGCCGATAGAATAGTATGGCGCTCTCTCTTACAAACCTCTACACCTCACGGTAGAAGAGGAACGAATAAGTAAGTAAATTTTAAAAAAAAAATGAACAATAAGATTCAACTCATTCCTGATATACGTTCGCATGGTCATTGTTGTAAAATATTTACTTCCATCAGTAGATGTAGCCTAAACCAAGTGTTGTATGTACACTATTCATACGTCGTTATACTACAATAAACAAGCAACTGGAAGGAAGAAATAAAACTTTGGATATAGAGAGCAACAGGGTGCACTTCACGGAAATAGAAGCAACCGTGTGGAAACGGAAGAAAGCGTAATAAAAAAAGTCATGGTGAAACTAGGAATAGAAGCATAAACAACGAAAGGCAAAATCAGACAAAATATTTGGGACACATGAAGACCCATAATGCACTGTTTGGGACCATAACATAAGGAAAAGACGAAGACAAATGGGCAAGCAGCTCTATAGGCCTAGGCTAAGTGGGATGGTTACATCAAATAGCCTAGGCCTAGTAGATAAAAACCACAAAACAGTCCGTTAGAGTGCATATCAAAGCAGGAGGCAAAATACGTTAGAGATCCCAGGATGTAAAGACAGTATTTGCTCTTAACTTAAATGCATTTGCTATACTTACTGAAACATTTCTTGGACCCGCTGGTGTACTCCAATGTTGAACAATTCACAAAAAATATCATGGTTCCAAACCTTATAATCACAGTAGCCTACTCTCTGTAATGCACAACACATGCCGACAATATCAGAAAAATGGTGAATGTCGTGTTCGCGTATGCACCGTCCAAAATGACTCCAGTCGTAAAAGTGGACTAGCTTTAGGCTGGGCATGGTGCTGGCAAGCTAAGCATGCAAATACCACTGCTGCATGAGCATGTGCTATGATGTAGGCTACCTGCAAGGGGCTCAGCCGTAGTGGTGACTCTGTGCTCCTTAATAAGAGAAAAAGGAGTTGAAGGAATTAATGGTGAACAGTGAGACGATTTTAACAATCCCGTTGTGTGGTGCTTGGAAACTCTGCACAAAAGCATTACAACATAAGATAATGTGATCTTCAGAAGTGTTCTCTCCATGAGACAAATGTTTCGGTTCATATATGTGCTTGATAGAGTATCAAGGGGCGGGCTCATTTGGGTAATTACTCCCAACTAGCATCCTTTCCCAATCGTTTATAGCAGTGGTGGCCAAACTACGGCCCGCGGGCCAGATTCGGCCCGCCAACCAGTTTTGACCGGCCCGCCAACCTATTTTGGCCGGCCTCTTATTGTTGATTAAAGCCACACTCTTCACAATGAAATAACACACAAATGTATGTTTGAAATAAATAATTACATGTCATATTACAAAACAAATTAAAACAACAGATTCATTATTGTTTTTTTAACAGTAATTTCAGTTCGAAGACTGGTATACATGTCTTGGCAGATGTGCAGTAAAGTAGTTTGCCGTTGCTTTCTGTACGTGGTTCATTATATATGTAACACTAAATATCAGAACGTTATTTTTTAAGGATTTTATAGGTCTGGCCCTCGGGTGTTACCCTTTACCATAATCTGGCTCTCGGCCAACCTTAGCTTGGCCATCACTGGTTTATAGCATCGAGAATAATTGGTAAGCTAATATGTGTAGGTCTTGGATGTATACAGATCTTGCTAAGTATCTATTCCAGCTCCTATCACCATGATCTGTTAATCTGGGCGTATCTGATCACCTCATTTAGCTTGAGAATTTCTTGGGCAGTTCTGCAGCTTCGTTAACTTTCTTCTTCAATCCAGTTTTGTGTAGGCTGTGCTGTCCTCGCGACTTCGCCTGATGCGTCACGGAGCATCATTGCTAATCTCGCCTTTCCTGCTCTATATTCTTCCACAACTGACTTTTCTTCTTCCTACACTCTCAGACGTCCACGTGAATGTTCTCAAAGAAAGCAGTAGTCAGTTTGAGGCTTTTGAATCCCCGTAAAGCTTTTCCACGAAAGAAGCTGGCGTCGGCCATATGCACTTTCTCTGTACGGTACCGCATATAAGGGGCAACTTTGAAGCAGATGTTCAGCAGTCATTTTATCAGTGCCACGGTTACACTGATCGGTAGTTCCTATCTCTAGCTTGTTGAATAGATGGTATCTCAATCTGTTGTGGCCAGTGCGGAGTCTGAAGATTACCACTTGTTCTCTTCTGTGGAGCTGGTAGTAAGCATCATTCTGTGTGTGCGCTGGATGTTCTACATTCCATTTGTTTCTGTATCTGATTCTGATAAAACTCTTTGCCTCCTCAAAAGTTATGCTTGTATCAGGTTGAGGTAGATGTGAACCTTCTTTTGCCATTCTGTCAGCCTCTTCATTGCCGGTGATGTTACAATGAGATGGGACCCATTGAATCACAACACTTTTGAATCGTTGACAAAGTTTGTGCAGCACTATTCTGAGATCATCCAGGTCTGTATTATTTTGGCTTTTCAACGTTGCAATTACTGACTGTGCATCAGTAAAGAAAGCAACTTGTCTCTCTGTGCTTTCTTCCGTCAATATAACCTTTGCTGCAGTTTTCAAGGCCTCTGCCTCTGCTCTGAAGTTACTTGAGAATTGTCCTGTCGCCACTGACAGCCTTTTTTCTGCACCAGTGCTTAAGGTCAGAAAGACACCCCCACCTCCATTTTCTGTTGCATTTGTTGCTGATCTATCTGTGTATGCATGGGTCCAGGTGTTGCGTGGGTAATGTTTCTCTATGTATTTTGTCGCTATGGATTTTCTATCTGTTGCAGTTTTGCTCTTTTTTCTTTCAATTCCAGGAATGTTTTCTATCACTTTAGGGAAACGATTTTGTTTCCAAACTGGAAGCTTGTGTGCAGTGTAGATGGGTTTAACAGTGGATATTTCATTTAAGGAAACTGCTCTCATTTGTGGTTTGGTTGGTTCTTCTACCGTCATTGGCTGGAGGCATGTAATCTTGCCCATGCTGCCATGCCATATTCAAGGACTGACCTCACTCGCCCTGTATACAACGTCTTAAGCACTTTCTCATCTGCACCCCAAGTTGTTCCAGCAAGTTCTTTCATAATTGCCATTCTTTGTCTTGCTCTCATTCGATTTCTGTCAACCTGTTTTTTCCAAGTCAGACGGCGATCAAAAATAATGCCTAGGTAGTTTGGATTTTCATTTAAATGAAGATTTTCTCCGTTTAGTACTAGCTTGAAGCTCTGAGGTCTAGTTGAGAGGGAAAAAAACAGTGTTTTCTCTTCATTAATCTTCATGAGCCATGTTTCAGCCCACTCTTCCAGTGATGTTAGTGCTTGCTGCATCAGAATGTTTGCAGTAGTGATACGTTCTTCAAATATCCACAAGGCTAAGTCATCTGCAAAGGATGCATTGTGTGCTATTTGTTGAATATTGTCAGTTATGTCATTTATGTATGCAAGGAACAGTGTAGGTGACTGTTACGGTATATGATATTAACGCCGTCTGCTAAAGGTTAGCGGACGTGCAAATGTAAAGGTTAAGACATTTAATATATTGCGATAGATGTTTCAATTATTGAACGCTCCATACACGATCGATTATGACGTGTCTAGCGTTGTTTGGGACACAGTCGGTAACTAGGAGACGCTACCCTTTGTTACTTGACCGCCAAGCTGAATAGCTGCGTTTTGTTAACCTTCCAATTCAATGGCATAATATAGCCGTTTATATGGGCATTTATGATGGACCAGGGTCAGTCCTAGAACTCTACATGAGAGGAAACTTATGGAGGTTAGTGATTAACTAAATCCTTGGAAGGAGAAAGATAATCGTCTACTTTATACGAAGTAATTAGACTCACAGTCTCACTGTCGGCAGGTAGCCATTCTATCTGCGCGTGCATATAGCTGTGATGTTCTGACGACAATTACTGCATTGTATCCTTAAACGGACATTGACATGTAAAACAGCAGTCTACGCTATTGATTGATTGATGCATGTACCTCATGTGTGAATTGAACTGTTTATGTATGTGTGTAATCCATATTAAATTGTGAAGGACTCGAACCGGAGGCATTATTCGTTGAATCACGTTACACCATTCAACCATTATGAATTATGTATTTTATATCAAGTTGCTGAGTTAATAAGATGAACAGTTGTTTACATCTTGATGCCAAGTTCAGGCATTACGACAACCCAAAGGTGAGGTTCACCCCATTCGCGTACGAATATTAGCACGATCAGAATTCAAGCAACACAACCAGTAACCACACACGAAAGTCCTTCAACAAAAGTGGTGGCCGAATGCGGGGAACGACAGAAAAAAGAAACAAACTTCTGTTCCTTACGCACATGTTAACCACAAATATTTACGATCAATTTTCGATCACATGATCCAGTCGAAGATGACGCAGTACTCATTATAATGCCTAACAACGTGACGTCACCGAAAGTCGTGTAGGTGAACTGTCGGAGAAAACCAAAGCCGTTTCTAAGTCTAACCAGGGGAAACATGAGCCATTGAAGCAAACACACGATATGGACTACAGGAGCAGACAGTCAAAGGCACAGGCCTAGCCGTCGACGACAACGAGCATCAAGTGAAGCAGCAAATAAAGATAAGTTTAGCTCAATAACTATTGTCGTTAACGTGACAGTGCTAACTGAGTCCATGCCCTCTGCCTACATCGGCATGTTTTTACCTATGTTTAATGTACTTTTTGTTGTCTTAATGTGTTGTTAATTAGTGGGTAGTAGGGAGGATGAACCGAAATTAGATTCTGTGGCTCTCACGATGCCTGAATTGATTTCGGTCGTTTCTTAGGGCAGTTAAACGATTGCACTTTTGGAAGCCCCATTGAGGTTTGCCATTGGACTGTCTGTCCAAATCTGCTGTCGTTTGACGATTTGTGTTAGCTGTACCGTTCCGTAGATAACTGGTGTATTTTATTCGTACTCAGTTCACAATTTTATTCAGTTTTGTATCATGTTCGTTAACTATTTCGTCCAGTCTACTCTTACTATCAATATATTTTTATGATTGTTAAATGTTCGTCCGTTATGAGTCCTGTGATGTCATCATTTTTTGCAGTCATTTTTTTTTTTGTGTACTTTGCATATTAAGTTGACCTCGGGTCAATCTTTGACCCTTCGTTTTCCGTGTGACACTTCCGCTTGTTTTATTTAGTTCATAAATTCATTTTTAATTGTGAAAATGTCTTGTTTGCGTCTTGACATTGTTTGTACCCTTTAGTTGCATCATTGTTTTGTTTGTCCTCATGATATATATTAAATGCTACATTAATAATATAACATTATATTCAATAATACACTTGTAATTTAATTTAATTAATTTTTTCTGACATTTAAGGTTAATATGGGACATTGCATAATTATGCAGTGATAGTCCAAGAAATTAGCACTGCAATTTATAAGAGATGCCTAGGGCATAATAATATAATATATATATTGACCAAATAAAATAATCTTATAGTCTACCTTTGAGGTAATAGACCCATTGTATATTATTTAATATACTTTTCTGGTACTAAGAGAGTGACTTAGTACATTGAACAATATAATTACTAGGAATCATACCCAACATTATTGGATATTAAGATTTAATTGTGTGATGTAATTACATTATAGTTAACAGATATCATAACTATTTATGATATAGTTAGTACTTAGATACAATATTGTTACAAAATATTGTCTATTAGTTGAACTTAGACATTAGAGTTCAGTACTATTGTGATTATTTATATTGAATATTCCTAAGTTGAGTAAGTATAATAATTACTCTGAAGCTACTATTGACTATTTTAATCAGTAATTACCAATAATTACTTACCAGATAAAAGTCAAAATGCTTACTATAGACCATTTCGTTAAAATTGGTAAGGAATATGGTTATAAATCTCAAGAACTTCGTCAGTTTGCTGAGGCAGAACTGGAAAAACATAAAGCAGAAATGGAGGAACGTGAAAGAAAAGAAGCAGAGAAAAAGGCTGCATTAAAGAAAGAGGAAGAGGAACAAAAGGCTGCATTAAAGAAAGAGGAAGAGGAACAAAAGGCTGCATTAAAGAAAGAGGAGGAGGAACGTGAGATGAAGCAAATTGCCAAGGAAAATAGATTAAGAGAGATTGCTCAACGTGAAAGAGAAGAGCAAAGAGCAATTACCAAACAGGAAGAAGAGAATAAATTGAAACGAGAGGAAATTATTTTACAACAAGAAATGGAATTGGCGCGTATTAAATTGGAGACAGCAAGATTACAAGCACAAAGTGCTGATGCAAACCAGAATAATAACGCACAAAATGGATCGTCATCCAGCCAAACTAAACATTTCTACAACTTTAAATTACCCACTCTCAACTTAAACGTGGACGACCTTTCATCGTTCCTGTCACGTTTTGAACAGACTTGCAAAACAAATCATTTGCCTGAAGAGTCATGGGTACTCAAGTTAAATGAATTCTTGGTTGGAGAACCATTGACGGCTTCTCAAAATGCTGACCCATCAATAGCAAATAACTACGGTGCTATTAAGTCCTTGCTTTTACGAAGGTTTCACCTGGACGAGGAACACTGTAGGTTGAAATTTAAGGGAATTTTACCTGAATCTCCAAAAGATTTTGCAGGATTCATTGCGAACATACGCAATACATTTAATAGATGGGTTGAACTGGCAGAAGTCAACAAATCATACGACAAATTAGTTGATTTACTACTACGGGATAAGGTATTATCTTCGGTTAGCCAGCCATTTTTTGCATATTTGCAGGAGCGTAAACCAGGTACTATCGACGAGTTAGAAAAAATTTCTTTAAACTACTGTTCGGCACATCCGAATGCAACCATTTCTAACTCCTCATTAAGAGAACCTCTACCTGTGGCGTCTAATATGGCCTCCAATCATAATAACAAACAAAGACATCACAGTGTAGACAGAAGTAGGTTCCAAAGAAATCACAATGTTAACTTTCAGAAGGGACATAATAATGATTTCAACAATAAAAATGAGTTCAACAGAGGTAGATCACGAGATAGAAATTATTCACCTCAAACAAACTACCACAATGGTCAACATAACACTAATTATAATCGATCACATACTCCCAATAATAACAATAACTGGAATGGTAATAATCATGGCTCGAGACATCGAGATAATAGTTACTATAGAGGACGACGAGATAATTCTAACAATTATACTCGGAATCGATCTCATTCTCGGGGATCATCTCATTACAACCATAATACAGGGGCGGCAGTTACAAATAATACTACCCCTATAGCTCAGGTCCCACTTGACAATAATACAACACAGTCTTCTGCTGCATGTTTTGCTATTAATTATAATGTGGCAAATAGTTGCCAACAATGCAATCTTATTTTTCAGAAGGCGAAAGAAACAGTGCTTAACTGCGGACATATTACACCAGAGGTAGGTCTTGCAGTCAACGATGGAACAGGCTTACTAATTTTTAACAGGGGATTAGTTAATGGATCCGTCGTCTCAGTGCTGAGGGATTCAGGATCCACGACGATTGGTATACGTCAGTCGCTGGTACATCCTAGCTGTGCGACAGGAGAATATGTACGCTGCATGACATTTGGTGGAACTATTGAGTTTTACCCCACAGCTATTGTTCATATTAGAACACCCTTTTTCACAGGGAATGTAAAAGTATGTATGCTAAAAAAGCCTATAGCTGATCTGATGGTTGGTCGTATACACGGTAGTAAAGATTGTACTCCAGATGAGATCATAGAATGGGAGAAACATAACCTATGCACTGGAAACGCCGTGACGACTAGAGCGCAGACTCAACTCATTGAGAAATTTAGTGATAATAAGATGGATGCAGACAACCAAGAGGAGTTTGTAGTCAATTCACCTATTGACAGGGAAACATTTGCAACCAAACAAAAAGAGGATAAATCTTTAAAAAAATTTTTTAAGCTGGTTGATAAAGTTGACAATCTATCCTCAGGTAATAATAACAAACATTGGTTTGTTATTAAAAATGACATATTGATTAGATGTTTTAATGACAAATCACAAATGAAACAACAAGTTATGGTCCCGTATACTTTTAGACGGTACATTCTTCAACATGCACATGACTCACATTGTGCTGGACATATGGGATATACTCGAACACGATCTCGAGTACTGTCTTCATTCTTTTGGCCAGGAGTGTCAAGAGATATTTCGCAGTATGTACGTTCCTGTACTACATGCCAAGAAGTGAAAGCACGTGGAGCTTTTCACACGGCGCCTATTCAGGCTTGCGATATCTCAGTAAGACCGTTTGACAAGATGGCCATAGATATTATTGGTCCATTGCTACCATCGGCCAGAGGACATAGATTCGTCCTTACGTGCATTGATTTGTGCACACGATGGCCAGAAGCTATCCCATTAAAAACCACCACTACCACAGATGTAGCTGATGCACTACATCTCATCTTTTCTAGAATAGGGTTTCCTAGAAAACTTTTATCAGACCATGGGTCACAGTTCATATCTGACACCATGAAGGAAGTCATGAAAACTTGGAACATTGATAGGAATTTTAGTAGTATTTATCATCCTATGAGTATGGTGCGGTTGAAAGACTTAACCGTACACTTAAACAACTACTACATAAGGTTACTGCTAAGCACCCTCATGACTGGGACAGAGCACTCCCAGCTGTTCTATTTGCTTATCGGGAGGTACCGCATGAACAAACTGGCTTCTCTCCCTTTGAATTAGTTTTTGGTGCTCCCCCAAGAGGTCCTATGGGACTAATAAAAGACTTATTAATTGACGAGGAGATGACTCAGGACACTCAGTCATCTTACGAGTATGTGATTAATCTTCGGAAGAACATTATTGAGTCTTGCCAGTTGGCAACAGCTTCTTCTGAGGCTGCAAAAGCTAAGGCTCGATCTCTACAAAATAGGTCTCGACGATTACGCCAATTATTCCCAGGCGATGAGGCTTATGTGTTACTTCCTCACAATAACAATAAATTATTGATATCTTGGAATGGTCCTTACAAAGTCATTGATAAAATTTCCGACGTTGATTACGTCTTAGATATCAAGGGACACAAAAAGATATTTCATATTAACATGCTCAAGCAATTTCATACACGTCCTGAACACTTACAGTCAATTTTTCATGAACTAGATGACAACACAGTATCTACTTGTTATTATTCCAACTTATCTGTCATCCAGGAAGAAGAATCTTCTTTTCCTGAGGTACAGTTACCGTTACCGGTACCAGTAGTTCAACCTACTGAATCTTGGCGGGATGTAACCATCTCTTCAACGGTTACACCGCAACAGCGTCTACAGATTGCTAATCTATTACAATCTTATCCAGATGTGTTGACCGACGTCCCGGGTCGCACATCGGCTATTAGTCATGACATTACTCTCAATGATGATACACCTATTCGTGTACATCCCTATTCGGTTCCTTTACATTTCCTTGCTAAAACTACTAAGGAACTTGAACAGATGTTGTCTCTGGGAATCATTGAGACTAGTAATTCGCCATTCTCTTCTCCATTAGTGATTGTCCGGAAGAAGGACAATAACATCAGACTATATGTTGACTATAGAAAATTAAATGCTAAGACTATAGTTGACAGCGAACCACATCCACTTATCGACGACTTACTGCCACGTCTATCCAACGCAACTATATTTAGTAAGATAGACTTAACTAAAGGTTATTGGCAGATACCACTGACCGAAAAGGCTAAGTACTACACCGCATTTTCCACTCCACAAGGTCTATACCAGTGGAATGTGATGCCTTTTGGGCTTGTTAATGCGCCAGCTACCTTCATTCGCCTGATGCGACAAATTTTATCAGGTAGACCAGACGTTATTACATATATTGACGACATATGCTTGTTTAGTTCGTCGTTTGAGGAACATGTTTCGGGACTTAGATATGTTTTCGACACTCTAAGGAATTATAATCTAACTGCTAAACCTACAAAGGTTCAAATCGCGTGTAATGAGATAACCTTTTTGGGACATATCATTGGATCGGGATATATCCGAACGTTACCTAGTACGGTCTCCAAAATTCTAAACATAGCAGTTCCTCAGACGAAGAAACAGGTCAGGAGTTTGTTAGGACTTGTTCAATATTACAGTAGATTCATACCAAACTTGTCATCCATCACGGCTGTATTGTCTTCATTGTTAAAAAAAGACATGCCGGTGAAGGTGACATGGACTGGTATATGCAATGAAACTTTCAACAAAATTATAAATTTGTTCTCGCATGAACCAATTTTAAGACTTCCCGATGCTTCCAAAAGATTTTTCTTACGAACAGATGCTAGTAACTACGGCATTGGTGCATGCCTGCTCCAGAACCATGATGGCGTTCTACATCCTACCTTATATATTTCAAGAAAGCTAAAGCCGGCAGAAACAAAGTATTCCACAGTGGACAAGGAACTTTTATCAGTTATATGGGCAATAACTAAACTTGAAAAGTTTTTGCTTGGTGCTCCATTCACCATACAAACCGACCAACGTGCTGTAGCATCTTTGCGTCGATCTAACCACAAGAGCCCAAAACTCGCCAGATATGCAATCATCCTACAGCCATTTGAATTCTCCATTGAACATATTCCTGGCACTGAAAATATTGTGGCGGATGCGTTGTCACGTAATCCTATTGACGACGAATGATCAACATTGACATTCCTAAAAACACGTCAATCATCACTACATTGGATATAACGAAGTATCAACTATAAGGGAACTAACCTTGCCTTCAATTTAATATTTATAAACACTATATGCATCACAGAATTGAACTAAAGACAATCAAGGTATACATATTGACATTGAAACTTCGTCTAACGTCCATACACAATATATGAATATTCGTTGAACAATCATGGAACAATATCTGACGACAAGTCGAACTTATTATCCTATGTGCACTTAATTCTTGGATGCTGGGATAAATGACATTTCTTTCCAACGTAAACGTTTGAACATTTTTGCCTAAAAGAATTCATCAGGATCAAGACTACGGATGGATCATCATATCCTATACTAATTAATTAGTTAACTTAACTTCTTAATTGAATTATTATCAATAAAATGAAATGTGAGAAAAAAATGAAATGAAAGAACAAAAAAAGAGAACGAAATATAAAAAGAAGAAATTATGAAAAGAGAAAATAAATCTCACACAAGTATTAGATTAATATTTTTTTTAATGTACCTATACGTTATTTAGTTAGTTAAATTAGATAGTTATTATTCACTAACACTTAACACACCCAATTAAGTTAAACTTATATTCGAATTTCTTTCTATTTCTTCTCACTTATTTTGTCTTTTCTTCTCTCATAACATCGCGTTATATTAGAATCTTAATAATTTAACTCTTAGTTTAATTAATTAATTTAATTTTAATTAGTCAAATTAATTCCTATATGACATACTAATACGACAGACCTTACTTTAATTTAATTCTATCATTCACTATTAACATTGGACATTTTATTTAGTTGATATAATAATATGTATAATATTGATATATAATGTGATTAATGTTAGATGACTATGACAAATAGTTAGTTGACATGACCGCGACACGGTTCTACTCAGAACATCGTCGGCCATATGTCACGATTGTGTTAAATTTTTTTTTTTTTTGAAAAATTGTTAAGTCGGATAGATCTTGAAAAAAATCTATCGATTTTTTTTTTCCCCGGTGTACAGGGAATTGTTACGGTATATGATATTAACGCCGTCTGCTAAAGGTTAGCGGACGTGCAAATGTAAAGGTTAAGACATTTAATATATTGCGATAGATGTTTCAATTATTGAACGCTCCATACACGATCGATTATGACGTGTCTAGCGTTGTTTGGGACACAGTCGGTAACTAGGAGACGCTACCCTTTGTTACTTGACCGCCAAGCTGAATAGCTGCGTTTTGTTAACCTTCCAATTCAATGGCATGATATAGCCATTTATATGTGCATTTATGATGGACCAGGGTCAGTCCTAGAACTCTACATGAGAGGAAACTTATGGAGGTTAGTGATTAACTAAATCCTTGGAAGGAGAAAGATAATCGTCTACTTTATACGAAGTAATTAGACTCACAGTCTCACTGTCGGCAGGTAGCCATTCTATCTGCGCGTGCATATAGCTGTGATGTTCTGACGACAATTACTGCATTGTATCCTTAAACGGACATTGACATGTAAAACAGCAGTCTACGCTATTGATTGATTGATGCATGTACCTCATGTGTGAATTGAACTGTTTATGTATGTGTGTAATCCATATTAAATTGTGAAGGACTCGAACCGGAGGCATTATTCGTTGAATCACGTTACACCATTCAACCATTATGAATTATGTATTTTATATCAAGTTGCTGAGTTAATAAGATGAACAGTTGTTTACATCTTGATGCCAAGTTCAGGCATTACGACAACCCAAAGGTGAGGTTCACCCCATTCGCGTACGAATATTAGCACGATCAGAATTCAAGCAACACAATCAGTAACCACACACGAAAGTCCTTCAACAGTGACAGGACTCCCCCTTGTGGGACACCCTGCTCTAATATAAACTTTTTCCTAGTCTGTCCTTGCAGCTGTACTCTGGCGGTTCTATTTTCAAGGTAGTGACCAATCCATTTGTACATTCGTCCACATACACTACTTCTCTGCAGTTTGACTTTCAATCCCTTTTTCCATACTCTATCGAAAGCTTTTTCTAAATCTATCCAAACCACTAGCGTGTGTTTTTTTTTTTCGTGGAAGACTTCTTCGATTTCCTGAGCTATATATGTGATTTGATCTTCAGTGGATCTGTGTTGTCTGAATCCTGCTTGTTGATGGTTTAATAGGTGTTTGATTTCCATGTGCCACATCAGTCTGGTATTAATTATGCGCTCCATCAGTTTTCCTACACAGCGTAGTAAGCTGATCGG
The DNA here is from genome assembly GCA_024509875.1 of Oreohelix idahoensis. Lineage (NCBI taxonomy): Eukaryota > Metazoa > Mollusca > Gastropoda > Stylommatophora > Oreohelicidae > Oreohelix > Oreohelix idahoensis. Next base: position 78,873 of record JAMPIV010013105.1, read on the forward strand.
TCTGTAACCATTTGGTTCTTTCAGGTTCTTGACTTTCTTTGGTATAGGTATAGCTTCTTTCCATGCCTGCGATACAAATTTTTCTTTTCCAACTGTAGTTCAGTACTGCCAGAAGCTTCTTTTTTGCCCTTGTGCCGAGACCTATTAACATTTCATTGGTTATTCCATCTTTTCCAGATGACTTCTTTTTCTTTAGTGACTTTATTGCCTCTTCCATTTCTGTCATTGTCAAATTTGTCATCATATGCTCTTCAGGTGCAATCTGTGAGTTGTCATGAATCAACTGTTCATCTGCGACGATTTTCTTCCTGTCAGCGGGGACATCAATGCCATTTGCGCAAGCAAAGTATTCTATAAATGCATTTGCAGCTTTTTTGCCTATCAGCAAATTGTCGCTGTGTTTGAGTGCGATTTGTTTGTAATGAGATCCTTCGTTGTTCAAGGCTCTAACCAATTTCCATAGCTTATTTCCGTCTTTATCTAAGTTTAGATTTTCTGTTTTTTCTTTCCTGCAGTCTCTTGTTGTTTTATTTAATGTTTTTCGGTATTTTGCAGTGGTGGCTTTGAGTAAGATGCTTGCTTCAGTTGTTTGTTCTCTTTCTGCTGTGTTTCTGACCTCTGTTACTTCATCTTCGAGCCTTTGAAGTTCTTCAGTCCAGTAAGGTTTGTAATTTTTTCTTGCCCCTCTGGGAATGGAATCAGTGGCTGCTTGTAGTATGGCTCTGTTTAGGCTTTCGACCATCGTTTTCATATTGCCGTGCCGTGTGTTAATGGTTTCACAAAACCTGTCTGACAACATTGAAAATTTGTCCCAGTCAGCTCGTTTGTAGTTCCATCGAGGAAGTAGTTTTACTTCCTGTGGAACAAATTCCATATTTATGACCAGCTTTGACACAACTATTTATGACACAACTGACTTGAAAGGGAACATACGATTTTGCTTTCTTGCAGAGCAGTGCTAGATTTGAATAATACCGCGGCACTTCTAGCCATTTCCTGATAAACCTTCTCTCTAAAGTTTCCACTGTATTTGCTCTTATTTTATATAGAACAAGCGGTCATGTTAAGGATTGACATGAACCATATTTTGAACTTTCCTATGAGTCTGCTTTGGTCTATGATCTGCAGTCCTCTGACACTCGTCTCTTTTGATTGTTGTGCTGCCCTTTTGTCTTTTAATAAAGCATCATACACCCTGCTGACTTTCAACAGGTTACATGTAGGGCTTCGTTTGTTTTATACCGTGAATGTAACTTCCAATGTCTCCCTTTTCTTGGTTGATAGGCTTCTAGATTTCTTAAGTTTGAGGTTGATTCTGCACCAAGCTGATTAGTTCATCCAGGCCCTCAGAGCTAGATATTAATTTGAAGTCAGAATTGTTGAGTTATCCATTCATGGCTTACGTAGTGGCATGTAACACCTTTTATCGAGCTTTGGATCTCTCGCAAATCAGTCGGCGGCCGCCTTGAGAATTATCTGAATAATCAACACGAAAAGTACGGTGACATGGTGATACTCATTTGTGATTCCAGCTCGCAGGTCAATCCATTTTGTCTTCTACTGTCTTGTTGAAAATGCTGACAGAAATCTTTGAAATGCAGCTTCGGCGTAGTTGCAGTTTCTTGTGGCAATTGGTAAATTTCAAGGGCGTGTCACAACATGTGAAGTGGAACTGATCCATGTGCATTTGCTAGATTCTGTTGTTCTTCCTGAGGTCTTTCTCATTTAATTTCTGGCTGTCCAAGGTATCGTCTACCTCCGTTTGTTTCCCCCGTTTGTCTTTAGCCAAAGTATCACACGCATACAGATTCTTTGCGTGCACTAGTATATAATGTACTAGCAATAACCCGTCAATAATGACAGAAGTAAATCAAAAATTGCAATATATTTTTAAAATATTCTTTAATTCAATGTAAAAGTTATTTGATGACATTTTTTGTGAAAGTGCGTGGATTTGTTTCAAAGAATGCTCCCCTGATAAAAAGTGTTTTTAACAAAAACTTCCAAGTTTTTATGATTTGTTCCTCGGGTGAGGGCGACAATAGAGCTGACCGTGTCCGAAAACATGTTCAGGAAGGAAAACTCCTACGTGATCAAAAGATTGTCCTTGCGCCTTATTGATCGCCATTGCAAATGCTAAAATCACTGGGAATTGACGACGTCGCATCCTAAATGGCAAACTGCGCTCGTTCGGTTCTAAGTCAATGCGAGGAATTAAAACCCATTCTCCCTTATTACTGCCAGTGATAATTTTTGCATCAATGGAATTCCGATGTAAGACTTTTATGACCAAACGCGTGCCATTCTTTAGTCTGTTTTTTTTTTTTTTGCGTTCAGATTTCGCAATAGCATGACTAATGCAGCAACCTTTAATTTCAGCAAATGCGGTGGCATTCCTGATGGGCACTGCTCGTTAAGGAACTCGGTTTGGAAATCCCCTGCGTCGTTGGGATCATCGGAAATCATGGTATCTATGCTCCAAAAAATTGTTTCATTTCCAGCGAGTAGCTTCAACAATAAGTGTGCAATACTTGAAGAAACAATCAAAAAGTTACATTTTAAGGTTATTTTAAAACAAATGATGAGTTAAATCCGTTTCCGGAATGAAACTGGGTTCTACAATCACAAACTTACTGTTTATTCATATATCACTGTCACTCACTTTGTGTTGCACAATTCACCGACTTTTCTTCGTTGAGTGTTACTATTTTCGGGAGAGTACATATAAGGGAAACAATACAATTAATTTCTAACTTTCAACCACAGTTGCATCTCTTAGATGTGACCGACGTACAAACGGCGAGAATTATGGAGTTTGATGATATAGAATCGTTGCAAACAATATTAAAAGATGTACCGGTATAATAGGATTATTACAAACAACATTACAGGATGTATAAAGAATTGTTGCATACAATATCGCAAGATGTAATAATGCTTGACAGGGGCATATAATGTCTGCACCAGCACAAACTTAGTCCGCTGTATGTCTTCTGTATCAGACTCGTTATCTAACAGTTAAAATCACAGTAATATCGGGACTCCAACTCACAAGTAATAGTGACACATCATAACTGCCGAGTCAATCTCCATATATTTTTATACGTCAATAACGTTTCACAAGTAAACATGGATAGTGTAGCGCAGATTTTACAAATGATACTCTAGATAATTCGCTGTTTCTCTGGCACTACTACTATTATCAATAACACTGCGAAAAGACCGCGCATATGTCTCACCACGCGGCTACAATACAAAATAGGCCATGACTTCACAAATTACCATCCCCCTACAATACATCATCGGCAGCTTCTACACACTTCATTTAACATGGAGTTTCAACAACAACGTAATTATACAATCTCACTACTTCCCTCGGCAACGTTCCTCGTTCAACTTCCCTTTTACTACCAGTCCCAACTCATTCATCGTGTCCTGACATTCACTCATACTGTCAACATATCAGCTTGATCAGACACGAACAGCTCACAACTCATGTAAACATAATGTGAGTTTCACATAAATACACTCACTCTGTCATGGATTGCCTCCCCTGCTTTACAGTAGTGGTCCAACAATGGCCAAAGCTCAAGAGTATCTAAACTGGGTCGTCAAAGGTGTTTACCTTCGCACAAGATTACTCTTGGCAGAGATGTTGATAGAAGTGTAATGACGCTTCTTTCCGAAGGAAGTGTTCACAAGATAATTCAGAAGTCAAGAACCACGCGGCATAGGGCTGAGCAGTGGTTAACTTATATCCGTCGCCTTTTGTGAAAGATTTATGCAATGGTTTAGCCCGTTCAAGCCCCAAGCTGAGTTACTTCAGCGAATTTCCTCTTATAATGGTATAGCACTGTTTATGGTAAATATATATATATATATATATATATATATATATATATATATATATATATATATATATATATATATATATATATATATATATATATATATATATATATATATATATATATATATATATATATATATATATATATGTTGCTGTCATTTTCGACGGAGTCATCTGTCAAGTTATTTGCTTATGTTTGTATCATAAGTATAATTGTGTCTTTACCTGCGATGTCAGGTTGATTAGGGGTTGTCTTCCCTTGTTTATTCATTCATTGTGTTTGACCTTTAGGGTCGGAGGTTGTCAGTTCGGGCGTAGGCCTATGGGAAGGTTTTTTAAGCGGGAGTGAGATATACTTCCGGGAAGCCGGGAGGTCCTGTTTTTCTGAAGGGACCAAGAGTCCATTGTTTTTCGGGGAGAATCTTCGAAGTAACTGCTATGGCAGTTTTCCCCAGTGAATCTCTGTGCGTCGGGGTGACGACAGAATTCCTTGTGTAGTTCTGAGGATTCATTTACCAGGTAATACCGACCTTTATGCATTATTACGCTTTTCGGTGGCAGAACATGTAAAGGATTACCTAGGGTGAACAGCAGTTCACGGATCCGCCATTTCAGAACTTATATATTTGTGCTCGAGGTAGCCATCCAAGACTGTTAGTCTTATATTGTCCAGAAATCCAGTGACGAAGATATATTGTGGGAGCCGCAGATTGGCGGAACTTCTACCTACAATAAGTATTACTGCAGGGTTGATGATAACCTATTTAACAGAAGTACACGGCCGACGTTAGGACGAGGCCTGTGCTTCCGGCTATTATACTACAGCCTGTTATGTGCAATTGGCAGGGAGTGCCAAGTTGCACCTGTGTGTCAAGGTAACTAAGGCATCTGACGCGTTTAGTCAGAGACGCCAAGGGCGACGCTACGAACTGTCATTATTGAAGAACTTTGCTATTGACCATGCACGTCTATTCTGATGTTTACCTTTTTGAATGCCAAATGTATACCTACCGATGTCAGGTCAGCATGACCTTGTTACACTGACTGTTCCTGTTGATATTATGTGTGTTCCCGTCAATAAATGTCTTGAAACATGCCTGCAGTGTCAAAGCATCCTTGATTACTGCATGTGAGAGTATGGGTTGCAGGATCTACATCTATACGAGCCTAAACACATTCGCGTCTTCATTTGCACCCACACTCAATTCATCATACGCTCGCACTACACATCTAACAACATGTATACTGTCTTGGGCCAGTGATCACCTCAACAAGAAAAAAAGACAGTTACAATATATATATATATATATATATATATATATATATATATATATATATATATATATATATATATATATATATATATATATATATATATATATATATATATATATACGAGGCGTGTTCAAATGAAACCCGACCGTGCTGCGCCAAGTGGACATTCGTAGGAGGAGCATGATGACGTCACATCTGACGTAATAAGCACATACGAATGTACAAGTGTGTAAGTGTTCATTCTCCTAGTATTCATTGGTTGTGCTGCAGACCGTTACAATAATGGTCGGTGTGATAAGGAATCCGTCCAAGGTCGATCAGCGAGCGGTGATTCAGTTCCTAACAGCCGAAGGATGTCGACCAGTCGACATTCATCGCCGAATGAAAGCAGTGTATGGTGACAAAAGTGTGTCTAAGACTACAGTGAAATACTGGGCACGAATGTTTCGAGAAGGACGTCAGTTAACGAAAGATCTTCCGCGGCCAGGTCAGGTGCATATTGTTGCGACAGAAGAAGCCATTGCCGAGATTGGTGCAGCAATACGGGTGGACCGTCGTCGGAGCTTACGTTCGCTAGCAGAGGAATTCGCTGTGTTTCTTGGGACAGTTCAAATGGTGGTTAGGAAGAAACTGAAGTATCGAAAGGTGTGTTCACAATGGGTCCCACGGATGCTGACCGATCACCATAAGGAAGAACGCATGGGGTGGAGTTTGAACCACCTGCTGCGTTACGAAGAGGAAGGTGATGCATTTCTGTTGCGCATAGTGGCAGGCAATGAGTCGTGGTGCCACCACTTTGAGCCGTACAGCAAATCAGCGAGCATGCAATGGAAACATCCCGGATCACCAAAACCCAAAAAATTCAAGTCACAGATTTCCGCCGGTAAGGTTATGCTTACCGCATTTTTTTTGACTATGAAGGGCTTCTATTGGTAGACTTTAAAAAGCCTGGCGAGAACATCAATGCTATCCGCTACAAAGACACACTAGACAACCTGCATACAGCCATCAAGAATAAACGACCTGGCATGCTTTCGCGTGGTGTGATTCTGTTGCACGACAATGCTCGCCCACATGTTGCGAACATTGTACAGGAAGCGTTAGCAAGGAAAAGGTGGGAAGTTCTGCCACACCCAGCCTACAGCCCCGATCTGTCACCATGTGACTTTCATTTGTTCGGACCTTTAAAAAAATCTCTAAAGAGACAACGATTCGACTCCGATGCAGACGTTAGGGTCTCGGTGACCAAATGGTTCAATAAGCAACCAAAGTCATTTTTCTCGGACGGCATCCGCCGTCTACCCAAGCAGTGGGATGCGTGTCTGAATGCCTATGGTGACTATTTCTAAAGAACCCCAGTGGGTACTTGCTTCATAACAGTTGCTTTATTTAATTCTATTACTCCTGCTGATGTACCTTACATATATTTGTTATAAAGCCACTGGGACGGGTTTCATTTGAACACACCTCGTATATATAATATTATGGCTCATACGTTTGCTTTTATATATGTAATAACTGAATAAACAACTATTGTTTAGTTTTAAAACAACAGATAACAAATTTAATAATCAATTAGTATTAACAGTTTAAAATAAATGAAATGCTGGTGAATTTTATACTGAAATAAAATTTTCTCTTCACGGAGATTTAGGGTGAGGATATAGTTCAGAAAATTAAGTCCGGTTGCTGGTGCCTTGTTATAAGCACTTAACTGGTATAAGGGAGTCCTGCAGCTGTGGTTTTCGTCACTTCTTGGTGATGAGGGCACTTCTTCACACAACTTGTCCAATTTAGGCGGTTGGTGTGGATTCCCTGTTTTTCACTCACAACTAGCTTCGTTCCACGAACTTTTTAGACAAAATAGAAAAACAAATGCCTCTGCTAATGGGCTGCCAATTAACAGGCGCATTCTCGCTGTCCACCCACCAATGTTAATCTCTCAGAAGAATTAAATTCCCGAGCACACAGTGTAGCTCAGAGAAGATGATTAAAAATCACCAATATTCTTCCTGGTATTAAACTGGGAAAATGTGTCTGGACGGCGCGAATAATGAGTTGCCTGAGTTACAATTAAAACGGTACATATGTCTCACAAAATGATATGATATACTTGAGGCACATGTGATGTAGTCTTCACTCATCGGAGTCTGGGGTCACCTCTGCTGTCGGTTTTCCGCACGATTAGACAGAAGAAATCACCAGCGCTTGCTGTAGTGGTTTATGAATATACTATTTTCATATGTTGATGTTGCCAGCCTCATATATAACAACTAAGCAAGAAAACATGTCACATTCACATTTGTAAAATAATTGTTACACTTAGGCCAAAGTTTTGGGAATACACAATCTCCTCGCACAGGTTAGAATGGACACGAGCAATTTAGGTTATATGCTCTCGAATCACTTAGTCTGGAAATTTTGAATCCCTCTTATGACGGGTGAATCTACGAAACACCTGGTCTGGGAAAGTTTCTCTTATGACAGGTGATCCAATTCCTTATGATTCCAGTCTTGTATTTATAAATGTGGGCTTACTTTTTTTAAGTTTTAAAGTTTCCTAAATACATCGAGCTGTCCTGGCCCTTTTACGTTTCCAGTCTTTGTATTTATATTTGCGGGTTTACTTGTAAGTTCCAAAGTTGCCCAAATACTCGTTCTGTCACTTATAATTATTGAATTCTAGGTCCGATCCTTCTTGCACTGGCTTTTGGGAGTTGCTCGTTTGAAGTTGCGAAGTAGTCTGTGTGTTCTGTGTCTCTGATTTCGCTAGATTATATTTCCAGTTTCCAGCTCAAATCACAATTTATACTTCCCGGCAAACTTGCCAATGAGAACCAAAGGATATTCTGGCTCTCAAATTAAACCGGTCAAATCTCTTTAGCACTGGGTTGGGGTGTTTTAATTCAAAATATTCCCCACTTGTTTAAAATATTACATTTAATATTCCAACACGTGACCTCTTTATAATAGGACGTAATATTTCCGCCAACACCCAAACAAATCTGGGAACTTATTTGATATCCAGATGCTACCTTCAAAAATTAATTGTCTTCCCCAGACAGGTTATCGGTAATAATCTTACACCGGGATGGTCCCATGAAACGATTATCTCATTATCGCCCGTGTTTTCGTGCCTTCTCCAGACAGTCAAACAAAAGGGTCGCCAGCCGCTCAGACAAACAATATGGTCTTCTCAGACAGACAATATTGGCTTCCTTTGAGTCGCTCGTACTCGACCGTCTTGTGGAAACACAGGTCGTCTTTTTCAAAGATCTAGCCAGCCTTGTTTACTGTCGGCTTTTTAAGGGGGTTTATCTCACACAAGGGTTAGCGCTTTTTTTGTGTGCACTGGATCCTGCCGTTTAAGTCATTAGATATATTCTCAAATTACATGGAATGAAATATGTGGTTTTGACTGGTGTTTAAAAATGTGTAACTGGCATATTGTTCCTAGTATTTGATAGGCAGTATAGTTGTTTATATTTTTTGTTGTAGCAATCCGAAATCTGGAGATAATATTGAATTTGAAGCACGTTCAGTAATTTAAACATGTAAACGTGTGTAAAAAGAATGTTTGTAGGAGAATTTGTTAGTATCATCTTCTTCTTTGATCCATAGCCGCCGACCGTCAAAGCAGTCAGAGGCCATCACGCCTGGTGGCGTCTTGTAGGGCAGCAACAAATTGATTCCACTTTGTTCGGTCGGCGGCCATCCTTCGTACAGTGCCCCAACTCAGGTTCATTCTTTGCATCTCGGCTTCCACAGTTCTCCGCCAGGTTGTTTTTGGTCGGTTTCTCTTTCGCTTTCCTTCGGGGGTCCATAGTATAGCTGTTCTTGTAATGGTATCAGGGTCCCTTCTGAGGACGTGGCCAACCCAACTCCAGCGTCTGCCAGCTATGATGGTGTGCATGTCCTCCTGGTTGCTCCGAATGAGTAGTTCTTGGTTGCTGATGGTATTCGGCCAAAAGATTCGAAGAATTTTTCTTAGGCAGATTGTGTGGAAGGAGGACAGCTTCGACATTTCCTTCTCTGTTACTCTCCAGCACTCCGCACCATAGAGAAGCACAGAAAGTACACATCTCTCATACAGTCTTAATTTGGTGTTTGTGCTGTACTGGGAAGACCTCCAGATGTTGCTATGACCAGCAAAGGCTTTTCCCGCTTTATTCATTCTAGGTAATTAAATGGGTCTCTCTATTCTAACTTCTGGTTCCTTATTGTTATTGGCTCTGGATTGCCCACATTGAGTGTCATGACCTCTGTCTTCTTCAGATTGCTGTTCAGACCAACCTGCTGGCTATACTTATTCAGTCTATCGGTTTTTTTCTTGAATGTGTTGATGTGAATGTGCGAATAGTGCAATGCCGTCTGCATATTCCAGGTCTTGCAGTGTAGAAAACGTTGTCCATCTAATTCCTCTTGGACTGCCCTCTGTTGTCTGGCGCATCACCCAATCTATGGCTGTCAAAAATAATGTTGTTGATAAGGGGCATCCCTGTCGTACTCCTGTTTCCACTTCGACAGTTAGATTACTCAATCCAACACTGCAAGAAAAGTTAGAATAAAGGCTTTTTATAATGGAAACAATGCAGCTGGGAATTCCATAAGCCCTCAGTATTTTCCATAGGCTGTCCCTGTGTATGCTGTCAAAAGCCTTTTCAAAATCAACAAAGTTAATGTACAGCTGTCTCTGCCATTCTGAGGACTGCTCTATGATGTTCCTGAGGGTGAATATATGATCTGCACATTTTCTGTTATTTCTAGAACCCGCTTGTTCTTTCCTCAGTTTATGGCCAACTGCTTTTGAAATTCTCTGGATGATTATCCTGCCTAGTATTTTACTTGGAACTGAGAGGAGAGTAATTCCTCTTCAGTTGTTGCAGTCTGCAAGGTCGCCCTTCTTGGGCAATTTGACGATTATTCCTTTTCTCCACTCTGTTGGTGTTGTTTCAGTTTCCCAGACTTGTGCAAATAGTGGTTCTAATAGTTCTGCTGCTAGTTCAGGGTCTGCCTTGAATAACTCGGCATTTAAGTTATCGTGGCCAGGAGCTTTTCCCTTCTTTAACCCTTTGATTGCGGTGATGATTTCTTCCTTTCGTGGAATGTCTGTATTAACATCTAGATCATTTTCAGCCTCAGGAACATTAAGCTGCGTCTCTGGTGGTTCCCTGTTCAGAGTTTCTATGAAATGCTCTGACCATCTTGTTTCCTGCCCCCGTGCTGTGGTGATGAGATTTCCTTGCTTGTCTTTTACTAACTTTATATTGTTTGCACCTCGTTTTCCACTGATAGTTTTAGTTATTTTATAAACTGTGCTTTGTTCATTTCTCAGTGCTGCCTTTTCTGCCTGTCTTGCAACGTCATCCGGAAATGTCCTTTTGTTGGCACAGGTTTGATGTTTTACTTCCTTGTCCAGCTGATTGTACTTGTCGCATAGAGATTTATGATCAATAAATTTTCTATATTCTTTTCTTTTCTACCCGTGTGTGGTGAAGTGGGATGTTATAAATATTTATAGGGGACTTAGTGTACTGACTGAGATCAGCTGTGAAGGTATCTATATCTATTAAGAGTAGTGTATTATAGATAACCTTACTTGCTACCACATATCTATATATCTCAGTCAGAATTATTCTGGAATAGTGTGATGACTACGTTATGTGTCTAGGGTATGTGTATGATGAAGTGTAAGTCACAACAACAGACAGATAAACAATTTAATTTAATCCACTACTCTTGACAACACTGTGACACTCACATACATATAACACTCTATGAGAATATCTTAAGGAGTCACTGATAACTTTTCAAATAACAATATGTATTCATTTTTTTGTCATAAAGGTATATGTGTCCTGATTCAAATACAAAGGAACCAGGAATCACAATCAATTTTAATTACAAGTATATGTACAGACTTTATCAATATGAATATTGTAGTGACATATATTATTAAAAATATCCTATGTGTGTCAGTTGTGTAGTGGTAATATGAGGTAATACTGGTTTTGTTTTGTTCAAGCTCTGTTGGTATTTGTCATCATGACTTCAATAGTTTGTCTTTAGGGACTAGTATTGGAGATGTTCTCAGTTCCTGATATTAAGACAATTAAATTCCCCTCTGAATGTTATTTTTACAAAGTCATTTCAAGATGAGGGGACATAATGTTGAGCTCAGCTGGCCAAATCAGCTTATCTTGCGTGATGGCGGCAGGAAAGGACTCCTCTGCTCGAATTCTCCCCTGGGCTCTGGAGACACCTCACTGATAGCTAAAAAGACCAAGGGGTATGCTGTCCGACTCTGGATTCAGCAAAGCTCTGACCAGGTGCTGCTCAATACCATCAAGACCACGGTCCCTGAAATCAAGAAGGATGTACCTTCTACTTCATAACTAACTTATACTCTCTTTTTACACTGATCACAACACATCACAAACATTGAGTTCAGAGCGTTAGGCCAACTGTCAGCTTCATCTGAAATACTTTATACCAGTATTTACCTCCTTAATGGTTACCACGCCTCTGCACTTCCAGCATTATTTCTTTCTAGTCAATCATCCAGGTGTCAGTGTACTATTTGGCCATTCCATGCCGTTTTACTTCCCTCCGACACCCTCTGTTCAGGCTGGAGCATTATAGGCTTTATCTCCTGTTTGCCACTGAACTACACATATATATACAGGCATAAATTAACAATTTACATTCAATTTTCATTAAAAGATACTGAATGGTTCAAGCTTACCACAATTCATAGAATAAACACAGATACGTTGATTAGCAATGAATTCTGGCACATTTACTGGCACAAATTCCCATCTGCTTATGTTCCAGGCTTTTATTTAACACAAATATGAGCTGGCTTCAACGCACTGTTGCTTTATCAAGATTATTTGCACTAGTGGTCTCGAACTAACGCTCCTAAGTGAGTATATCAGCGAGTCTGGCCAATCGAGCCACGTTTCGACAAGTGTTTGAAAAAATGTTACCTTTTCACGTCTCCCCTAACAACGAAAGATAGTATTTATAGCCCGACCAATCGTGGTTAGTCTTTCATTTGTTGCGCTCCAATCAATTTGGAGTTTACATGGTAGGCTATTTCTGTAACGTAAGGTTTTGTTCAAACACGTTATAAAAAAAATTTTATGAGCAGAAATGATTTTATGTTGTCAGGCATCCCCACTATTTTATTTTGGTTATAATTTATTAATTCCTGGACTATTTGCGTAACGTTTTACATATTCTTTGTCAGCAAGCCCTAAGGAACCCAAATATCCAAATTTAAAAGAGCTACGTGGCTGCGTTCAAAATATGCAATTCCTTCTACCTCCTGTTTCGAAGATGTGCTGTCTGGGTACTGTAATGTTTTCAAACGTAAACCCATCTATTGTTATCTTTCCTAATAAGCGTTTTTTATGATTTTAAAACCTAACTCTGGGAAGGGTAGTGAATTTATCACTGTCCATCCGAAAAAGTTAGTGCATGTAGCCTTACACGCGTGATAGTAGTAATTGTGTATCGCGCGACGCGTGTTGCATGCGTTCCTGATTTTCAGCCCTCCCTCTCTCTTTATCCTTTAGTCCATCTGTTCGTTCGTTTTGGTAACGCAGTATAATTAATGTTAGGATTAATTTAGGTCATTACGCAGGGTGCCTCTCAATGTTTTTCCAAGAAATACAGCACACGTTTCATTGAAGAAAGCGGGTATAATACAGTAAGCTTTTACTATCAACGTGAAAGCGTTACAATTTGCAGACGAAGCAGAAAACAAGGGGGATTTCGAGTACTGTCATTGTGACAGCACTGTTCTTTACCATTCTTCTTCCTTTATTTATTATATGTATTTATTAGGCTTTATATTTACTTGATAATTTATATATGTGGATTAGAATATTCCACGACATCTCCCCTCTTAAAACAGACATTATATGTCAGTCCTTTATTCTATATACACATAGAGAAATTTATTATTATTTCTGGGGTTTACGGTGATTTTCATCACACGGATGGCGGCTTAAAAAATCCGCTCCCAAATTTGTTTTTCCAGATATATACTCAATGCTAAAATTATATGGAGCCAAAAGTAAAGACCATCGGAGTAACCTGGAGTTCTCATGCTTGGCCTGTGCTAGAAACGATAAAGGTTTGTGGTCTGTTTGCAACTTAAATGCCTTCCCATATAGATAAATATTGAATTTCTTTATCGCCCATATTACTGCAAGACATTCTTTTTCGCTAGTTGAGTAGTTGATTTCAGCTTTATTCAACTTTCTGCTAGCATATGCCACTGGGCTTAATTCCCCACCCAATGCATCTGATTTCTGTAGTAGAGTTGCACCTAACCCAATATTACTTGCATCCGTCCTTACTATGAATTCTTGACTTAAATCTTAAGTAATTAATTGACTTAATTAATGACACGATTTTTCAAGCTCTCAATTGTACAATGTTATGCACCAACTAACGACGCTCTTGATACCACAAAAGATGACTTCTATGAAGCACTTCTAAGTACCATCAACACAATACCCAAGCATGACATAATAGCAGTCATGGGTGATTTTAACGCCAAAGTAGGTGACAACAACGATGGAGTACAAAGATATCTCGGTACTCATGGCATAGGCTGTATGAATCAAAATGGCGAAAGACTTCTAGAACTTTGTGAAATATCAAACCTCGTTGTGGCAGACACCATCTTTCCACATAAGAATATCCACAAGATAACATGGAATTCACCTGATGGCAGAACTAAGAACCAGATAGATCACTTCTGCATAAGCGCTAAATTTCGCTCATCAGTTCAAGACGTCAGAGCATACAGAGGTGCAGAGATCGGAAGCGATCATAACCTCTGCATAGCTAAAATGAGAATTAAACTGAAGAAGTTATACCAACCGAATAAAAATAGAAGAATAGATGTACACAGACTGCAATCAAATGATATAAAGAAGGAATATAATGTCAAAATGAACAACTATTTCGATGCTTTAGGCAAAATTGACAACGATATCACCACCAAGACAATCGATACTAAATGGGAACAACTGAGAACAGCAATGACAGAAGCAGCTGTAGCGACCACCGGATACCTAGTACATAAAAAAAAAAAATGGATGAGAGAAGATACTTGGGATAAAATACAAGAAAGGAAAACAGCAAAACTTAAACTACTAGCGGCAAGTACACATAATGCAGTTGAATCTTGCAAACTAACTTATAACTTGTTAAATAAAGAAGTGAAGACAAAAACTCGAAGAGATAAAAGACATTTCATCAATGAACTGGCCGTAGAAGCTGAAAATGCTGCAAGAACTGGTAATAGTAGGTGCCTTTATCAAATTACAAAACAACTATGTCACCAGCCTACTGCTATGGAAACACCTGTTAAAGGTAAATTAGGGAATTCAATACCAACAGAAAAAGAACAAATGAAGAGATGGGCTGAGCACTTCATGGAGGTGCTAAACAGACCACCACCAACAGTAACACCTGATTTTAATAATGAAACATCCACAACCACTTTGCCAATAACTTGCGATGAATTCACGCTGGACGAGATCAAACAAGCCGTTAAAAGATTAAAAAATTTTAAAGCTGCTGGAGTTGACGAAATTTCAGGGGAAATGATTAAAGCAGTTAATGACAACAACCTCTTGAGAATTTTAGATATTATAAATGAAGTATGGAGAGAAGAACAACCACCACAACAATGGAAAGACAGTATTATTGTAAAGTTACCGAAGAAAGGTGATCTATCAGACTGTAATAACTGGCGTGGTATATCTCTATTATCAGTACCTGGAAAATTATTATGTTGCATGATGTTAGAAAGACTTAAATTGCATGCTGACGAAAAGATCAGAGAAGAACAAGCGGGTTTCAGGCCGAAACGATCATGTATTGATCAAATATTCACACTAAGAACAATTATAGAAGAATCAGTGGAAAGGCAATCGCCACTTATTATCACCTTCGTCGATTTTCAAAAAGCCTTTGATAGTCTACACCGCCCATCATTGTGGAAGATACTTACAATCTATGGTTTTCCAACAAAATATGTGAATATAATCAAAGCGCTATATGACAATGCAAGATGTTGTGTTAGAACAAATAAAGGGAATACAGAATGGTTTACAGTAGAAACAGGGGGTGAAACAAGGCTGTATTATGTCACCACTACTTTTTGGAATAGCTATTGATTGGGTTATGAGAAACTATACCCACAATGAACAATTGGGTATAAAATGGACAAATGGAAAATTCCTGGGGGACCTGGATTTCGCAGATGATGTAGCATTCTTAAGTTCAACACCAAGACAATCCCAAGAAGCAATAAATAATTTGTGTCATCTCTCGGTTAAAATTGGTCTCCAAATAAATGCCTCTAAAACTAAAGCTATGAACTTTTCTAACGAGACCTTCGATATCATCTTGAACGGGGAAAAAAAAACTACAGAAAGTTGAAAGTTTCAATTATTTAGGCAGTAAAATGACTCAGGATGGTGACACAACAAGAGAAATCCATACTAGAATTGCTTTGGCAGCTAGCGCCTTCAATAGATTATCTAACATTTGGAAATTACGATCATTGAATATACATACCAAGCTTCGTCTGTTTAATTCAAATGTTATCTCAGTGTTAACATACGGCTGTGAGAGTTGGAAAATAACAAAATCATTGGAGAACAAGCTGAATACATTCGAGAACAAATGTCTTAGAAAACTCATGAACATCAGTTGGAAAGAATTCAAGACTAATCGACAAATAAGAGAAGACTCTAGGCAGAAATATGTCTCCGACTATATAAGGAAAAGACGATGGTCATATATCGGTCATGTCCTACGAATGCAAAACAACAGAATACCACTACAGGCGCTCACTTGGGTTCCTGAGGGTAAGCGGAAAAAAAGGAAGACCAAAAGAAACACTCAGAAGAACAATAATAAGAGAGAAGGAAGAACGTTGGGCCTAAATAATGTGCAAGAGCTAAGAGGAGTGGCGTCACAACGAACAACCTGGAGAGCACTGGTTTCTGCCTTATGCGCCGTGTTTGGCGCTTAAAGAATTTATTATTATTATTATTGGTAAGTCATTTCACATTGTGGTGTCCATGTAATGCGATCTGGATGTCCTTTACGTGTCAATTCAGTTAACGGTGCACATATGGAATTAAAGTTTTTGATATGCTTCTGGTAGAAACCACATAATGAGACAAAGGATCTCACGTCCTTCTTGGTTTGTGGTCTCGGGGCTTTCTGTAGTTTCTCTAAATTCTTTGGGTCAGGGGTCATGTTTCCCTGATAAACTGTGTGTCCCAAAAATTCCAATTCTTTACATCCAACGCAACATTTGGTTGGTCGGGCTGTTAAATTTGCCTCCCTAAGTCGATCAAACAGCATGTTCAGAGAGTCAATGTGTTCCTCAAATGTTTCTGTTGCTATAAGGATATCATCCATAAAATTTGTTATACAGGGATTATTCAGAGGATCCAATAATTTTCTCATCATTCTAGAGAAGACACTAGGCGCATTCTTCAATCCAAATGGCAATCTATTAAACTCATAGTGTCCTTCTGAGGTACTAAAAGCTAGGTATGGTCTAACCTCAGGCTTTACTGGAATCTGATAGTATCCTTTACTCAGATCCACTTTTGAGAAATATTTAGCTTTATTTAGCCTGGCAAACAGCTGATTTGTATCCGGCAATGGATCCACCTGTCCTTCTGTAATAGCATTCAGTCTCCTGTAATCTATACAGAGTCTATGTTCTCCAGAGGGCTTCCTTAAGAGTACCACACCGGAACTATACGAAGACTCACTGTGCGAAATAATTCCTTCCTTCAATAGATAGTCTATCTCTTCCTTCAAAGCTTTCTCCTTAGCAAACGGAATCGAATATGGTTTCATACAGACAGGTGTGGGGTCTATCAGTTTCATATCATATTCCAATAGGTTTGTATGCCCTGGTCGGTCTGTTAACACCTCTGCGTGATTATTTAGAACCTGTTGCACTCTCTCTTTCTGAGTTTTCGTTAAATGTGTACTGATTTTCACCTGTGCTGCTGTCTCACAGGGGTGTAATGGATATTCAAATGATGAAAGTGGTTCCTTTTTCATCTCCATGGCGATGGACAAGGTCAACAAGTGTGTCTCTTCCTGATGTTCTCTTTCCAAATATTTCTTCAGGAGATTCACATGATAGATTTTTTCTTTCCCCTTCCTATCTATCTTATAATTTGTTCTAGACACCTTCTCTAGAACTGTATATGGACCCTGCCATCCAATTTGTAACTTATTCTGACTCCCAGGCAAAAGAAGCAGTACTTTCTCTCCCACAGCCAAATTTCTGTCCTTCGCCTTCCTGTTATAATAGGCAGCATGTTTCTTCCTGGCTTGTTTCAAATTTTCATTGGCAAGTTTCCAGCCAGTTTTTAACCGAGTGGTCAGCTCATTCACATATTGGTATGAAGATGTAATGTTTTCCTCTGCCTTTTCATCAGTCCACGTTCTTAACATAGCTACATATGGACCTTTAATTGTGTGGACCTATTTGTCCATGCACCGGTATGGTCTCTTCCACTCGAAGCTTTATAGTGATGATTTTTCCTCCCAGAATTATCATTCACAAAACGACCGCTACCAATTTTTCTTTTGGGGCTTTCTCCCCACTTAAAATTCTTGATGAGAGATTTCCTCTCTACATCTTCTTCCTCCAGTTTGTTTAAGTCCGATTGAGGGATTTTCGGCTTATCCTGGGGTAAGACATCTCTTTGCACTCTCCGCATAGTGGCCATTGTAAAACAGTTAAGTGAAGCTTGTCCGTGAAAAGGGGCTTCCCATTCCATTTGGTCCACTTTATCAAATCTATTTTTCTTTTTAGTATCAGGCCTAATTTTGCCCCGTGGCGTGTCCAGGTCCTGATCCATGTTCCCACTTGTGGGTGTTCCCTCATGTGCTATGCTACACCTTTCTACAAAATTCTCAATGTCCCATCTTGCTTTGGGCCAATAATAATTGTGAGCCACCTTTTGAATGATGGTACCTATCTTCTCATGGTCCCCATCTGGTTCACATGTAAGCTCCTTATTAAGTCTGCCCTATATCTTTTAGGAAGTACCAGCTGTCCGTGACCTTTGGATCTAGCTCCAGTCTTCCTATACATCAACTTGTTTTTCATGTAAAAATCTCCCTTGCCTGGAGTTGTATGACAAGTTGACAATGACAAGCTTTGACAATGGAGTTATCTGAAACAAGGCTTGAGTGTTTTATCCCCAGCCTGTGCCTTCCTCATCTCTTCTGGAGTACCCAACATAATATCCCCCCTCCTGGACATCCAACATAATATCCTCCTCCTGTCTTGAGGTCGACCTGACCTGAAGGGTTGCCATATACACAGGTTTCCTTCTGCAACGGTCAGTGTCATGATTGTCCATCTGACAATTCTTACACCACCTTTTTCCTTGGTTGAAAGATTTTCTTTCATCATATTTCCTTTCATCGAATTGTGGGAATTTATTTTTATTTTCATACCGTGGCCTATCAAATTGGTGCTTACCTTTATTTTGATCCTTAGGATCAAATTTATTAAAGTTCTGTGGTGCCCTAAAGTTATCCACTTGTTTCTTTTTATTACCTGTTACCTCTGCTTGAGCTGCTTGATACCTTTCAGCAACATTTAGCAACTCATCCAGCCTCTCTGCACCTTGTTCCATGAGAAACTTTCTCAGGTCTGGAGCCATGGACTCTCTTAATTGCTCTACAAGGACCATTTCCTTAAGATCTTGGGTTTTCCCCAGAGAAGTCCATTTCTCCAAGTATGTCTCTATTCGTGCAGAGAACTGGTGATAGGTTTCACCTGACAGTAGTTTAGCATTCCTAAATTTTTTCCTATAAAATTCTGCATTCTTTTCATACCTTAACAAAAGAGCCTGCTTTAGCATGTCATAATTTTCCTGATCACCTCTGCTCATTTTTGCAAAAACTTCATAAGCTGCCCCACGAAGTCCCTGAGATAACTTTAAGCTCCACCTTTCTCTCTCTAACCCATACGTGGTAGCTAATAGTTCATACCTATTTAGGTAGCTCTCTATATCATCGTCTTTCTCAACAAAATGATCTAAATGAAAATTCATAGCTGAGGTTGAGGCTCCTTGAGTAACCGTAGCATCAGAGGCAAAGGGACTGGCACCATTTTCAGGAGCATGGCCTTGAAACTCAAACTCCCTTAGTCGTAACTCATGTTCCCTTTGTAATCTTTTATCTTCTGCTTCCCTTTCTGCAGCTAATTTCCTCTCTTCCCTTTCTGCAGCTAATTTCTTCTCTTCCCTTTCTGCAGCTAATTTCTTCTCTTCCCTTTCTGCAGCCAATCTTCTGTCTTCTCTTTCTGCCTCCAATTTCTTAGCCTCCGCCTCAATCTGCAACCTCTTAGTCTCAGCCTCAGCCTCAAACTGTAACTTCTTAATTTCCCTTTCAGCCTCTAACCTTCTTTCGGCTTCTTTTTCTAATCTTCTTTCTTCGCGTTCAATAAATTTGTCACATTCCGTCGTGACATAGGCAACCATAACTTGCCCATCTAATCCTAACTCTTTTGCAGTCTGTACAGCAGCAGATCGAAATTTGGCTAGGTCCGCCATTGTCTATCAGGTAAGTTTATACAATGTCTAACCAACAATTTAATCTCTAAATATATCTAATGGACAACACAGGCACCGTGAGCTCAACCTTATTCAATTCCACCCAAGGATACCTTTTAATTCTTATATTCCCTGAAGTGAATTACCCCCAATATTTTTAATAGGTAAAGATTCAAAATCCCAAGAGCGAGACCCCAATATATGTGGTGAAGTGGGATGTTATAAATATTTATAGGGGACTTAGTGTACTGACTGAGATCAGCTGTGAAGGTATCTATATCTATTAAGAGTAGTGTATTATAAATAACCTTACTTGCTACCACATATCTATATATCTCAGTCAGAATTATTC
Organism: Oreohelix idahoensis; assembly: GCA_024509875.1. NCBI lineage: Eukaryota > Metazoa > Mollusca > Gastropoda > Stylommatophora > Oreohelicidae > Oreohelix > Oreohelix idahoensis. The sequence goes on from JAMPIV010013105.1 coordinate 98,986, forward strand.
TGGAATAGTGTGATGACTACGTTATGTGTCTAGGGTATGTGTATGATGAAGTGTAAGTCACAACAACAGACAGATAAACAATTTAATTTAATCCACTACTCTTGACAACACTGTGACACTCACATACATATAACACTCTATGAGAATATCTTAAGGAGTCACTGATAACTTTTCAAATAACAATATGTATTCATTTTTGTCATAAAGGTATATGTGTCCTGATTCAAATACAAAGGAACCAGGAATCACAATCAATTTTAATTACAAGTATATGTACAGACTTTATCAATATGAATATTGTAGTGACATATATTATTAAAAATATCCTATGTGTGTCAGTTGTGTAGTGGTAATATGAGGTAATACTGGTTTTGTTTTGTTCAAGCTCTGTTGGTATTTGTCATCATGACTTCAATAGTTTGTCTTTAGGGACTAGTATTGGAGATGTTCTCAGTTCCTGATATTAAGACAATTAAATTCCCCTCTGAATGTTATTTTTACAGTCATTTCAAGATGAGGGGACATAATGTTGAGCTCAGCTGGCCAAATCAGCTTATCTTGCGTGATGGCGGCAGGAAAGGACTCCTCTGCTCGAATTCTCCCCTGGGCTCTGGAGACACCTCACTGATAGCTAAAAAGACCAAGGGGTATGCTGTCCGACTCTGGATTCAGCAAAGCTCTGACCAGGTGCTGCTCAATACCATCAAGACCACGGTCCCTGAAATCAAGAAGGATGTACCTTCTACTTCATAACTAACTTATACTCTCTTTTTACACTGATCACAACACATCACAAACATTGAGTTCAGAGCGTTAGGCCAACTGTCAGCTTCATCTGAAATACTTTATACCAGTATTTACCTCCTTAATGGTTACCACGCCTCTGCACTTCCAGCATTATTTCTTTCTAGTCAATCATCCAGGTGTCAGTGTACTATTTGGCCATTCCATGCCGTTTTACTTCCCTCCGACACCCTCTGTTCAGGCTGGAGCATTATAGGCTTTATCTCCTGTTTGGGAGCCGCGCTAGCGTAGTGGTTACAACACCGCTCTGGCGACCGGGTGATTCAGGATCAAACCCGGGCGACGGCATTTGAGGATTTTTCGTCGACCGGGAATTGGACTGGATTAACTCGAGACCTGGCGAGGACATTTGAAGGAGTGTTGTCGACCAGGGATTGGCGGCTCCTGAGCCGACCCAGCTGCAATGGGTACCTCCGAAATCGGAGAGTATTTGCCTGAATGGCGAGGGACACCTGTCTCTGTACAAGTAAAAAGGGATACTCACGTAAAATCAATGTCAGGTTAGACATAGTAATAACCTGAGATTTCGCCTCGAGTATTAGCGGGCGTACGCAAAAAAAAAAAAAAAAAAAAAAAAAAAAAAAAAAAAAAAAAAAAAAAAAAAAAAAAAAAATCTCCTGTTTGCCACTGAACTACACATATATATACAGGCATAAATTAACAATTTACATTCAATTTTCATTAAAAGATACTGAATGGTTCAAGCTTACCACAATTCATAGAATAAACACAGATACGTTGATTAGCAATGAATTCTGGCACATTTACTGGCACAAATTCCCATCTGCTTATGTTCCAGGCTTTTATTTAACACAAATATGAGCTGGCTTCAACGCACTGTTGCTTTATCAAGATTATTTGCACTAGTGGTCTCGAACTAACGCTCCTAAGTGAGTATATCAGCGAGTCTGGCCAATCGAGCCACGTTTCGACAAGTGTTTGAAAAAATGTTACCTTTTCACGTCTCCCCTAACAACGAAAGATAGTATTTATAGCCCGACCAATCGTGGTTAGTCTTTCATTTGTTGCGCTCCAATCAATTTGGAGTTTACATGGTAGGCTATTTCTGTAACGTAAGGTTTTGTTCAAACACGTTATAAAAAAAATTTTATGAGCAGAAATGATTTTATGTTGTCAGGCATCCCCACTATTTTATTTTGGTTATAATTTATTAATTCCTGGACTATTTGCGTAACGTTTTACATATTCTTTGTCAGCAAGCCCTAAGGAACCCAAATATCCAAATTTAAAAGAGCTACGTGGCTGCGTTCAAAATATGCAATTCCTTCTACCTCCTGTTTCGAAGATGTGCTGTCTGGGTACTGTAATGTTTTCAAACGTAAACCCATCTATTGTTATCTTTCCTAATAAGCGTTTTTTTATGATTTTAAAACCTAACTCTGGGAAGGGTAGTGAATTTATCACTGTCCGTCCGAAAAAGTTAGTGCATGTAGCCTTACACGCGTGATAGTAGTAATTGTGTATCGCGCGACGCGTGTTGCATGCGTTCCTGATTTTCAGCCCTCCCTCTCTCTTTATCCTTTAGTCCATCTGTTCGTTCGTTTTGGTAACGCAGTATAATTAATGTTAGGATTAATTTAGGTCATTACGCAGGGTGCCTCTCAATGTTTTTCCAAGAAATACAGCACACGTTTCATTGAAGAAAGCGGGTATAATACAGTAAGCTTTTACTATCAACGTGAAAGCGTTACAATTTGCAGACGAAGCAGAAAACAAGGGGGATTTCGAGTACTGTCATTGTGACAGCACTGTTCTTTACCATTCTTCTTCCTTTATTTATTATATGTATTTATTAGGCTTTATATTTACTTGATAATTTATATATGTGGATTAGAATATTCCACGACATCTCCCCTCTTAAAACAGACATTATATGTCAGTCCTTTATTCTATATACACATAGAGAAATTTATTATTATTTCTGGGGTTTACGGTGATTTTCATCACACGGATGGCGGCTTAAAAAATCCGCTCCCAAATTTGTTTTTCCAGATATATACTCAATGCTAAAATTATATGGAGCCAAAAGTAAAGACCATCGGAGTAACCTGGAGTTCTCATGCTTGGCCTGTGCTAGAAACGATAAAGGTTTGTGGTCTGTTTGCAACTTAAATGCCTTCCCATATAGATAAATATTGAATTTCTTTATCGCCCATATTACTGCAAGACATTCTTTTTCGCTAGTTGAGTAGTTGATTTCAGCTTTATTCAACTTTCTGCTAGCATATGCCACTGGGCTTAATTCCCCATCCAATGCATCTGATTTCTGTAGTAGAGTTGCACCTAACCCAATATTACTTGCATCCGTTCTTACTATGAATTCTTGACTTAAATCAGGTAATTTCAAAATGGGTTTACTTGTGAGCTTTTCCTTCAATTCTTGGTAAGTCATTTCACATTGTGGTGTCCATGTAATGCGATCTGGATGTCCTTTACGTGTCAATTCAGTTAACGGTGCACATATGGAATTAAAGTTTTTGATATACTTCTGGTAGAAACCACATAATGAGACAAAGGATCTCACGTCCTTCTTGGTTTGTGGTCTCGGGGCTTTCTGTAGTTTCTCTAAATTCTTTGGGTCAGGGGTCATGTTTCCCTGATAAACTGTGTGTCCCAAAAATTCCAATTCTTTACATCCAACGCAACATTTGGTTGGTCGGGCTGTTAAATTTGCCTCCCTAAGTCGATCAAACAGCATGTTCAGAGAGTCAATGTGTTCCTCAAATGTTTCTGTTGCTATAAGGATATCATCCATAAAATTTGTTATACAGGGATTATTCAGAGGATCCAATAATTTTCTCATCATTCTAGAGAAGACACTAGGCGCATTCTTCAATCCAAATGGCAATCTATTAAACTCATAGTGTCCTTCTGAGGTACTAAAAGCTAGGTATGGTCTAACCTCAGGCTTTACTGGAATCTGATAGTATCCTTTACTCAGATCCACTTTTGAGAAATATTTAGCTTTATTTAGCCTGGCAAACAGCTGATTTGTATCCGGCAATGGATCCACCTGTCCTTCTGTAATAGCATTCAGTCTCCTGTAATCTATACAGAGTCTATGTTCTCCAGAGGGCTTCCTTAAGAGTACCACACCGGAACTATACGAAGACTCACTGTGCGAAATAATTCCTTCCTTCAATAGATAGTCTATCTCTTCCTTCAAAGCTTTCTCCTTAGCAAACGGAATCGAATATGGTTTCATACAGACAGGTGTGGGGTCTATCAGTTTCATATCATATTCCAATAGGTTTGTATGCCCTGGTCGGTCTGTTAACACCTCTGCGTGATTATTTAGAACCTGTTGCACTCTCTCTTTCTGAGTTTTCGTTAAATGTGTACTGATTTTCACCTGTGCTGCTGTCTCACAGGGGTGTAATGGATATTCAAATGATGAAAGTGGTTCCTTTTTCATCTCCATGGCGATGGACAAGGTCAACAAGTGTGTCTCCTCCTGATGTTCTCTTTCCAAATATTTCTTCAGGAGATTCACATGATAGATTTTTTCTTTCCCCTTCTTATCTATCTTATAATTTGTTCTAGACACCTTCTCTAGAACTGTATATGGACCCTGCCATCCAATTTGTAACTTATTCTGACTCCCAGGCAAAAGAAGCAGTACTTTCTCTCCCACAGCCAAATTTCTGTCCTTCGCCTTCCTGTTATAATAGGCAGCATGTTTCTTCCTGGCTTGTTTCAAATTTTCATTGGCAAGTTTCCAGCCAGTTTTTTAACCGAGTGGTCAGCTCATTCACATATTGGTATGAAGATGTAATGTTTTCCTCTGCCTTTTCATCAGTCCACGTTCTTAACATAGCTACATATGGACCTTTAATTGTGTGGACCTATTTGTCCATGCACCGGTATGGTCTCTTCCACTCGAAGCTTTATAGTGATGATTTTTCCTCCCAGAATTATCATTCACAAAACGACCGCTACCAATTTTTCTTTTGGGGCTTTCTCCCCACTTAAAATTCTTGATGAGAGATTTCCTCTCTACATCTTCTTCCTCCAGTTTGTTTAAGTCCGATTGAGGGATTTTCGGCTTATCCTGGGGTAAGACATCTCTTTGCACTCTCCGCATAGTGGCCATTGTAAAACAGTTAAGTGAAGCTTGTCCGTGAAAAGGGGCTTCCCATTCCATTTGGTCCACTTTATCAAATCTATTTTTCTTTTTAGTATCAGGCCTAATTTTGCCCCGTGGCGTGTCCAGGTCCTGATCCATGTTCCCACTTGTGGGTGTTCCCTCATGTGCTATGCTACACCTTTCTACAAAATTCTCAATGTCCCATCTTGCTTTGGGCCAATAATAATTGTGAGCCACCTTTTGAATGATGGTACCTATCTTCTCATGGTCCCCATCTGGTTTCACATGTAAGCTCCTTATTAAGTCTGCCCTATATCTTTTAGGAAGTACCAGCTGTCCGTGACCTTTGGATCTAGCTCCAGTCTTCCTATACATCAACTTGTTTTTCATGTAAAAATCTCCCTTGCCTGGAGTTGTATGACAAGTTGACAATTTTCTGAAACAAGGCTTGAGTGTTTTATCCCCAGCCTGTGCCTTCCTCATCTCTTCTGGAGTGGTATCCAACATAATATCCTCCTCCTGTCTTGAGGTCGACCTGACCTGAAGGGTTGCCATATACACAGGTTTCCTTCTGCAACGGTCAGTGTCATGATTGTCCATCTGACAATTCTTACACCACCTTTTTCCTTGGTTGAAAGATTTTCTTTCATCATATTTCCTTTCATCGAATTGTGGGAATTTATTTTTATTTTCATACCGTGGCCTATCAAATTGGTGCTTACCTTTATTTTGATCCTTAGGATCAAATTTATTAAAGTTCTGTGGTGCCCTAAAGTTATCCACTTGTTTCTTTTTATTACCTGTTACCTCTGCTTGAGCTGCTTGATACCTTTCAGCAACATTTAGCAACTCATCCAGCCTCTCTGCACCTTGTTCCATGAGAAACTTTCTCAGGTCTGGAGCCATGGACTCTCTTAATTGCTCTATAAGGACCATTTCCTTAAGATCTTGGGTTTTCCCCAGAGAAGTCCATTTCTCCAAGTATGTCTCTATTCGTGCAGAGAACTGGTGATAGGTTTCACCTGACAGTAGTTTAGCATTCCTAAATTTTTTCCTATAAAATTCTGCATTCTTTTCATACCTTAACAAAAGAGCCTGCTTTAGCATGTCATAATTTTCCTGATCACCTCTGCTCATTTTTGCAAAAACTTCATAAGCTGCCCCACGAAGTCCCTGAGATAACTTTAAGCTCCACCTTTCTCTCTCTAACCCATACGTGGTAGCTAATAGTTCATACCTATTTAGGTAGCTCTCTATATCATCGTCTTTCTCAACAAAATGATCTAAATGAAAATTCATAGCTGAGGTTGAGGCTCCTTGAGTAACCGTAGCATCAGAGGCAAAGGGACTGGCACCATTTTCAGGAGCATGGCCTTGAAACTCAAACTCCCTTAGTCGTAACTCATGTTCCCTTTGTAATCTTTTATCTTCTGCTTCCCTTTCTGCAGCTAATTTCCTCTCTTCCCTTTCTGCAGCTAATTTCTTCTCTTCCCTTTCTGCAGCTAATTTCTTCTCTTCCCTTTCTGCAGCCAATCTTCTGTCTTCTCTTTCTGCCTCCAATTTCTTAGCCTCCGCCTCAATCTGCAACCTCTTAGTCTCAGCCTCAGCCTCAAACTGTAACTTCTTAATTTCCCTTTCAGCCTCTAACCTTCTTTCGGCTTCTTTTTCTAATCTTCTTTCTTCGCGTTCAATAAATTTGTCACATTCCGTCGTGACATAGGCAACCATAACTTGCCCATCTAATCCTAACTCTTTTGCAGTCTGTACAGCAGCAGATCGAAATTTGGCTAGGTCCGCCATTGTCTATCAGGTAAAGTTATACAATGTCTAACCAACAATTTAATCTCTAAATATATCTAATGGACAACACAGGCACCGTGAGCTCAACCTTATTCAATTCCACCCAAGGATACCTTTTAATTCTTATATTCCCTGAAGTGAATTACCCCCAATATTTTTAATAGGTAAAGATTCAAAATCCCAAGAGCGAGACCCCAATATATGTGGTGAAGTGGGATGTTATAAATATTTATAGGGGACTTAGTGTACTGACTGAGATCAGCTGTGAAGGTATCTATATCTATTAAGAGTAGTGTATTATAGATAACCTTACTTGCTACCACATATCTATATATCTCAGTCAGAATTATTCTGGAATAGTGTGATGACTACGTTATGTGTCTAGGGTATGTGTATGATGAAGTGTAAGTCACAACAACAGACAGATAAACAATTTAATTTAATCCACTACTCTTGACAACACTGTGACACTCACATACATATAACACTCTATGAGAATATCTTAAGGAGTCACTGATAACTTTTCAAATAACAATATGTATTCATTTTTGTCATAAAGGTATATGTGTCCTGATTCAAATACAAAGGAACCAGGAATCACAATCAATTTTAATTACAAGTATATGTACAGACTTTATCAATATGAATATTGTAGTGACATATATTATTAAAAATATCCTATGTGTGTCAGTTGTGTAGTGGTAATATGAGGTAATACTGGTTTTGTTTTGTTCAAGCTCTGTTGGTATTTGTCATCATGACTTCAATAGTTTGTCTTTAGGGACTAGTATTGGAGATGTTCTCAGTTCCTGATATTAAGACAATTAAATTCCCCTCTGAATGTTATTTTTACAAAGTCATTTCAAGATGAGGGGACATAATGTTGAGCTCAGCTGGCCAAATCAGCTTATCTTGCGTGATGGCGGCAGGAAAGGACTCCTCTGCTCGAATTCTCCCCTGGGCTCTGGAGACACCTCACTGATAGCTAAAAAGACCAAGGGGTATGCTGTCCGACTCTGGATTCAGCAAAGCTCTGACCAGGTGCTGCTCAATACCATCAAGACCACGGTCCCTGAAATCAAGAAGGATGTACCTTCTACTTCATAACTTACTTATACTCTCTTTTTACACTGATCACAACACATCACAAACATTGAGTTCAGAGCGTTAGGCCAACTGTCAGCTTCATCTGAAATACTTTATACCAGTATTTACCTCCTTAATGGTTACCACGCCTCTGCACTTCCAGCATTATTTCTTTCTAGTCAATCATCCAGGTGTCAGTGTACTATTTGGCCATTCCATGCCGTTTTACTTCCCTCCGACACCCTCTGTTCAGGCTGGAGCATTATAGGCTTTATCTCCTGTTTGCCACTGAACTACACATATATATACAGGCATAAATTAACAATTTACATTCAATTTTCATTAAAAGATACTGAATGGTTCAAGCTTACCACAATTCATAGAATAAACACAGATACGTTGATTAGCAATGAATTCTGGCACATTTACTGGCACAAATTCCCATCTGCTTATGTTCCAGGCTTTTATTTAACACAAATATGAGCTGGCTTCAACGCACTGTTGCTTTATCAAGATTATTTGCACTAGTGGTCTCGAACTAACGCTCCTAAGTGAGTATATCAGCGAGTCTGGCCAATCGAGCCACGTTTCGACAAGTGTTTGAAAAAATGTTACCTTTTCACGTCTCCCCTAACAACGAAAGATAGTATTTATAGCCCGACCAATCGTGGTTAGTCTTTCATTTGTTGCGCTCCAATCAATTTGGAGTTTACATGGTAGGCTATTTCTGTAACGTAAGGTTTTGTTCAAACACGTTATAAAAAAAATTTTATGAGCAGAAATGATTTTATGTTGTCAGGCATCCCCACTATTTTATTTTGGTTATAATTTATTAATTCCTGGACTATTTGCGTAACGTTTTACATATTCTTTGTCAGCAAGCCCTAAGGAACCCAAGTATCCAAATTTAAAAGAGCTACGTGGCTGCGTTCAAAATATGCAATTCCTTCTACCTCCTGTTTCGAAGATGTGCTGTCTGGGTACTGTAATGTTTTCAAACGTAAACCCATCTATTGTTATCTTTCCTAATAAGCGTTTTTTATGATTTTAAAACCTAACTCTGGGAAGGGTAGTGAATTTATCACTGTCCGTCCGAAAAAGTTAGTGCATGTAGCCTTACACGCGTGATAGTAGTAATTGTGTATCGCGCGACGCGTGTTGCATGCGTTCCTGATTTTCAGCCCTCCCTCTCTCTTTATCCTTTAGTCCATCTGTTCGTTCGTTTTGGTAACGCAGTATAATTAATGTTAGGATTAATTTAGGTCATTACGCAGGGTGCCTCTCAATGTTTTTCCAAGAAATACAGCACACGTTTCATTGAAGAAAGCGGGTATAATACAGTAAGCTTTTACTATCAACGTGAAAGCGTTACAATTTGCAGACGAAGCAGAAAACAAGGGGGATTTCGAGTACTGTCATTGTGACAGCACTGTTCTTTACCATTCTTCTTCCTTTATTTATTATATGTATTTATTAGGCTTTATATTTACTTGATAATTTATATATGTGGATTAGAATATTCCACGACACCGTGTCCTCTACTTTATTATCGCTCTTTTATCCTTTTCCTGTTTTTCGCATTCGTTCGTTTGCGACAAAATATTACTTTCCCATTCTAACTTTCGCCTGTTTCATTTCTCATTTAGAAACGCATTTTATTGCGTAAGATGTCAGTCCCTGGATGTGAACGAAATAGTGTGAGAATTCGTCTCGTCAGACATAGAGAGCAGACATGTGTCTACATTTTCATCTGACACGAGTTTTACTTCGGCTAGATTCTCGGCGTGAGGTGTGGAAGGCGCCAATCTGCATCGCTCAGAAATGAGACATGTCGTAGTAGGTGTGAAGACGCGTTTTGGCAGTTATGCCAGCGTCTAAGTTAATGTGAAGTGTTAAGAGAGAGAGAGAGAGAGGGGGGGGGGAGAGACCGGCGCTATTTCAGGTTTTCGTAATTGCGTGGGATCCTTTGTCTGTTTCATATATCTACCCCGCAGTTTGGACTTGATTTCATTCAGTCATCCTCCAGTTGCAGTAGACAGATCGCTAGTGCTAGGAAATCTCTTGTGTATTGCGAAGTCCTAGTTTCTCGACATTTTTGCAGAGTTCTGTAATACCTTTATATAGAATGATTCTAGTTCATGGTGTTAGTCTGTAGTTCTGTGTGGAGGTTATTCTCTAGTTGACGTGTTTCAGTGGATAGCAAAAAATAAATTATAATTTCTAGTTTAAACTCACGCAGCTATAAATAAATTTAATTAAATTGCTAGTAATTAGTCGATAATATTTTAAACTAACTTATAACTGCACTGATTCATCATTGAGTATTGACGAAATACGCATGCATTTCTAATTCATGATGACTGATTTTATGAATATAACTTATTTCACGGGAATTTTAAACGATAAGTCAAGCTCTCCGCTTGCAGTTTATAATGTAAGTTATAGCCGAAGTAAATAGTATGTATAAGTATTTTATATGTTGTTTTTTCTTTATTCAGTGAAACTGGGGTAGCCCAACTTTACTAACGGTTAGTACTGAGAAACATCTGTGAAGAACAAAAACATTTTTTTCTTAAAGACTTGGGTGTATAAAGTAAAACCTGTCTGGCATTGCGCTGGCATCCAGAACGACAGAATACACATTACATGAACTTTAAGATTAAATGAAGTAACGGGCCCATCGAGCCAGATTTAATTCTTCCTGAGAAAAAAACTCAAGTACATTTCAGCCCTTGTGGCAAGTAAAATATTACTATCAGTAACATTCCGACGGAGTTCTGACTAGTTGTGGTGTGACCAAATAAAGTCCTATACTGAGAGAAGGCACCGACCTGACATTCCTCGTTACTAGAAACCTAAGCTATTGACACTGTGCTCGCTGTTAACGTTCGTGCCTGGACAATTTTAATGTGACATGAACAGATATTAAAAAAAATAATAATAACCAAGGAAACGTTCCCTGAAGTAGTGAACTCAACCTGACTTTGCGGAACTGGGGTTCCCTTAGCCAAGACTACCACTGGAGATTCTGTATATGCATGTCCTAAAAATTGTTTTTTTCCAGAAGTTGCTACCAAAGCTGTAAGTACGAATGCAAGCTAGTGATCACGGCTGACTGAATAGATTGAATGCAGGATTGAGTGATTCCTTTATGGTTGTATTTTTGGCACTCATTTTGCTGTCTTAAATTTCTTTATGCAAGTTTTTTTGTTGCTAACAATATTTTCCTTAGGATAGATTAGAGTATCAAAGTCTGTTCCTACTTTTTTAAAGGGAAATCTTAGACTATAGCGTATGCATCCGTGACTCTTTGGGGCTATCACTTTTCTTCTAACAGGACTGTGGGATATACATCGAGGGAAAAGATCATACCTATGGGTCTATCATTCTTGTAGCAATTCATTGACTTATGATTATTTGTATATGTTTGACGTAATTTTATGTGTTGTGATGGAATTTTATTATGATAATTAAAATTCACTTGAACTTATTCCAGTGTGTCGGTCAGTTCGTTCCCAATTATCTATATTTCAATTTGTCATAGTTTCACGTCTGTGTGTCTATTTTAGTCCCTTAGGTGTGTGTGTATGTGAGGGATATATATATATATATATATATATATATATATATATATATATATATATATATATATATATATATATATATATATATATATATATATATATTACTATATATTATACTAGACGGTCTGACAAATCTTAATCTGTTGTAGATGATAGGCTGACTGAGAGAAATCATCTCGAGGGTCAGAGACCGACTCTAATATATTTCCTCCATCTCACTCGTGAAATCTACTCGTATTTCTATTTTATCATCTCCCACTGAGCTATCACTTGTTTCTATTGCTATTCAGAAGGGACCAAACCAAGTTTTAATTCACCTATCGCAAATCTACGACAGTCATCATCTCATCTCAGCCCGTAACCCGTCATGGGTCGTAGGGGTGCCATGGTGGAAGCATCAGCAGACAGGGTCCTCCACTGCTCTCTATCCTCAGCAATGCGTACAAGTGTGGAAAAACCGTGTCCTGCCCATTCTTTGATGTTATCAGCCCAGGACTTTCTCTGCCTTCCTCTTCTCCGTTTACCTTCGACTGTTCCCTGAAGGATCGTTTTCGAAAGGGAGTCATGACGAGTTACATGCCCAAACCAGGCAAGCTTTCGACGTTTCACTATTGACAAAAGTGGTTCTTGGTGGCCTGCATAGGTGTTTATCTTCTCTCTAACATAGACATTTGTTTTGTGCTCTTTATAGCAAATGCGCAAAATTCTTCTATAACATTTATGCTCGAAAGCCTGAATCCTTCGCTCCGTATCTGCAATGAGTGTCCAGCCCTCACACCCATACAAGAGAATAGATAATACAAGTGATTTGTATAATTTGATCTTCACAGGAAAACTGATGTTACTTTTCCAGATCACATTCAACCTTGTCATGGCAGCTGAGGCCATCTCAAGTCTTGTCTTGATTTCTTTACTTGATCTTCCATCACTACATATAGTGGACCCGAGATATTTAAAGGTGTTAACTTCTTCTAACGTTTGCCCATTTAACGTAATGTTGGTCGGAACATGTTTCTTATGGCTATTCACCAATATCTTGCTTTTTTTCTATATTAATTTCCATCCCATTCGTTCTTGTTACTTTCTCCAGTCTAGAGGTAAGGTCTTGAAGTTCTGATTCTGATCCAGCTATCAGATCAATAGCTACGACAGTACTGTTCCCTATATATTGCCGTTAACCTGGGAGACTTAGCTTCTGTTTTCTTTCTTTTCATTTCCTTTCTCTTCGCTATGGTGTTTAACGTTTCTGGTGTTATCCAATCTTGTCTCTTTTTTTCCTGGAATCCCAAGCTTTACTCACTGCTTTTCTTGTATATTGTTGAGATGGTGTTGAATCTTTGGTCGACATTATCAGTCGCTGTTCTTTCCTGGCTTTTGGCAATCTGATATCGTCTCTTTACATCAACCACGAAAGCTTTTCTGGTGAGGGGATCTTTAAGTTCCGTGATGATATATCTTTTTTGTTTTACTGCAACTGGTCCAGCAGCTCCGAGTTTCACCTTCCGTCTTGCTACTACTAGGTGGTGATCACTTACTACATCTGCGCCTCTTCTTACATTCACGTCTTGTAATGCATGTTTCCATGTGCCATTGATCATTATGTGATCTATCTGGTTTCTGTCCTGTCCGTCTGGTGATTCCCACGTTAACTTGTGCACTTCTTTGTGTGGAAAAAGCGTTCCTCCAATGACCAGGTTGTTAATACTGCAGAAGCCTATTAATTTGTCCCCATTCTCATTTACTGTTCCACTGCCGCATTTCCCCATTACTCTTTCGTTATAAGTACTGTGTGTTCCAACTTTCGCATTCAGGTCTCCCATTACTATAATAAGATCGTACCTAGGTGCAGTTTCTATTTCCTTTTGAGGCTGTTGATAGAACTCGTCCTTGACCTCTTCATCGCTGTCGTTTGTTGATGCATAGCATTGTATAATTGTGGTGTTGGTGAATCTCCCTCTCAGTCTTGTTCTTATCAGTCTGTTGTTGATGGGTTTCCATTCCAGTAAAGACCTTTCCATTCCTTTCTTCAGGATAATGGATACACCTTCGTTGTGCTGACCATCCTCTCTACCAGAGTAAAGTACTGTTTCCCCTGTAGCTGTTTTTATTCTCCCTGTCCCGGTCCATTGGCTCTCACTTATTCCCAGGATATGCAATTTGTAGTGCCTCATCTCTGCTGTGATCTGCCTCAGCTTTCCTGCCTCATTCATAGTTCTGACATTCGGGGCATCCGTTTTAATGCCAATGGCTTCCTTTCTGCTTTCACCACTGACAGTCAAACGAGCCTGAGACTCCGGATGTCCGTCGCGCATCAAAGTTTTTCCATTTGTTGCCGTTTCCGTAACATGTGTGATTTTTTTCCATAGACAAGGGTGTCGGCCCTGCGCTAAAACCCCCAGCCTGGAGGACCAGGGTACCAGCTTTTGTCTGACCCCTACCCACGCAGACCAGTCCAGTTTTGTTAAACCTACCAGGAGTAAAAACTCCCACTGGTACACCTCTGGGGGTTATCAGGGTACAGAAGTTGCCACACCGAGTTAGTATCATAGCTAGATATTGTTTCTGCACCAGGATTATGGAGTTAACTAGCAACAACCTGCCAAAATTGGCAGGTTTTTAATTATAGTGTGTTGTTTCTGTTACATGTATTACGTTGCTTCTTCTTCTATAGTCCCGCTTGCTCGCTGTGAATGACGCGATCGTCTCTTCCTTTTAGCAATCTTATCATTTTGATCCATAATAATAAGTCTGAAATACTTTAAATTAAAATTTCGTCTTGAAGAAACAATCAGAAACTTACATTTTAAGGTTAGTTTTAAGAAAAATGACGAGTTGAATCCGTTTCCCGAATGAAACTGGACAGAAGAGTATCTTGATTGTCTGTTGATTTAATGCACACCGTCACACTTTGCTATTTTCGCGAGAGTACATATAAGGGGAAACAATACTATTATTGTTTAACTTTCAACCACAGTTGCACCCCCTTAGCTGTGCTCGAAAGTTAATGCACTCTCTTGAAAATAGAAAAAGTGCGCAAATGACAATGTGCAAAGTGTGACAGACCGACCTACCGAAGTACCTTGCGGCGGGAATTATGGTATTGGATTATACCACGGACACTAAAAATAGATATGCCTCTAGAATTTCCACATTGTCGGTTGTCACCATTTTTGAAAATGGGTGTTATGACGGCAATCTCCCAATCCTTTGGTATGGTCTTGTGGCACCAAGCTTCATGTAGGACCCTCGGGAGTAATAAGTCTCCTGCTGTTCCCTTGAACTTAACCATTCGTGGTGTTATATCATTATAACCTGCTGCTGTGCCCAACTTGATTTTCTCCAGTGCTGCCTTCAGTTCTTCCATCTTTATGCCATCTTCACCACAATTGGTTTCCTCTTATATGACAGTGTTTATTATTTCTAAGATTTGACCTTCCTCACCACCAAGGAGTTTTGAGAGGTGTTCTTTCCATTACTTCCTTTGGAGCAGTAAGCAATTCGTCTTGTTTGTCTTTTTATAAATTTAAGAGGGCACTGTTTTTCTTTCTTCGTATTCTTTAGGGTCTTGTAGAACAATTTCTGGTTTTCTTGAGCATCGTTTTCTAGTTTTTTTTCTAGCATATTATCATATCACATGTTCTTGCCACTCAGTCATCTTATTTCTTCTTTTAATTCTCTTCTTCCAAGCCATTACCAATAGTTACATCTACTTGTTTTTGTTGATGTTTGCACTGAATTCTCCAAGCATCTTTGTTCCATGAAATATGCACGAGTCATAGCTATGCCAATTTCATTGTAAAATGTATCAATTTCTTCTTCTGTACTATCCGAAAGTGGTGTATATATGTGTATACAATTAATATATAGTGGCCTGCCATTCAATTTAACAAGGACTGGATCTGATACAGCCCAAAATCTCTTTACTGTTCTTACTCATTCTGCATTTAAAATTGTACCACATCCTCTTTCACATTTATTTTCTCTTGAATGGCTTATTTTGTAGCTGTCATAATGTTTCACATGTCTCGATATACTGCATTTTACATAATCTATGCTTTCCATTTCTCTCGTGATGCTTTCTAATTTGTGATGCTGCACAAGTGTCCTGACATCCCAAGTTCCTATAGTCAAGGTATATATTTTTAATTTTGCTAACATTAGCCTGATGACAATCGGGTATCACCTGTAGCACATACCACGATGTACTGGACGATGTGAAAGTTTTAACTTCAGTCTCTTTTCTATTAAAATTGTTCAGATTCATCAGTTAAAGTACCAGAGTGGATTCCCCTTGCCTATACAGTGCGTGTGTGAATATATATATATATATATATATATATATATATATATATATATATATATATATATATATATATATATATATATATATATATATATATATATATATATGTGTGTGTATGTATATGCGCACACAGATAAATGAATCTGGGAAGTGAATACTTAAGGTAAAGGATCCCGTTACAAGCCAATTGAGGCATATTAGGAATATGGTGTTAGGCCCATATTTTCTTGACCATCGGCACACTAGGGGTGACGTGGTCAACATCACGCCGGCCGCCTTAACCTTCCCAGAGTTGCTTTGGTACTGTTACGGTGTTATTTTAAATGACGGCGTCTGCTGGGGTTTAGCCATGCGCAACGTTTAGGGGTCATTAACATTTATAGAATATGTCGATATTTTACGGTATACTGAACGCGAAATATATGCGGAGATTATGACGCATTCGCGTTGGGAAGGTCACGCTGGGTGACTTGGTTACATGGCCCTTGTTACGCTATCCGTCAAGCAAGAAGGTCGTGTCTTGTATTTCTTCCAAGGAAAAAAGGCTGAGTATATAGCCTATATTATATAGATGAATCGATGTAGAACTCAGGGTCAGTTCGGATATTAATCTAAGTATGAGATTAATTAAATCAAATTAAATGATGGAAGGAGAATCGCATTATGATTCAAATTGTAGCTGTCAAGAACTCATGTGCTCATTTCTGGCTGTTGACTACAACAGCGCACGTATATAGCCACGATGTTCTTCTGACATATTGTTTTGACACGGACGGACATGAATACTATGCATGTAATTTCTAATGACTATATATGAATGTATACCGATGTGAACTGTCTTCGTGCGTCAACTTGTAATAAATATTGGACTCGAATCGAAGGCTTACCCACATTCCTTTGATTACGTTTGATTGCTTCAACTTGCATTGTTGACGGTCCTTTGACCTGATGAACTCTTTCTTGTAAGAAGTTTATAGTAATAATGGATGAGTTCGTACGGAATCGGGGTTTGCTTGGACACAAGTTGTGTAATGATAAGTAAGCAAGCATCCCAACTAAACTTATAATAATCGAACGAAGGACCCTCCAACACCAGTAAACCACCCACGCAACAGTGGTGGCCAATGTGATGCGAACCTGGAATTTAATTGTAAAAAAATACTCAAAGATTATCGAGTTGAAAGAAATAATTTTCCTTCGAGCGAAATGAACACTTTTTGTATCTACACCGATGACGTCACACCCCCTTGACAACAGGATGAATCAGCTGTAGTGATGGCAGCCGCCTTTCAACGTCTTTGAAGAAGATTATTTATAAACGCTTAATCGAACATTGGAAAATAGATTCAATCAACATGAGCATGAAATATAGGTCATACTGTCCGTTGGCGAAGCAAGCATTGTATGAATCTATCGAGGCTGTGAGATAAGTAACTTATTTGAAGGTTACAATAAGTTAATCCTATTTGTCCGATAATGCCATGTTCTTTTTTTTTGTAGCCATGTTAAATATTGTTTCTGTCTTTTACATGTAGCGGGTATGGATGGGCGGCGAATTATAATCAGTTCCATAGCTCCTGGGATGCTACGAATTGATTGTAATCGTTCTTAAGGCCGTGAATTAATAGCATTTCGCGAAGAACGCGTCGGATATCGGTGATCGTGTCGTTCGGACTTGCATTAATTCACCTTGCATGTTAGGTGTATAGTCGTGTTATAACTGTGGTATTCTAGTGTATTTGGTTCTAATTTTTATTCAGTTCTTTAACAATGTTGGTAATCTATCGTGTTTTTTCTGACCTTACTATCTTTCATTTTATATTTTTGTTGTACGACCGTTAATGAGTCCATGTATACGTCACTAATTTTTGTGTACGCAGGTTAATTATCTATTCAGTTCATTCTTTAATTCTCACTACCGGTCTAGTCAACTTAGTTGTAAACGCATTCTTACTGTGAAAATGTCTTTGTGTATGTTAATAATGTTCTGTAATCCTTGGTTAACCCATTGTATTGTTTGTCTTCATTTCATCCCTTTATAATTTAATATTAATGCTATAATTTATTCATTAATAAGAGTATAGATTAATATGATTAAATTTTTATGAGCTTTAAAGAGGAATTAGGGACTTTGCACCAATTTGCAGTGATGGTCCAAGAAATGGGCAATGCACTTTATTGCTCATGATTATGACATAATATACTATGCTTAATTATTATAACTTTATAACATATTAAGACATATTAAATATTAATTAGTACATTTTCTCAGTACTACATTGGGAACTTGGTGACAATTAAGATTAAATAACCTAATTATTTAGGAATAATACTCATAATTATTGAATATTAATATTAAGTGCATGATATAATTTCAGCACCTTATATAACTAACTATCATAACTATTTATGATAGATATTAGTGGGTATATATAATATTTTCACAAAATATTATAGATTTGTGGAACTTATACATAACAATACAAGAATATTGCAATTTCGTATATTGATTATTCACTCGTCGAGTAATTAGAATTATCGACATATATTCCAGTGGTGATTACTAGACATAAGTAATTGAATACTTAAATAAATCAACTTCAAGAATGCTTACTTTGGATCATTTCATTAAAATTGGAAAAAGATTGTGTAACAAAAAGGGAGATGCACTCCTGGAATTTGCAGAACAACAACTTGCAAAATATATAAGGCAGAGATGGAAGAACTTGAAAGAAAAGAGGCTGAAAAGAAAGCTATTGCTAAAGCAGAGAGAGAAGAATTAAGACAAGAGGAAGAAAGAAAGATGGCAAGAGATGAAATCCTACGGATTGAAGAAGAAAATAAATTGAAACGACAGGAAATCATATTGCAGCAAGAAATGGAATTGCAACGGCTTAAATTGGAAACAGCAAAACTTAATTCACAGGGTGCTGCAGCAAGCCAAAATGATAATGCTCAATCGGGATCTTCATCCAACCGACTTAAGGGCAATTATTACTTTAAGCTACCACCTTTCAAATTACACGTGGACGACCTATCATCATGGCTGGCGCGCTTTGAGGATATATGTAAGGTCAATAACCTTGACAAAACTGCATGGGCACTTAAACTTAAGGAATTTCTGGATGGCGAACCTGCAAGTGCAGCACAAAATATTGATCCTACATTAGCCACAGACTATGAGGCCATTAAGAATTTGTTATTACGTCGGTTCCATTTGAACGAAGAGGCATGTAGATTACGTTTCAAAAGTTTGTTGCCAGATAACAATAAAGATTTCACAGGTTTTATTGCTAATATACGCAATACTTTTAACAGATGGGTTGAACTGGCAGGTGTCAACAAATCTTACGACAAGTTAGTCGATTTGTTATTGAGGGATAAAGTATTATCTTCTGTCAGCCCACCATTCTTTGCTTATCTGCAAGAAAGAAAACCTGAAACTATTGATGAGTTAGAAAAAATTTCTTTAAATTACTGCACCGCTCATCCGAACACTAACATTTCTGGCTCGTTAATAAGAGAACCACTTCATGTAGCCTCCAATATGGCATATCATAGTAATAACAAACCAAGAACACACAGTGTAGACAGAGGTAGGTTCAAAGGAAACTATGACATTAATTTTCATAAGGGACAGAATAACTTTAACAATAACTTTAATAGAGGAAGACAACAAAACAGAAATTATTCACCTCAGTCAAGATACAACAGTAATCCACGTAACTCAAGTTATAATCGGTCATATCAATATAATAATGGTAACAATTGGAAGAATAGCGATAATTATAACTCGAGACATCGAGATAACAATTACAATAGACGACAACGGGATAATTCAACTAATTATTCTCGTAATCGTTCTCATTCTCGTGGATCTTCACATTATAACCATAATACCGGGGCAGCAGTTACAAATGATATCACCCCTAAGGTTCAGGTTCCACCTACCGATAATACAATGCATTCTTCTGCTGCATGCTTTGCTATTAATTATAACGTGGCGAATAGTTGCCCACAATGCAATCTTATTTTTCAGAAGGCAAAGGAGACAGTGCTAAACTGCGGACACATTCTACCAGAAGTAGGTCTTGCAGCCAATGATTGAACAGGCTCTCTGATTTTTAACAGAGGGATAGTTAACGGTTCTATAGTTTCTGTATTGAGAGACTCGGGGTCCACAACCATTGGAGTGCGACAGTCGCTTGTACATCCTAGCTGTGCAACGGGGGAATATGTCCGTTGCATGACTTTTGGGGGAACTATTGAGTTTTACCCCACAGCTATTATCCATGTTAAAACACCTTTTTTCACAGGGAACGTGAAGGTATGCATGCTGAAAAAGCCGATTGCAGACCTTATGGTTGGTCGCATACACGGCAGCAAGGATTGTTCACCAGAAGATATTATTGAATGGGAGAGACACAATCTATGCACTGGAAACGCCGTGACAACTAGAGCTCAGACTATGCTCATGGAGAGTGTCAATGATAATAAGATGGATGCAGAGAAACAAGAGGATATTGAGGTCAATTCACCTATTGACAGGGAATCATTTGCAAACAAACAAAAAAAATGACAAATCTTTAAATAAATTTTTTAACCTAGTTAATAAGGTTGATAATTTAACATCAGGTAATAATAACAAACATTGGTTTATTGTTAAAAATGATATACTGATTAGATGCTTTAGTGATAAATCACAGGTAAAACAACAAGTGATGGTACCGGCTGCTTTTAGACGGTACATTCCTCAACACGCGCATGACTCGCAGTGTGCAGGACATATGGGATATACTCGAACACGATCTCGAGTATTGTCTTCATTCTTTTGGCCAGGAGTATCACGGGATATTTCGCAGTATGTACGTTCTTGTACTACATGCCAGGAAGTGAAAGCACGTGGAGCTTTTCACACGGCGCCTATTCAGGCTTGCGATATCTCAGTACGACCTTTTGACAAGATGGCCATAGATATAATTGGTCCACTTCTACCATCTGCGAGAGGACATAGATTTGTTCTCACGTGCATTGATTTATGCACACGATGGCCAGAAGCCATTCCATTGAAGACCACTGTCGCATGAAAATATAATTAATAGTAGGTAAGCTTGACAGCTGTATAGGCGTGATGGACAATAGTGCACACGGACGTGTGATAGTGGTGCGCAAGAGAGATAGGCAGAAGGCACAGGCTGAGTCAGTGAGTTCTTCACTAAGAAAACCACACACACAGCTCTTCTTGTTTTCTCTGGCGACAATATTACTCTGTTGCACACACTGTGTCACTCACAAATAGTAGGGTAAAGGAGTAAAGTTAGATTGAGGATTTGGTAGTCTGAACTGAACGAACAATCCTATCGAGGTTAACTCAATTTTATTCAATTTAGAAATGTAAATAAATCAATAAGGATTTTTACATCAAATAATAATAAAGATTATCACGAGAAAACAAACTCACAACAACTTGATGATTTTAAAGAAGAAAAAAATTATTACACCAAGAGTGAAAACAAGGATTATGAATGAATTGTGTTAGTAAAGTTCCCGGCAGGCCTGATAGGCTTTTGCTGGAAAATATGTGAAATACTGTTTGTGTGTAAATGAATGTTTGTTCCTTTGTTCCTTTGGTGTGAATGTTGGAAACAACTTATATCCTGGGGTTCTCTTGGAAAAATATATCGTAATCCAATGCTTGAAATTAACTTCACTGTTCGAATAAGGTATCCACAAAGGGCACAGAATCTGAACACGATTTTATAAATCCAAGATTGGGGTAACGACTTCACGGTTCAAATAAGGTATCCACAAAGGGCACAGAATCTGAACACGATTTTATAAATCCAAGAAAGGTGTAACGTATCCACATTTTGATGCGTGTAACGTATCCACAGTTGATGCGATATCCACAGATAACGAATTTGCTTCCAAAGGTGGGATGGAGGGTTAAAATGGGTGGAGTATGGTACGGGTGATGGTTGTTAAGGGTAATATCTGGTGTTGAGAATCGTTGCAATAATTGCAGTAATTGAAGTAATTGAAATGATTGAAATGATTGAAATAATTGAAATAATTGAAATAATTGAAGGGAATTATTGTGACTGGTGGACGAGGACTATATGGCCACTGGCCAAAGGTAACCTCTTTTCAGCAATACGAGACAAGACTTGCACTGCGTAAATCTGTTAGACAAAACAAAAATACATGTGTAACTACTCTTCTGCTGCAACATGCAGATTACAACAGAAACAATTTAAGCAGTGTCCAGCGTCGGCATGTTGATATCCATGCATGCGTCTCATTCCTAAAATAGGTCAGTCCATTCTTAAACATTCCTGTCTGCTGTGAATGAATTAGCTGGCCAGTCCAGATACATACACAATAACAAGACTTGCTTCCTCCCCTGTCAGACAAAGTTACATGAGGGTCCGCTAGAGAATCCTTCTTTGCTTTCCACCGTTCATTCCTTCCAGCATTCATAATAATATGCTCATACATTAATGTTACAAACATTGAAAAGTAAAATGATCATTGAAATTATGAATGATACAAACATTGTAACATAACATCGCTTTAAAATACAAGCAGTGAAAATAAATGAATTTTCGTAAGCATTTATGATACATACATGATAAAGGAAACCCGTTTATATAATACACTTAGACTTTCACCATGATAGTAATATATTTCATTAGACTTTCACCATGATAGTAATATATTTCATATCTATATATTTGAGCTAATTTCCTATATACTGGAAAAGCGAATACATACCCGCTCCGGAATTTTAGTCTGTTAAGTTAAACTAGAGGGCACTATGTGTGTTTAACTCAAGTCTCTCTATGCATAGTTTTTTACTTTACAAGGCTAAGACGTGCGTCTCTCTCTTACAGTATGCTATCACCAAGTGAAGTCTAAACTAGTTTCTTAAAGACAGAAAGAAAGAAAGAAAGAATTATTTTCGATTTACCCGCTACATTTTAAACGTTCCCACGATAGCAAAAGTCTCGCTGCAAATTAGTTTGCATATAGAATGTCACTAGTACGTGCTGTGGTTCCGAGCTCAGAAGTATTAACAATGAGGAAGAAGACAGGCCATAAATTTCTAGACAGACGAGTCTGGAAATTCCTAACGAACGTGAACGCTGCTTGACCGTATCTTCACCTGGGTTAAGGTGGGGAAAAGGCAAGTGCGTGAGAAACATTTTTTCTCATCTGTTCTTTCGACTAATAATTTATCATCCTAATAATATGAGATCCTAAGTTTGATACCCAAGACCTTAACCACGGCTGATAAAAGGACTCACGGCATCTCCTTATCCTGACTACAAGGCCCTCTATTGAAAAGCTTAAAGCCCCCCTTCGTAGTGGCGTAAACGACGGGATAAAATTCGGAAGAGTTTGGGTGCTAGCCTGTGTTTTTTTTGTAATAACCCCTTAAAGGGTCAGGTTAATCCCCCCCCCGGACTTAAAAATAAACATTTATTAAATTGAGAAGCACCAAAGGACCCCCCTTCAGGCAAATAACAAGACTCCAGAGAGTTCATCTTACAAGTTGGTGATTAATTCTTTGTGACATCATTAAAAAATGGAACCATATTATTGATTCATTTTTTGTCTTGCCTCTTGGTAGCAAACAGCTTTCTTCTAAAACTGGATAAAAGCTAGAAAGGACTTTTTCGATTCTCTATTACAAAACTCCGATCAGAGACGAGTTACGCGGCCGGGGCGGCCAATTATTCCCAGGGGTCGATGAGGCTTATGTAATTACTGCCTTCCATATTAACAATAAGTTATGCCCTTCTCCATGGACTGAACCCATTTAACGTTCCTGTAGTCAAAATTACACCGGATCCCCCCTTGATTACCGTTTAGCATATCCAAGTAGACCACCGAAAAACCATATTAATATGAACTCAAGCACTGTTCATTATCCCCAATAACACATACGGAGAACATTTTTTTGAGAATGTTGACAATACTGATCTACCATTCATTATTCTAATCTACATAACAGGAGAAGAACTCTCTTTTCCCTGAATTCTTTACCTGTACTTATTGTCCAATCTACTGAATCTTGGCGTGATGTGAATGGTAACCACAGACAAAAAAAAAGCACTCCCGTCACTGGAACATATGTGCCATCATGGGAGCAATAATAAAGAGAAGGATCTCATAGATGGCACATGCAGAGGCAACGATTTGGCAGGTGACCACAGTTGAAAATATGTACAAGGGGGAAGAGTTTAGTACGGTACGTCAGGTGAGAAATGGATAAACTACCAGCAAGTCATCATCAAATTCATGGTACAAACACATGGTCATACAATCACTCTAAAGCACAGCTGGAAATTCCTCCCCCCTCCACACATTAAACAAAGACTGTGATTACCTCGATGCTTGTGGACAAAATATAACTAAAAATGTACCTCTACTCTTAAATCCACGGGTTGGCCTTCCGATATTGCTACTGCAGTAGTGAACGCACTAAGATTAAAAAAAAAGGGGGGTAACTAGTGTTTGGGGGGTCTGTCAAAGGTGTCTAAAAACGCAAACGCGAGATTACCGCTTGGCAGTTGTTTATGTTAGATAGAATGAATACGTGCTAATTATACCAAAAAAAGGTTAATGTTAACAAGATATTGAAAGAGCGCCATAGCTGCCAAAAGCAATCTACATTATGATACGGAGTGAGTCAGAGCACTGTTTAACTTTATTGTGTTACGGCCAAGAATAACCTGAAGATCATTTGAATTCTAGACTGAAAAATAATTAGCAAACGTTCAATACTTTATCTAGTATTTAATTTTAGCGAAATTCCTCTTATTAGCTTTATGTAGATTTTTGTTTGTTTTAAAGTGGGATGATATTATATTTTTAGGGACTTAGTAGTCAAGTGTAAAGTTTCAAATATATATGTAATAATTACTTTCAACAATAGATATCCTGATTCAACTACACAGTGAACCAGGAATCACAATCAAATGTAATCACAATTTATAAATATGATCTTTGTATTGACAGAATTTATTAGTATTATCCTATGTGTGTAAGTTGTGAAGTAGTACTATGAGGTAATACTGGTTTTGTTTTTCAAGCTAGGTTGTTGTTTGTCATCATGACTTCAAGTGTTTTTTATTTATCGAGGGAAAAATAGTATTTAAGCTGGTTCTCAACGCACTGTTTCTGAGTAAGTTTATTTTAAAATGTGGCACTGAACTGACGCTCCTAATTGACTATATTGGCGGGTCTAACCAATCGGGCCATGTTTACACAGCTTTTCAAAAAAAGTACCCCTACTACCGTTTCCCCTAACAACAAAAAATTAGTATTTGTAGTCCGACTAATCGTGTTTCGCCTTACATTTACTTCTATCCAATCAAATAGGATTTAACATGGTGGCCTATTTCCCGTAAAATGATGGTTTCAAAACATGCCACTGTGCGATTATTATTTGGTGTTGTCTGACACCCTCACTATTTTCTTTTGGCTATAATTTGTTAATTCCTAGACTATTTGCGTAACACTTAACATATTCTTTGTCAGCAAGTCCTAAGGAACCCAAATATATAAGTTTTAAGGGAGCTAAGTGGCGGCGTTCAAAATATGTATTTTCTTCTAGGATAGTCGTGCTGTTACCACCTCCTCACTTCCAAACTTTATGGTGTCTGCTGTACTGTCAGACTAATGTCAGGAGTTTAGACATAAAACAGTAGAATGTCATGTTTCCTAATAAGCATTTTACAGGTTTTTAAACCTAACTCTCGTATTGGTAGTGTTTTTTATCACTGTCTATTTGAAAAAAAGTTAGTGCTTCATGCCTTTCGCGTTGGGGGTGGCATTATTTGTATATCGCGAGACGCGTGTTAGTGTTGCCGGCGTTCCTGCTTTCAGCCCTCTCTCTCTATCTATCCTAAGTCCATCTGTCTTTTCATTACGCAGTGTATAAAATGAAATTAATGCTAGTATTAATTTAGGTCATTAAGCAGCTTGCGTATCTCAAGGTTTTCTAAGAAATACAGTACACGTTTTATTGTTTTGTTGAAACGCGTGTATGCTGCTGTAGGCTTTACTAGTAAACGTGAAAGCGTGAGAATATGCAGACGAAGCAGAAAAAGGGGGATCTCCAGTACAGTCATTGTGACAGCACTGTTCTTTACCATTCTTCTTTCCCTTTTATTGAATTTATGTGTTAGGCTTTACATTTACCTTTTAATTTATATATGTGGATTTAGAATGTTTCACGACAATGTATTTGAATATACATTCGAGGTTCTGAGTCATACGTGCGCCTTACGCTCTGTAATAATTAATTCAACTATGAATTTGTCAAAATCAACGTCTAAAAATTTAATGATCAATTACTTTAACACTTGTAAATAAATATGACTGATGATTATGGAAAATAATTAGGTTTCTTCACCGAAAAGTCTTTAGGCTTGATGAATCTAGCAAAATAGAGTTCGGTTGTGTTTGGCCTGTTAAAAATTTGACTTGCCAAAATGCTGTAGTGCCGATGATTCTTTTCTGTAGATTCGTCTCTGTGGTGAGGGTCACGTTTCCAGATCAGTTCAGGAATTAACCTCTGCTGGTCAAGACAAGAATCTTCAAGTGTCGATCTCAAGCTTCAACAACAGTTTAGTAGTACAGCAAATGGTCTCTCCGGATCGTACGGCAAATAATCGGGTCGTCCCGTACTGGTACCACAAACTTTAGAGGGAATAAAAGAACAATTCCGCTGCTAAATATTTGTTTGCCTGATATTAATCAGGCGCCTTTTCCAGCTGTCCAGCAGCCGTTTGTTTTCTCATACATTTTTACTCTCCCTAAGCGTATATCATATCACCCAGGGCATGTGATGAAACATCACAAGTATGTCAGTTAATTTAAGGAAAAATTTGTGACTGGACAGCGGCAGTGGCTTATGCCTGAAGGAACATATCAAGTTTACATACATTCACAAAACGATAATATACAACTATGCACAGGTTGATATAATCATCACTCACTCCCTTCTCCATTCGAAGTCTGAGGTTACCTCTGTTTTTAGTTCTTCCGTGAGAACTAGCATGAAGCAATCACCAGCGCTTGCTGTGGTGGTTCATGAATGTTTCATGTTCACATGCTGAGGTTGCCAGCCTAGTATGAATCTTTAACACCACTAGCAAGTATAAACATGTCAAATTCACAGCATAAAATTTAAGTTTACAACTTACCCCAATAGAGAAGATAGATTTCTTGCTCAGTAGAATAGTCTTGGCAACAACACAGATTCCTCGAACACACGTCTGGGGTATTATTTCTATTTCAGAATCCCTCTGTTACTTGTGAGTGGTCCTGTTGAATTCTGTGTTCCGTATTAATCTTGGCGAGTTTACTACTGATGTACAGAGATGCTCTTCATTCGTTTTGTCCGGTCCCATAAATTCAGAATCCAATTCTGTTCTTTTCTGTGGCAGGGTCCTAGCTGTCTACGTTGACGATTTCAGGAATGCAATGCCGTATGCCAAACTTCTTCTACGTTGTATCGTAGGTTCCCGGCTCACGCTTCCACTTGGCGTTTTTTGACAAACTCCCAATCAACGCAAATATTTATTCGCGCCTCAAATGCCAGCCACCTCGTACATTCAAAAGTTCATGTTATGACAACTTTTCCTCATGTAATATTTTCCATGACTTATGAGTTTGAAAAATTTTAACAGTGCCTAATTAGATTGGCTGCTAATTCGTATAGCTTATAGTACATAGGTAATAGAGAAAGCCTCTCCAGTTATATTTCTCCTTGGCTCTCTCCTTACACCCCCTCCCCTATGTGTATCAATCACCTTAACGATTTTTTTCGTGAATGAAAAGTAGTTGTCGTTCTTAAACTTGAGAAGTCACCTTTGAAAACAATTCTATTTACATGTAAAATGATGTGAGCGTTGTTAGGATGTTTCAAATCTTTGAGCCCTTTGTTACATAGGTTTCAGATGACCTAAGGAGCTAAAGTTTTGTACGCAAGTCTATATTGTGGTGTAATTTAAACTATCACAATTTGAAGGAACCTCGAGTGACCTGTCGCCAGCCCGACATACAAAAAAAAAAAATTAAAAACAAGATTACAGCTGTGACAGGATCACAGAACTTGATAACGCTGTACACAAAATTGTGTACAGGATCACATTACATGGTGATATACACAAAATTGTGAATAGGATCACATTACATGGTGATATACACAACACTGTGAACAGAAGAAACGAACTTTTCTATGTTTAGTGTATTTTAAAAAAAAAAGCGTGTAGCCTAAAACTGGTTTGTTCTTCAATTGTTTAAAAAAATGAATTTATTTATTTTTTAAACAGATAAATGATTTAGCCAGTGATGATGATGATGCCTTTATGTACACTGATGGGTCTGTACTCCGTGGTGAGAAATCTGGATGGGGCTTTGTAGTAAGATCCTTGATACCCCGATCAAATAGATAAAATATTATAGATTAATATACAAATCCAAATACTATAGAGATAAAGTAGGGGAGTTGTGCTTAACGTCTTCGCCATCGCCAGCCGTGTCGCAGGTTTGAGAAAACCTTAACGCAAAGTGAATGATACCATCTCTCAATATTACAAGCTTTTTCATACTCCGTCCTTGAAATTAACTATAACAGTTTGACAGCCTAGGCGTGTTCGTTCCAAGAAAGAGTGAGAGACAAACGGAGGAGTGACGGAGGGAGAGAAATTATTAATAGAACGACATGCGACAGTGGTTTTAGGCATCACTTACTGTAACGAAAATGCGTGACTTTACTACTAGCAGATTTGGAAAAGCGGTGCAAATCCACTACTAACCGCTTGCCCAACCCGTTCATTAGTAGCGCAGTTTGAATGTATAAACACTTAGATAGGGAGACGTTAGTATAAACACACAGACAAGCTCGCATTTTCTATATACAGTGGTAGTATTTTCTGATGAAATCCTAACGCGTTGCTTCATTTTGAAACGAACGAGAGAGAGGGGGAAAACGGTGGTGGATTTAAAGAAAAGAAAAATTACGGCTAACTTGGAAATTTGAAAATACCCACTAATGTGTAGGGCTGGAGATGGCGAAAGTGAAACTTAGAAGAATAAAATAGACGAAAGGACAGTTGACAAATAAAATGATAATATTTGTTTATTAGAAGATAATACTACCCATAATGTTATAATATCTTACAGTAAAAACCCTTAGATAATAACAGAAATATTGTAAAGAAAAGACAGAGAGACAGACGCATTGATGTCCTCACTCAACTTTGCCCGTCGGGGGAAAGGGGGGACGTTACATTTGTGAAAGTGTAATTTATTTTGAAAAAAAGAGGCTAGTGGGCATAACATAATTCGATTGGCTGTAGTAGAATAGACTAATAGGAGTAATAAAAACGATTTGAAACCAGCGTTAGTTGCCACTCGAAGATAAAAATCTCACAAGTAGTGTTAGCATCAGAAGCAAGGAATACATGACCAGTGCCTTCGCTGTTCTGCATCAGTGGCGATCTAAATGTGACCATTAATCGCCGGTTAACCTACAAATTGTGTATTATTTCATTGATGCGGTAAGATAAACATTTATGTACACCTTATTATTGATATGTATTTGTATTATTGAATGTGTATGCATTATTGATGGGTAGAGGCTACACCAGAAAGGCGCAAAACTCAACACTTTGTGTTATGCCACAAGTGATATTAGGGAAGATTATCATTTCTTTTAAAAGCCAGGCAGGCTTACTTAAACTTTGGGAGAGAATGAAAAGATATAGCTGGAAATAAAATATGACATTATTATAAGTGGTAGGCCAGCAAACCACTGGCCGTCTTCAGCAAGTCACAGTGTTTGCACATGACTTTATATAATTAACTAAAATTTCTTCTATGACAAGGAATGTATCTGTTGCGTGATAAATTCTCGCAACATCGTTTTATTTCAATATCTATTTTATAACGCAAGGGCAACAACTGCTTGAAATTTATTGTCACTTTTCTCGGTAAGCATTTGTCTTCTCGCGTTGGTATCGAATGCAGTTAAGTTTTGAGCTGTGGGTTTTTTGCGCTGGACTGCGCATGACTTGTCTTGCTTCTTGGTCGATCGGTTTCCGCCCACCACGAGTGGAGTGAGCGATTTGGAATGGCGAAAGAGATGCCTCGTTGAAGAGGGGATCTCCGCTATTTTTTTGTTCTGTCAGGAATGTGAGAGTCCTCTTATGGATATTTCGTTTATTCGAGATAATACCTCTAGTGTATTTGCACATGCCGGGAGGCATAATATTTCTGTGTATTTCCGGAAGGCAAGGTAAATTAACATTTTCATTAACTCTATCGATTTTTGGTCGTGAACGATTTCTGGTTCATAGCCTGTCTTCGAAAGTCGTCGTCACGAGATGTTTTCCTAGCTCACATGTCGCTGTATTGTACTGCATCGGTTGATGCAGGTACCAAGGACCATTACTTGCTACTTTGTTAAATGAACTAGGTTCGGAAAACCTTTATTATCTAGAGGATATTTTTGAGGACATTATTTATACTTCGGCAGACGTGTCTGTCTTGCTGAAGTCAAACTAAGGAGAGTGAACTGATCTCATACATCTGGTTATCTCCTGGCTGTTATAGAAAAGGATGGAGTTTTCCACCTGACTACATTTACAGCACTTTGAAATATAACATGCATCTGACTCATCATTGTAATGCTGTCTACCGTCTATTGCTGTATTGAATGTTGCTGTGATAATGACTGTTTGATGTGCCTACATATTCGCGTAACCATTTTGTCACTGTGGCGTCCACAATAAATAATGAAGAAAAACGTCAACGGCTGTTACAAGAATCATTGACTTTATACGTCGTGAGTTTACTGACGTCCTATGTGGATTGCCCTGTTATTTTTGTATGAACATTGTTTTGACTGAACACATCTGCACACCACACAAAACCAGACATGCGGATACCATCCATCATCATATGGCATCACGCATCAGTATCAAACGGATGTTTGAAGATTACCTGATGATGAATAGGGTACCAAATCAGATAGGAACGATAGCTATTTATTTAGCAACTCCACTGATCTTGAAACTGTTGATAATGTTTAATTGTTTAGAGATGGAGATAGGTATATGATGTTCTGAGGAGGCCTTAATCCTCTGATTTCAGGGTTCCATCGTGAAACAATCAGTGAACCACATATCAAAATATACGTACTCCTGAAGCTGCAAGCTCGAGGCAAAAATTACCTGTTTGCTTTAAATCCAAAGAGTTCTGAAGCAGTGTTCAGACGTTGCAGTCGTGAAGAAGGTGGTTGTGAGAAGGACATCACAGGGTTCCAGGAAAAAAGTTAAGCCCAATTGTCCACGGGCGTGTGTTAGTTCATTTAACCATACTCTCCATCATTATTATATCAATCAGTATTCTTGACATGATGATGCAAGTCGTTCCTCAGAAGCGTGTCCCTTCATAGGAGTTATTGCTTCATCGGAACACTTCCAGTCAGAAACAATTTAGATTAATATTAACAGACACAGTTGTTGTTTTAAATTACTTTGCTGTAAATAAATTGCCTTATATTTTGAGTTTAAACAGTCCTGTATCCCAGCAATTGAGATACAGGAAAATAAAATTGTAAAAAATATTATCATTCTAAATTTACCCAGTGACTTGTTTAATTACTTGTTCATTAAGTTATAGGTGTAGTTGTTGTCATTTTATTAACATTACATTGCATATTACCCTAGACAGCTAGCCAGATAACATCCAGACACCATAACATATAATTAGGCTCAAAATATATAGCAGATTGAGGTCGTAGGGTGGTAGCAGACAGGTCCCCTGAGAACAACTTCATCAACAATTAGACTCAGGGACTTGCATAGCTGACCTCACATCTGTAGACAATTAATACTTAACCTTTTAACATCTAAACCCACCACAGGCTTCTCGGCTAGAGTGAAAGGCAATGTCGTCGCTGAAAAGAGTGGAACTTACACGACAACAACCTCCATCATGAGAATGGAGGCCGAGGCAGCTACTGCATCCCCGAGGTGGCTGTCTGAAACTTCGTTAACCAGGGTAGTTATTATGTCAGTCTCTTAGTCCATGCCCCGGAAGGTCCAAAATAGACCTTCTGTAATGTTTTCGAACTGGCGTGGATCGACTGTCCTGTTCATGCAGGGGTACATGGCAATGAGAGAGCTAGCACAATAGCTTCGAGAGCACCCATAGAAGGTGCGTTGGATATGGATAAGGGAGAAATAGTAAAGACAAGTACTGATCGTTTGCTAGAGAAAGACACTGCAATCGATGAATCAATAAGGCTAAGATTGCTGGATTTTGGCATCAAACGAAAGACTGGCAGGGACGGACATATGAGAGGATGCATCAGTTGTGTATACAAACAGCGCGCTATGGGAATAGTTAGCATTAATTCCCCTTCGACATATGCTGAGGGAGACTGAGCACCTATGGGTTTGCCCGGAGCGCGTTGGTGTTGATTCTGATCAACAAGAATAAAAAATGAAAATCATATCAGTTAGATGATGACTCTTGAGCTATTTTTAACTCGCCATAGCCAGGTAATGGATGCATCAAGTTGGCAGAGTGGTTAGAGTACTTTCTTCAGGAAGCAAAGCTGCCAGGTTCGAAACAAGGTAGTGTCCTTCTTCAGTTTATCAGTGTTCAATTGGTACCTGGCTCTGTTGTTGAGTAAGGAAAGCAAATGCAACGAGGAAAGGAACCCGTCACGCTACCTTCGGAAGCTGAGTCTTAGTATCAAGTGAAATCTCCAACACTTCACATCCCTACGAAACAAATAAATAGGGGAGCTCAAGGCCTGTGAACAGTAAATAAATAATACACATACAAGTATGTTCCAGGCACTCGTGAGAAATAAAGAAGTAGAAATCTAGACAACAGAAAAACATCAGAAGTGATAGGCTTACCGGAGACTTAAACACAGGATCACTCTGAAATTTTAAAAAAATAAAAAAACCCGATTGATAAATTAAATTACTCGTTAAAAATCTCAAACCAATACACGCACGCACGCACATACACATATTATATTACACACACACACACACGCACGCACGCACGGCTGGTCTTTATTGCTTCATGGCGTAGAAACACGGGCAATGAACAAGCAATTGGAAGAAGGAATTCAGGCCTTTCAAGATGCGGATATATAGAAGTGTGGGGCACGTCTTATGGAAAGAGAAGAAACCAAATAAAGAGGTCATAGAACACAGTGGAATAGAAAGAGAATCAATGAAAGATATCAAAATTAGACGGCAAAAATATTTTATCCATGTAAAAAGACATAACACCTTAGTGAAGGCCGTGATAGAAAGAAAAGCTGAAAGCAAACGTGCAACAGGAAGACAACGCTATACGTGTGAGTAACACAGCAGGAGATGGACAGGAAAGAGTCTATCATTGAGCACCATCAAGACACACGACGGAAGAGGCGGAATACGTTGGAGATCACCTGCAGCCTACTTTCGATATGGAGATGGCAGCCGATGATGATGTTATATAAAAGCGAGGGTCCCTCCTGACCACTACTTTCCGGGCCCACACGGAGCTGAAACCCGCAAGACGTCTCCGATCCACCCGGGCAAGATGTGGATCTTGCTCGCAAGAAAAGAATAACCAGAGTACTAGACAGCAGAAAATTAACAAAAGTAATAGCAACTCCGAAGAGACTTACGTCTATCCGAACGGCAAACTACCCCGCTGTGGCACTGGTGTTCCCTTTACGTTGTCAGTCGAGTTCTCCCTCCCCCTTTTCCATCTTATAATTGTCTTGAACTCACCTATTTCCGTAGCCCAATAGTGCAAATTCAGGATTCTGCACATTTTAAATAGAAAAATAAAATGAACTATTTACCCAATTTTTGTTACGCTAAATAATCAGTTTGGTTAAGATATGATTGTGTCCTCTTTTGGGATTTTTAGACCTACTTTTATAACTTGCTTACCTACGGATACTTTTTATTATCTTTATCATAGAACTAGTTTTACTGAAGAGCCAGTTATCGCAATGGTTTTGTAGATAAACACAGAAGTGAATTATGCATTTCGTTAAATTGTGAGTTTCTGGCATAAGCCAGTAATCGGTATCTAGATTTCACCATTACCACGGTGTCGAAAGCATATTGCATCGCCGTTGCCTTGGCCTACTGGTATTGCTTGTTATATTTAAAGTTAGTTGCTTATCCTTTACAGGACGTGGAAATCAACCCCAGCTTTTATTGGCTGTTTGTGATTTTTCTAAGCAATTTTTTTCATTCAGTAGTTTGCCATTGCTTTCTGAACGGTACGGCGCTTATACCATTGTTAAAAATCCACACAAAGCGATCTGCTACCAAACCGCCTGCAGCAGGTTTCGAACCTGGTATATCTGGATTATGAAACTGCGTTCATATCCATTAGGCCTTGTTATATTTACGTACACAAAAATTGTCGTTTCATTTATATGCAAGACAAACTGAGTAAAACTACAGAATCTCATTCTAATCCTAGTTAGTCTAATGGTTAAATTGACACGCGATACTACTGATAATTTCTTCACACTGCGGTTTGAGTTGAGTTACTGCGCAAGGGCAAAAACATTTAAAAGGCTAACAAACCACCCAATGAATGACAGACTGAAAGGTTATATGGTCGAGGCAGACTCCAGAGAAGCTGCTTTGCAGCACCAAAAGCGAAACAGCTTGCCCTCAATGAACCAGACCTTGTATAGACAAAATCAGAGCCCATAACGATTAGCAGCGCGTTCCCACTATGGAAGAGAACAAGGTTCCCAGAGTTTACCAGAAGTAATTAAAAAATAAAGGCTGTCATGTAAATGCAGAAAGGAAACACGTAGCTATGGAATACACCAGAAAGATGTACCCAACCACAGAATGGACCCACATATTTACAGATAGATCAGCAACACAAGCTACAACAAATGGAGGTGGGTGTGTATACACTAAATTGAATAATGGACAAGAAATAAATATCTCAATGGTCACTGGAAACTTTTCAAAAAAATTTAAACCGGCGTCAGAAGCATTGAAAAAAAGCCGCAATTACCATCATGAAATATAAAGAGTTTGCTAGAGACAAGATAGTGCTCCTCACAGACTATCAGTCCTCACATCACTCATGAACAATAAAAACAATGAATTAAACAGCCGGGCAGAAGTAGTAATGAAAACAATCCATGAATTCAAACAAGTACAAGTACAGTGGATCCCCGTCCACTGCAGGATATGTGGCAATGACAAGGCAGATAGACTTGCCAAATAAGGAGGAAGGAGATCCCAAACTGTCGTGAAACGAGTGTAACCCACTACTTTGTTAATCACTATGTCGAGATACAGATTTGTTTCAACCAATCAACGAGCAACGTTCACCAGTCTCTGAGACAGAATAAATTAACGGCCATCATGTTCACGCAAGATGGCGGATTAAAACTGAATAAAATTAGGCTGTACAGCGTTTGGGACTAAACCGGAGGAAACCAATCAGCTTGCTCCGCCAGGTGGGGCAAAGTCTTTTACAGACAGGGGGTATGATGTGCTGGTGTTGTGGGTAGTGGGTTTCCCCCCTTGCTTCACCCTAGGCCTAGTGAATTCTTGTTCATGAAAGGAGCGACCATTGCGGTGTTAGTCTCTTGGCCTAGCAAAACCTCTCATACCCCAAGATCGTTGTGCGTGGTGAAGAGCCACACCCTCCTCGAGGTAGTCCTGGTAACTGAGGGTGCGAATCCTCAGGCTAAACACAACGGATCTAGAGGAGCAAACCTCGATAATAAAACCGGTGCACTACACCGTACACGTCCTCTGTGGGTGGGAAGGAGCCAGATGGATACTGAACAAGTCTTGGGAGTGGGAACGAGTGTGGACTGCTCCCTGAAGATCGGAACCCATCGTACAGGCACAGAGACTCAGGACTTGACAATCCTATTGCCTTCAACTCTTGGTCACATGCCTGGAGAACTCGGCGTAACCAGCAGGCAATTTGGTGGCGGGGAAAGAGTACTGTGAGCCCTGCCGTGGCTACGTATCACAAGGAGACGCAGAAACACCCCCTTTATCTCCCCCAGAGCTGGCACAGTACACTTCTGGCTTCTACCCGGGGCGGTAGGAAATCCACATCAAACCTGGCAGAGCAAGTCCTCCATCAGATGCAGCCGACGCTGGGCCCACTGGCGCGTGGACACGTCCCGATCCCCATCGAGACTTGCCCGGGGAGCCCACCCCGGCTCAAAAAAGCAGAGAAGGCCACTCTCCAAACCTCCGATGTCTTGCGGGCAGTGTTAGGATGTGCAAGAACATGGACAGGAAGACTCCACAACTTCCCCACTGAAGACACGCCCACGGCGACCGTTGCCTCATTTGGCTGTGTGTGGTGTACCCGGAAATGGGGCCACCCAGTACTGAGGCACAGTTAAGTCCCCGATGTCACTTATCGGTGCAGAGTTGAGAGAGATGGCTGAGCATCACAATCCCCCCTGTGTTGCAGCATGATGAGAACCCAGCATTGCACACTGAGCTTGGGGGGATCACTTGGGCACCAGACTTAATACTGGCTCTTGACTGGATGGCCGCATGCAGGAGATTTCTACAATGGAGGGTTGGCAGGTGGTGGGTATCTGGAAGTGGCTCTGTGCAGGACGTGAGGATTCCTTGGGAGAGCCCAGAACCAGAGCACAGCATTGTGCAAGCTCTGCATAGTTGGAGAGCCCCCTGGATGACGGGGAATGCACAGTGTGCTACCCCACCTATCCCCAACTGCTAACTTAGAACCAGAAGTGGGGTCCTCTGTATGCGTGCCAGGCCAGGATAAAATGCCTGGGAAAGAGACTGGAGCTCAGAACTCCCTAACTCAAAGTTGCAGGATGGCAGAAAAGCCATGGGAAAGACAGGGCTATTTTGAAGATAACGCAACCATATTTTCACCATACGAGCTCGGACGCCGCCTCGGTAAACAAGGTCCGCGCAGAGCAGTGACACCCCCAGGCTGCTTGCGAATAGTCTACTACTGGGAACATAAACAGATTAGGGATGAGCCCACTCTCCCGTTGAACAGGTGCTAAAGTCATAGATACTGGGCCAGAAGGCGCACCGGAAACCACAGTATCACGCAACTCGCTTTTTTTTTCTATGGAGAGTACACCGTCAAATAAATCTCGTACTGGTGCTCGCCCTGTGGAGCTCCACCAGGCAGGTGCAGTGCCGGGCTCTGAGCCTCGACAGAGCCCACCCTCAGCTACTGGAGGACCCTCTAGACCGTCTTGTGGAGTCAGCAGACGGCGGAGGAGAACTACTGACCAAAACAAAACAGAAAAAGAGAAACCCAGAGTGCCACTTGTCATGATGCACTGGAATGCAGAGGGGGGTGAACAGCAAGCAGGCTGGATACAGCAAAAAGACAGAGCTGGAAAACATCTTGTATGAGAAGCAAGTCAGTGTTTGCTGTATCCAAGAGACTCACTTGAAAGCAGATCAAACCTTTAAAATAAGGGGATATCAATGCTTCAGATCCGACAGAAAAGATAGACGAAAAGGAGGAGTACTTACTCTTGTAAGGAATAACATTCCTGCACACGAAAGGAAAACCTTCATGGATGGAGCAGAATATCAGCTGTTGCAGATAAAGGTAGACAAGATGGAAATAGAACTCCTGAACTATTACTGTCCGAACAACAAACCCCTGAGTCTCAGCTCTATACAGGTACCAGCCACCAACTTTATAGCAGTTGGAGACTTTAATAGCCACTCCCAGAGCTGGGGCTATAACCATCTGATCACAGAGGTGAAGAGGTTGAAACTTGGCAAGATGATCACTCCCTAATCCTAGTCAATAATGCCACAGATACTCCTACCTTCTACTCCAGAGGATGGCACACAACTTCAACACCAGATCTTGCCTTCTCCACACCAGATATAGCTGGATCTATTAGTAGAGAAGTAGGAGACCAACTAGGGGGAAGCGACCATCGCCCAATCTTTCTTACTGTCCAGAGTGCAACTCTCAGTACAGGCCCAGCCATTACAAGATGGAACTACAAAAAAGCCAACTGGGGTTTATTCAGGCATCAGGTGAACACGCTGCTGTCTACCCTCAAGGTACAGAACAGAGACATTAATGAAGTGGTAAAAGACTTCAACAGATGCATACTACAAGCTGCAAAAGAAACCATTCCCAAAGGATGCCGGCGTAACTACATACCATACTGGTCCAGCACACTCCAAGAATGTCAGGAAGCTATGGACAGGGCTAGAAAGGACGCAGAGTCTCAGCCTTCACTTGAAACTCACAACAAATGGAAAAAGGCTGTAGCAGAGTTTCAGAGAACAAAGCTAGAAGAAAAACGGAAAAGCTGGAGAACTAAAACGGCATCGCTGAACCTTGAGAAAGACGGCAGGAAACTTTGGAGATTAGTCAAGTCTCTAAATGAAGAGCGTTCCTCACCTAGGCAGACTATCACATTGGATGAAGGTGGCAAACTTTTCAGAGGAAAACAAGCTGCAGACTTGTTTGCTAGAAGATACAGTTCAGAAAGCAACTTACCCATTAACATAGATCATCAGAGAGAGATAAGAAAAGAAATACTGGCAACCATAGGACAGACAGATACTCCTGCCCCAATAAGGGAACCCATCACACTAGGAGAACTACAGAAGGCTATTTCCAAGCTTAAGTTTCAAAAGTCACCCGGCCCAGACAAAATCAGCAACGAAATGCTAGTAAATCTGAGCTCAGCAGCAAAGACAAAACTGCTTGAGATATTCAACTACAGCTGGTTGAAAGGAACGGTACCCCAAGTATGGAGAGAAGCCATCACAATACCCATACTAAAGAAAGGGAAATGTAAGACTGAGGCTGCAAGTTACCGGCCAATCAGTCTCACAAGCTGTGTTGGGAAGACTATGGAGCGAATAGTCAACCACAGATTGAAATGGTATCTAGAGTCTGAGCAGATCCTGGTGCCGGAACAAGCTGGATTTAGAGAATGCTACAGTATAGAAGACCAAGTTACTTACTTGTCTCAAGCAATAGAAGATGCCTTCCAGGAGAAGAAAAAGGTCCTAACGATCTGGGTCGACTTCAAGCAGGCCTTTGACAAGGTGTGGAAAGATGGCCTCATTGCAAAACTTAGGAGAAGTGGAATCCAAGGCAACATGATGAAATGGATCCAGTCATACTTGCATAACAGGAGAACTAGAGTCACTCTTGACGGTCTGCAGAGCAGAAAAGTGTTGCTCCATCAGGGGGTACCTCAAGGAGGAGTAATTTCCCCAACACTCTTCCTTGTTTACATCAATGACCTGGTGAAAGATCTCCCTGCAGGAGTTAAAGCTGCCTTATATGCAGATGACCTAGTACTCTGGTGCGCTGATGAAAATGTCACCACAGCAAATTATAGAATGCAGCGGGCAGCAGACATGCTAGTGTCATGGGCAGAGAAATGGCTTATCACAATAAACACAGACAAAACCTCCACAACACTGTTCTCCCTCGCCCCCAAGGACAAATCAGCTAACATACACCTAGGGACAACCGTGATCAAGGAAGAAAGCTACCCCACCTATCTTGGGGTGACATTTGACCAAAGGCTTACATGGAATAAGCATATTGAAAATGCAGAAGGAAAGGCCCGAAGACGACTAGGCATACTCAGAAAATTAGCAGGTACCAACTGGGGAGCAAATGAACGAAATCTAAAGAAGATTTATAATGGAGTAATAAGACCACACTTAGAGTTTAGCTCAGCAGCATGGTCATCAGCTGCTAACTCACATCTGCAGTCTTTGGACAAGGTGCAAAATCAAGCTCTCAGGCTCATTACAGGAGCCATGAAAACTACACCAATAACAGAGATGCAGAAGGTTGCTGGATTACAGACATTGTCCCATAGAAGAGACACAAAAACCATGATCCAGATGGAAAAGTACAACAGTATGCCAATGCACCCAATGAAGGCTAGACTAGATGATCTGGCTTTGGGACGTCTAAAGCGTAGCAGCTTTGTGCATCGGGGGAAAAGACTTATAAGACAGCATCAAGAAGACCTATCCATGAAGACAACACCACTGAAGCCCACCCTATACCCTGTACCATGGGAGCAGGCCAGCAGTGCCCTCCAAATTAATACATCAGTCAGTGGTCTCACAAGTGGATGTGAGTATAATGATCTGCAAAAACGAACTGCTACATTGAGTATGATCCAAGAAAGCTATCCCGATCAATCATGGATACATGCCTATACAGATGGATCAGCAACTAATGCTGTTAGGAATGAGGTGCCGGTATCTTTATCTCATATCCTGACAACCACTATGAGACTAGGCACATTCCCACTGGTAAATTCTGTTCCAACTATACAGCTGAGGTTCAAGCTCTAGAGCAAGCTGCAAATATGATTTATAACACCAACACTGACTCCCACCAGGTAGTCATCCTCACAGATGCACTGTCTGTCCTGTAAGCTCTCAAGGGTGGTAAACTCCCGCATCTGAGAAATGAACTAAACAAGGTAGCTGCCAAAAAGAGAACCATACTTCAGTGGGTACCATCTCATTGTGGTGTACCCGGAAATGAAAAGGCAGATAAACTTGCAAAAAAGGGAGGAGAATGTGAACAAGAAGATAATGAAGTCACATACTTTGAGAAAAAGAGAGCTATCCAGACTATCAGAAGAGAACAGAACCAACCCAAAGACGACTATCACACTCTCGACCGGCAGGGACAGATAACTATTTTTCGACGCAGGACAGGGCATAACAAACTGAATAAACACATGCACAAGCTACGATTGTCTGCTTCACCACTGTGCACATGTGGATTAAACGAACAAACTGCTGAGCATGTTCTACAGGACTGTCCTCTGTATGACCAGATAAGAAAGATATACTGGCCCAATAACTCAACACTAAACTCAAAGCTATATGGAGTTAAAGAGGAACTTCAAACAACAGTCGAATTCATCATGAGAACTCGTCTGACGGTGTAATCATCAAAGATGCGAACGCAAGAAGAAGAAGCTCCGCCAGGAACCAACCGAAAGCCTTGCTTAAGAATTCACCTACCTATATAATCGGGCGGATTTTATGCATAATCACACATCACCGACACGACGCCAGAGATACCGACCGGCTGAAGAGGAGAAGCTGTCACCTTGATTTATAGCTTACCTGGAGTGCAATGACCTGCAGCCTGCCTTGCTAAGTCGAGTCAAAATCTGGCCGGTTTGAATCTTAGAGGGTAAATATATTTACGATAACCTTTTGGAAAATAGGCTTTCAGCAGGTCTATAATGTTGGTATTTGTTGTGTGTCATTTATATCAGGTTACTGATTGTATCTTGGGGGAATTAAGTATAATGATGGTATTTCCTATTATGATTGAATAGACGAAGACTAATAGGACTCATACCTCAACCTATTGTCTCCTATACTTCAGTCTATTATCTCAGATAAGACCAACTGCCATATAACCAAAACAGTCCTTGTTAGGACTCAACCTATTGTCTCCTATACTTCAATCTGTTATCTCAGACCAACTGCC
The DNA here is from genome assembly GCA_024509875.1 of Oreohelix idahoensis. Lineage (NCBI taxonomy): Eukaryota > Metazoa > Mollusca > Gastropoda > Stylommatophora > Oreohelicidae > Oreohelix > Oreohelix idahoensis. Next base: position 140,243 of record JAMPIV010013105.1, read on the forward strand.
ATATAACCAAAACAGTCCTTGTTAGGACTCAACCTATTGTCTCCTATACTTCAATCTATTATCTCAGACCAACTGCAATATAACCAAAACAGTCCTTGTTAGGACTCAATCTATTGTCTCATCTAACTCCAATCTATTATAACTCCAACCTGATATATCATCAAACAGTCCTCGTCGCATATACTCCTATCATAAGAACATAACGTTATTGTTAGGATATATGTTACCAGCTTGTATAGCACTCGTCAGAGAGGGCCTGGTATATTATAGGGGGAAGGAAATGGTTGTATCACACCTAGGTGTACATATTATTGAATGTATTCATGTATTGAAATTATATTATGGGATGTATTCATGTATTGAATGTATTCATGTATTGAATTTATATTATTGAATGTATTCATGCATTGAATTTATATTATTGAATGATATCCAGGTATTAGTTTATCAGAAAGAATGTTTTGCAAGTAGACACCTGTCTTGTCTCGCTATTGCTAAATCATACTGAGCCATGTTGTCATTCATCCTACATGCAGACACTGAGACACGCTCATATCATATACAATAGAAATAGGTGGGCTTGAGGACAGAAATTAGCCCCTATTTTTGCTTGTTACAGGTTTTATACGTGTCATAAAAACTGAGATCGTGGGTCGTCAATCCAGCTGCCTGGAACTCCGCAGGAGCATAGAGGTTGTCAAGACTCTACATCTTTAGTCCCCCTCAGTCTTGGGTGGGCTAACGAAACGATCAACAGCTGGTGTTTTGTGTCAACCAAACCAAGAAGGACAGCACTTCTAAGAGATGAGTACACATTAGTACCATTTCTGTCGGCATTGTGAGCAAAATCTAAGTCAATGAAGAAAACGTGAAGTAGCATAGCAAGAGACAAAAATAACAGCATAGCTGATAAGTGTTATATCCTTAATTAACAGCACAGCTGATACATGTACTATAATTGAATAACAGCACAGCTGATATAATTTTTGTTCCTATAATTGGAAAACTTGTTGTAATATTTATTTACATATCTATATAAATATAAATATTTGTAAATCATATGTAAACTTACAAATTCATTACATTCCATTTTTCAACATTCACCCTTCAGCACAAGAGTAGATAGTGTATATACTAAATAAATAATAAGGAAATTGTATTTGAACGACTTGTCAATTTTATCAGTGTTAAGTAAAATCTGTTTCCTCGGTTTTTTAATATCACAGTTAGTTACACAGCAGAGGTGGCACTTTATGTCGGTCTCCTCTCTACTATTGTTTCGAGATCAGATCATTCACAGCCGTAACTAACTTGTGATACCGGTAGTTTTCTCAGACACTGGGACTTCACCATTTTCTGCAGAAATTCTATTTCTGTAATTGTCAGTACTATACTGATCTTAAAGCCACTAAAAACCTCACGCCACACTGGGGGCTCGTTCCTGGGATATTTCTGTATATCTTGAGCCATACTTAGTCTATTCATCTATCTACTAACTCTATCTTGTGCCACCCATAGATAACATAAGAAACAGATTTTTGAAAAAAAAATATTCTATAATAGGATTTAAAAAAAAAAAAACCAATATTTTCTTAGGAGGAGTACCATTTAGTACTCAGTAAATAGTTGATGCTCACAAAGTTGCACGGAAATTTTTTTGTTCATTTAAATTAATTAAGTTTAATTACAATAATTTGGTTATAGTAAATATACATTCCCTATCTAAGTAACGCCATGGCTGATCTAGTGAAGTTCAGAACTGCGATCATGCAGATGGGTAAGGAATTAAATATGACAGGTGAAGCTCTCACTCAGTATGTCACAACAGAAGTGGACAAACATATGGATAGGGAAGAAAGGCGGTTGCAAGCAGAAGCTGAAAGAGAAGCCAAAAGACTGGAAGCTGAGAGAGAAACCAAAAGATTAGAAATGGAAGCCAAGAAATGGGAGGCTGAAAATGAGGCAAAGAAAATTTAAGCTGAGGAAAGGAAATTACAAGCAGAGAGAGACCATCAGTTGAGATTAAAAGGGCTTGAAATTCAGGCAAATACTGGCAATAATGGTGGTAGCTCACCTCACTCTGAGAGTAGTTCCAGCCAGAGCACCTCAAGTGGGGCCATGAATTTTCATCTGGACCCATTTGTTGAGAAAGAAGACGCCATTGAGTCGTACCTGGATAGATACTAAAGACTTGCCACTACCTATGGCTTAGGGAAAGAAAAGTGGAGTTTTAAACTATCTCAGGGATTGAGAGGTGTGGCCTACGATGTATATTTGAAGCTCTCAATAGATGACCAGGAAGATTATGAAATCCTGAAGCAGGCACTGCTTGTGAGATATGAAAAGAACTCAGAATCATATAGAAAGAAATTCCGAACCGCTAAACTTCTTCCAGGAGAAAACTATCACCAATTCTCTGCTAGACTGGAAACTTATTTGGAAAAATGGAGTAGTTTAGGAAAGTGTCAGGATCTAAAAGAAATGATAATGATGGAGCAAGTGAAAGAGTCCATGCCTCAAGAAATGAGGAAGTTTATCATGGAACAAGGAGCAGAGAGATTGGAAGATATTGTAACTGTTGCTGAGAGATATCAAGCAGCTCAGGCAGAATTATTAGGAAATAAGAAGAAGCAGGGTGAAAACTTCAAATCATCACAAAACTATACCAAATATGAACAAAAGGACCATACCACAAGGAACAAACAAAGGTTTGACCAAAAGGACAAAAACCCTCTAAGATCGGACGAGACACCTTACCGGAAGGAAGGAAAGTGGTGTAAAACTTGTCTAATGAGTAACCACAATACTGCGGACTGCAGAAGGAAGAATCCTCCTCATCATGCTTGTCGTGAAACATTCTAAATCCACATATATAAATTAGAGATTAAATGTAAAGCCTAACGAATTAATTCAATAAAAGGAAAGAAGAATGGTAAAGAACAGTGCTGTCACAATGACTGTACTCGAGATCCCCCTTTTTCTACTTCGTCTGCATATTGTAACGCTTTCACGTTTACTAGTAAAGCCTACAGCAGCATACACGCGTTTCAACAAAACAATAAAACGTGTACTGTATTTCTTAGAAAACCTTGAGATATGCAAGCTGCTTAATGACCTAGATTAATACTAGCATTAATGTCATTTTATACACTGCGTAATGAAAAGACAGATGGACTTAGGAGAGAGAGAGAGCGATGTACGAAGGAACGCATGCAACACTAACACGCCGTCTCGCGATACAAAATTAATGCCATCACGCGCGAAAGGCATGAAGCACTAACTTTTTTTCAAATAGACTGATAAAAAACACTACCAATACACGGTTAGGATCTAAAAAAAATATGGTTAATGCTTATTAGGAAACATGGCATTATACTGTTTTTCGTCTGAAATCCTGACAGTACAGAAGACACCCCATCGTATCGAAGTGAACGGGAGGTAGAAGAAAATGCATATTTTGAACGCAGCCACTTAGCCCCATTAAATTTATATATTTGGGTTCCTTAGGACTTGCTGACAAAGAATATGTTAAGTGTTACGCAAATAGTCTAGGAATTAACAAATTATAGCCAAAAGAAAATAGTGAGGTTGTCTGACAGCACCAAATCATAATTGCTCAGTGGCATGTTTTGAAACCACTATTTTACGGGAAATAGGCCTACAAGTTAAATCCTTTTTGATTGGCTAGAAGTATATGTAAGGCGAAACACGATTAGTCGGACTGCAAATACTATTTTTGGTTGTTAGGGGAAACGTAGGAAGGGTAAATTTTTTCAAAAGCTTTTGTAAACATGGTCCTATTGGCTAGACCATTTGATATAGTCAATTAGGAGCGTCTGTTCAGTGCCACATTTTAAAATAAACTAACTGAGAAACAAGTGCGTTGAGATCCAGCTCATATTTTTCTTATGAAAGCCTGGGACAGAGGCAGATCGGAATTGTGCCATAACTCATCGCCAGTCAACGTATTTGCTTATTATTTCCATGAATTGTGGTAAGATTGACATATTTGATATCTTTTTGATGAAAATTGAATGTGAATTGATAATTTATGTCTGTATATGTGTGTGGTTCAGTAGCAAACATGAGGCAAAGCCTAGATATTGCTCCAACCTGAACAAAACTTGTCGGAGAAAAGTATAACTGCATGGAATTGCCAAATAGTACTGTGACACCTATCTTATTGTATAGAAGGAATTACAGCTGAAATTGCAGAGGCGTAGTAACCATTAGGGAGAGGAATACTGGTGAATATTATTACATGAGAAGCTAACAGTTGGCCTACCGCGCTGAACTCAGTGTTTGTTATGTATTGTACTCAGTGTGGAAATAGATTATAAATTAGTTCTGAAGTAGGAGGTACAACCTTCTTGTTTCAGGGACCGTGGTCCTAACTTATTGAAGCAGCACCTGGTCTGAGTTTTGCTGAATCCAGAGGCTGATAGCATATTCCTGGGTCAAGATAGCGACCAGTGTTGGTTCTCAAGTATACGGTGAAGCAAGCGAGCAGAAGAGACTGTTTCCTGCCGCCCTCACAGAAGATAAGATTCTGTGACCAGAGCAGCTCAATCTTATGTACCCCCCTCAAAAATTGACAGTATATTAAATAAAGAGGGACAATTAATTGTTTCAAATGACAGGAACTGTGAACTTTTCCCAATACTATTTCCACCAGAAGCAAACACTTGAAGTCATGATGACAAACAACCACCTAGCTTGAAAAAGCCAGTATTACCTCATAGTACTACATCACAACTTACACACATATGATAATAATAATAATATATGTCAATACAAAGATCATATCTATAAATTGTGTACATACAACTTGTAATTACATTTGATTGTGATTCCTGGTTCACTTTGTAGTTGAATCAGGATATCTATTATTGAAAGGAATTAATACATATTTTTAAAGGTAAAACTTGACTTATTAAGATAGTCTTATAGAGTGTTCTATGTGTGTGAGTGTCACAACGTTGTAAAGAGTTGTGGATTAAACTAAATTGTTTATCTGTCTGTTGGTTGTTGTGAACATACACTTCATCACTTTCATAACCCTAGACATTCAACGTAGTCATCACAATATTCCAGAATAATTCTGACTGAGGTATAAATGTGGTAGCAAAGTAAGGTCATCTGTAATACACCACACTTATTAGATACAGATACCTTCACAGCTGATCTCAGTCAGTACACTAAGTCCCCTATAGATATTTATATCATCCCACTTTACCACATATATTGGGGTCCCGTCCGGGATTTTGAATCTTTCCCTATTATAAATATTGGGGGTAATTCACTTCAGGGAATAATAACAAATTAAAAGGTATCCTGGGGTGAAAATAAATAAGGTTGAGCTCTCAGTGCCTGTGGTTGTCCTTAGATAATTATTGATAGATTGAATTGTTTACATTTGCCTGTTAGAAAATGGCCGACCTGGCAAAATTTCGATCTGCTGCTGCGCAGACTGCTAAAGAGTTAGAAATGGACGGGCAAGTTATGATTGCTTAGGTCACTACTGAATGTGACAAATATATTGAACGTGAAGAAAGAAAATTTGAAGCCGAAAGAAAGTTAGAGGCTGAAAAAGAAATTAAGAGGTTGCAGATTGAGGCTGAGGCTAAGGCATTGGAGGCAGACAGGGAGATTAAAAAGCTCCAATTAGAAGAAAAAAAAGGCTGAGAGAGAAGCCGAAGAAAGGAGACAGGCTGCAGAAAGGGAAGCAGAAAAGGAGAAGAGATTACAAAGGGAGCACGAGTTAAGATTAAGGGAGTTGGAATTTCAAGGCCATGCTCCTGAAAATGGTGCCAGTCCCTTTACCTCTGATGCCACTGCTAGTCAGGGAGCCTCAACCTCAGCTATGAATTTTCATTTAGATCATTTTGTTGAGAAAGAAGATGATATCGAGAGCTATCTAAATAGATATGAACTATTAGCTACCACGTATGGGTTAGAGAGAGAAAGGTGGAGCTTAAAGTTATCTCAAGGGCTTCGTGGTGCAGCTTATGAAGTTTTTGCCAAAATGAACAGAGATGATCAAGAAAATTATGACATGCTAAAGCAGGCTCTTTTGTTAAGATATGAAAAGAATGGTGAATTTTATAGGAAAAAATTTAGGAATGCTAAACTACTGTCAGGTGAAACCTATCACCAGTTCTCTGCACGGTTAGAGACATACTTGGAGAAATGGACTTCTCTGGGGAAAACCCAAGATCTTAAGGAAATGATCCTTATAGAACAACTAAGAGAGTCCATAGCTCCAGACCTGAGAAAGTTTCTCATGGAACAAGGTGCAGAGAGACTGGGTGAGTTACTGAATGTCGCTGAAAGGTATCAAGCAGCTCAGGCAGAGGTAACAGGTAATAAAAAGAAACAGGTAGATAATTTTAAGGCACCACAGAACTTTAATAAATTTGATCCTAGAGATCAGAACAAAGGTAAGCACCAGTTTGATAGGCCACGGTATGACAATAAAAATAAAACCCCACAATTCGATGAAAGGAAATTTGATGAAAGAAAATCTTTCAACCAAAAAAGGAGGTGGTGTAAGAATTGTCGGATGGACAATCATGATACTGACCGTTGCAGAAGGAACCCTATAGTAATGGCCACCCTTCATGTCAGGTCAACCTCAAGAAAGGAGGAGGATAATCCAATAAATACTCATCCAGAAGAGATGAGGAAGGCCCAGGCTGGGGATAAGACCCCCAAGCCTTGTTTCAGGAAATTGTCAACTTGTCATACAACTCCAGGCAAGGGAGATTTTTATATGAAAAACAAGTTGATGTATAGGAAGGCCGGAACTAGATCCAATGGTCACGGACAGTTGGTTCTTCCAAAGGCATATAGAGCAGAATTAATAAGGAGCTTACATGTGAGAAAAGATGGGGACCATGAGAAAATAGGTACCATCATTCAAAAGGTAGCTCAAAATTATTATTGGCCCAAGGCAAGGTGGGACATTGAGAATTTAGTAGAAAGGTGTAGCATAGCACATGAGGGAACACCCACAAGTGGGAACATTGATCAGGACCTGGACACGCCACGAGGCAAACTTAGGCCTGACAATAAAAAGAATAATAAAGTGGACCAAGTGAAATGGGAAGCCCCTTTTCACGGACAAGCTTCAATTAACTGTTTTACAATGGCCACTATGCGGCGAGTGCAAAAAGATGTCTTACCCCAGGATAAGCCGAAAATCCCTCAATCGGACTTATGTAAACTGGAGGAAGAAGATGTAGAGAGGAAATCTCTCATCCAGAATTCTAAGTGGGGAGAAAGCCCCAAGAGAAAAATTGGTAGCGGTCGTTTTGTGCATGATGATTCTGGGAAGAAAGGTCATCACAACAGAGCTTCGAGTGCAAAGGACCTGACATGTGCCAGGAAAAATAAGTTTCCGAATTTAAAAGTCCATATGTAACTCTGTTAAGAACGTGGACTGATGAAAAGGCAGATGAAAATATTACATCCTCATACCAATATGTGAATGAGCTGACCACTCGTTTAAAAACTGGCTGGAAACTTGCCAATGAAAATTTGAAACAAGCCAGAAAAAAACATGCTGCCTATTACAACAGGAAAGCTAAAGACAGAGATTTGGCTGTGGGAGAGAAGGTACTGCTTCTTCTACCCGGTAGTCAGAATAAGTTACAAATTGGATGGCAAGGTCCATATACAGTTCTAGAGAAGGTGTCTAGAACCAATTATAACATAGATAAAAAGGGGAAAGAAAAAATCTATCATGTGAATCTCCTGAAGAAATATTTGGAAAGAGAAAATCAGGAAGAGACACACTTGTTGACCTTGTCCATTGCCATGGAGATGAAAAAGGAACCACTTTCATCATTTGAATATCCATTACACCCCTGTGAGACAGCGGCACAGGTAAAAATCAGTACACATTTAACGAAAAATCAGAAGGAGAGAGTGCAACAGGTTCTAGATGATCATACAGAGGTGTTAACAGACCGACCGGGGCATACAAACTTATTGGAATATGATATGAAACTGATAGACCCCACACCTGTCTGTATGAAACCCTATTCGATTCCTTTTGCTAAGGAGAAAGCTTTGAAGGAAGAGATAGACTATTTGTTGAAGGAGGGAATAATTTCACACAGTGAATCTTCGTATAGTTCCAGTGTGGTACTCTTAAGGAAACCCTCTGGAGAACATAGACTCTGTATAGATTACAGGAGACTGAATGCTATCACAGAAGGACAGGTGGATCCATTGCCGGATACAAATCAGTTGTTTGCCAGGCTAAATAAAGCTAAATATTTCTCAAAAGTGGATCTGAGTAAAGGATACTATCATATTCCAGTAAAGCCTGAGGTTAGACCATACCTAGCCTTTAGTACCTCAGAGGGACACTATGAGTTTAACAGATTGTCATTTGGATTGAAGAATGCGCCTAGTGTCTTCTCCAGAATGATGAGAAAATTATTGGACCCTCTGAATAATCCATGCATCACAAATTTCATGGATGATATCCTTATAGCAACAGAAACATTTGAGGAACACATTGACTCTCTGAACATGCTGTTTAATCGACTTAGAGAAGCGAATTTAACAGCCCGACCAACCAAATGTTGCGTTGGATGTAAAGAATTAGAATTCTTGGGACACACAGTCCATCAGGGAAACATGACCCCTGACCCCAAGAATTTAGAGAAACTAAAGAAAGCCCCGAGACCACAAACCAAGAAAGACGTGAGATCCTTTGTCTCATTATGTGGTTTCTACCAAAAGTATATCAAAAACTTTAATTCCATATGTGCACCGTTAACTGATTTGACACGTAAAGGAAATCCAGATCGAATTACATGGACAGCACAATGTGAATTGACCTACCAGGAATTGAAGGACAATCTCACAAGCAAACCTATTTTGAAATTACCTGACTTAAGTCAAGAATTCATTGTGAGAACGGATGCCAGTAATATAGGGTTAGGTGCGATCCTGTTACAGAAATCAGATGCTTTGGATGGGGAATTAACCCCAGTGGCATATGCTAGCAGAAAGTTGAATAAAGCTGAAACCAATTATTCAACTAGCGAAAAAGAATGTCTTGCTGTAATATGGGCAATCAAGAAATTCAATATTTATCTGTATGGGAAGGCATTCAAGTTGCAAACGGATCACAAACCCTTGTCGTTTCTAGCGCAGGCTAGGCATGAAAATTCGAGGTTACTCAGATGGTCGTTACTTTTGCAGCCATTCGAGTTCAGCATTGAGTATATTTCTGGGAAAACAAATCTGGGAGCGGATTTTCTAAGCCGCCATCCGTGTGATGAAAATCACCGTAAGCCCCAGGAATAATAATAAATTTCTCTATGTGTATATAGAATTATAGACTGACATATAACGTCTGTTTTAAGTGGGGAGAATTTGTCGTGAAACATTCTAAATCCACATATATAAATTAGAGATTAAATGTAAAGCCTAACGAATTAATTCAATAAAAGGAAAGAAGAATGGTAAAGAACAGTGCTGTCACAATGACTGTACTCGAGATCCCCCTTTTTCTACTTCGTCTGCATATTGTAACGCTTTCATGTTTACTAGTAAAGCCTACAGCAGCATACACGCGTTTCAACAAAACAATAAAACGTGTACTGTATTTCTTAGAAAACCTTGAGATACGCAAGCTGCTTAATGACCTAGATTAATACTAGCATTAATGTCATTTTATACACTGCGTAATGAAAAGACAGATGGACTTAGGAGAGAGAGAGAGAGAGCGATGTACGAAGGAACGCATGCAACACTAACACGCCGTCTCGCGATACAAAATTAATGCCATCACGCGCGAAAGGCATGAAGCACTAACTTTTTTTCAAATAGACAGTGATAAAAAACACTACCAATACACGGTTAGGTTTTAAAAAAACATGGTTAATGCTTATTAGGAAACATGACATTATACTGTTTTTCGTCTGAAATCCTGACAGTACAGAAGACACCCCATCGTATCAAAGTGAACGGGAGGTAGAAGAAAATGCATATTTTGAACGCAGCCACTTAGCCCCATTAAATTTATATATTTGGGTTCCTTAGGACTTGCTGACAAAGAATATGTTAAGTGTTACGCAAATAGTCTAGGAATTAAATTATAGCCAAAAGAAAAGAGTGAGGTTGTCTGACAGCACCAAATCATAATTGCTCAGTGGCATGTTTTGAAACCACTATTTTACGGGAAATAGGCCAACAAGTTAAATCCTATTTGATTGGCTAGAAGTATATGTAAGGCGAAACACGATTAGTCGGACTGCAAATACTATTTTTGGTTGTTAGGGGAAACGTAGGAAGGGTAAATTTTTTCAAAAGCTTTTGTAAACATGGTCCTATTGGCTAGACCATTTGATATAGTCAATTGGGAGCGTCTGTTCAGTGCCACATTTTAAAATAAACTTACTGAGAAACAAGTGCGTTGAGATCCAGCTCATATTTTTCTTATGAAAGCCTGGGACAGAGGCAGATCGGAATTGTGCCATAACTCATCGCCAGTCAACGTATTTGCTTATTATTTCCATGAATTGTGGTAAGATTGACATATTTGATATCTTTTTGATGAAAATTGAATGTGAATTGATAATTTATGTCTGTATATGTGTGTGGTTCAGTAGCAAACATGAGGCAAAGCCTAGATATTGCTCCAACCTGAACAAAACTTGTCGGAGAAAAGTATAACTGCATGGAATTGCCAAATAGTACTGTGACACCTATCTTATTGTATAGAAGGAATTACAGCTGAAATTGCAGAGGCGTAGTAACCATTAGGGAGAGGAATACTGGTGAATATTATTACATGAGAAGCTAACAGTTGGCCTACCGCGCTGAACTCAGTGTTTGTTATGTATTGTGCTCAGTGTGGAAATAGATTATAAATTAGTTCTGAAGTAGGAGGTACAACCTTCTTGTTTCAGGGACCGTGGTCCTAACTTATTGAAGCAGCACCTGGTCTGAGTTTTGCTGAATCCAGAGGCTGTTAGCATATTCCTGGGTCAAGATAGCGACCAGTGTTGGTTCTCAAGTATACGGTGAAGCAAGCGAGCAGAAGAGACTGTTTCCTGCCGCCCTCACAGAAGATAAGATTCTGTGACCAGAGCAGCTCAATCTTATGTACCCTCCTCAAAAATTGACAGTATATTAAATAAAGAGGGACAATTAATTGTTTCAAATGACAGGAACTGTGAACTTTTCCCAATACTATTTCCACCAGAAGCAAACACTTGAAGTCATGATGACAAACAACCACCTAGCTTGAAAAAGCCAGTATTACCTCATAGTACTACATCACAACTTACACACATATGATAATAATAATAATATATGTCAATACAAAGATCATGTCTATAAATTGTGTACATACAACTTGTAATTACATTTGATTGTGATTCCTGGTTCACTTTGTAGTTGAATCAGGATATCTATTATTGAAAAAAATTAATACATATTTTTAAAGGTAAAACATGACTTATTAAGATAGTCTTATAGAGTGTTCTATGTATGTGAGTGTCACAGCGTTGTAAAGAGTTGTGGATTAAACTAAATTGTTTATCTGTCTGTTGGTTGTTGTGAACATATACTTCATCACTTTCATAACCCTAGACATTCAACGTAGTCATCACAATATTCCAGAATAATTCTGACTGAGGTATAAATGTGGTAGCAAAGTAAGGTCATCTGTAATACACCACACTTATTAGATACAGATACCTTCACAGCTGATCTCAGTAAGTACACTAAGTCCCCTATAGATATTTATATCATCCCACTTTACCACAATGCTGCATGTCTTACAACTGGGAATCAGGGAAGGAAGGAAATGGCAGTAAGTCAGAAAGACTTCCATCATCCCCCTGTCTGTGAGGAAGTGACCGTGAATGGCACTCAAGTACTGTGTTTATATGACACAGAATTGGACTTTGATTCAGTTGTGTACTCTTCTTTAGTGAGTCCTGACCAGATAACCACAGAAACAGTGGAAATCAGAGGACCGATCAAGGGAGCAAGAACCATGACACTACCCATAGCTCGAATCAACATAAGATCTCGCTATGTGGAAGGAGAAATCAAAGCAGCAGTGATGGACGACCCTATTTACCCTTTGATTTTGGGGCGTAGGTATGTTTTCTTTGGAGAACCTATAAAACCCGTAGTTATGGCAACAGTCCAGACCAGGGAAAGCTCCAGGAAAATGGAGGAGAATCCTATCAATACTCATCCAGAAGAGATGAAAAAGGCTCAAGCAGCAGACAGCACATTGAAGCCTTGTTTTGGCAAATTGCCTAAAGCACATAACCCTCCAGAGAAAGGAGACTTGTATATGAAGAATGGCCTACTATACAGAAAAGCTGGAACAGGACCTAAAGGGCATGGACAGCTTGTAGTGCCAAAATCTTACAGGAAGAAGGTTATGACGCTAGGACATGCTATACCCTTCAGTGGACATATGGGAATAGGGGCCACTGGACAAAGGATAGCCTGTCACTACTTTTGGCCAGGAATTACAGAGGACATAAAAAGATATGTAAGATCCTGTCCAGAATGCCAAAGAGTAGCTCCTAAGCATAGGACTGCACCAGCAACACTGGGAGAAATGCCTATTATGGGAACCCCGTTTGAACGTGTTGCTGTGGATATTGTTGGACCCCTCACTAGGACCAAGAAGAGAAATGCATATATCTTAACCTTGGTTGATACTTGCTCTATGTGGGGAGAAGCAGTGGCCATGTCAGCTATAGATTCAAAGCATGTGGCAGAGGCGCTGTTGACAATATTCACCCGATTAGGTTTCCCGCATCAGATATTGACTGACAATGGGTCTCAGTTTAAGGGAAAGCTAACACAAGAAGTATTCAGGATATTTCAAGCCAGGCACTATCATTGTAGTCCCTACCATGCCCAAGGGAACGGCCAAGTAGAGCGGTTCAATGGTACGCTAATTTCAATCCTTAGAAAGCTGGCGAGTGAAAAACCTGATACTTGGGATACATACTTACCCGCTGCACTATTTGCATATAGGGAAGTACCCCACAATTCAACTGCATTGGCTCCAGCTACATTGTTGTTTGGAAGACCAATAAAAGGTCCACTGGAAGCATTGCTGCGGACATGGACTGATGAAAAGGCAGAGGAAACAGTGACTTCCTCATACCAGTACGTCAACGAGTTGACATCTCGATTGAAAGCAGGTTGGAAACTGGCCAATGATAACTTAAGACAGGCCAGGAGGAAGCATGCTGCGTACTACAACAAAAAAGCAAAGGATAGGGAACTGGAGGTGGGTGAAAAGGTGTTATTACTGTTGCCAAGCAGCAATAATAAATTGCAGATTGGATGGCAGGGACCCTATGTCATACTGGAGAAACTTTCCAGGATCAATTATAAGATTGACAAGAAAGGAAAGGAGAAGGTATATCATGTCAATCTTCTTAAAAAATACTATGACAAGGAATCATCAGAAGTTGCACATATCATGACCCTAGCCATTGCAACAGAAATGCACGGTGAACCACTTCACTCTATGGAGTATCCACTCACAACTACAGATGATTATGTTCAAGTAAATATTAGTGAACATTTAACTCCGGAGCAGAAGAAGAGGGTTCAGAAAGTGTTGGAAACCCATGCTGATGTGCTCACAGATAAGCCAGGTCGTACGAATCTGTTAGAGTACGACATGAAGGTTACCGACCCTACCCCAGTATGCATGAGAACATACCCTATACCCTATGCGAAAGCCCAAGCACTAAGGGAGGAAGTTGATTATCTGTTGAAGGAGACAATTATCTCGAAGTCAGACTCTCCCTATAGCTCAAGTGTGGTGCTATTGAGAAAACCTAGTGGTGAACACAGGTTATGTATTGACTACCGGAAGCTTAATGCGATCACAGAATCTCAGGTGGACCCATTACCTGACACCAACCAGCTGTTCTCTACACTGAGTAAGGCTAGGTATTTATCGAAGGTAGATCTAAGCAAGGGATACTACCAAATACCAGTGAAACCAGAAGTTAGGAAAATGTTGGCATTTAGTACATCAGACGGACACTACGAGTTTAATGTACTACCCTTTGGGCTGAAAAACGCTCCCAGTATCTTTTCAAGAATGATGAGGAAATTGTTGGAACCTCTACAAAATCCCCATATCACTAACTTTATGGATGACATTCTTGTTGCTACAAATACATTTGAAGAGCATATAGTAGCGCTCTCCATGTTGTTTGACAGACTGAGAGCCACTGGATTGACTGCACGTCCAACCAAGTGCTATATCGGTTGTAAGGAGTTGGAATTCTTAGGTCACACTATTTCTACAGGTCATATGTCTCCTGACCCAAAGAATATAGAGAAGTTAAAGAAGGCACCCAGACCTCAAACGAAGAAAGATGTGAGATCATTCGTGTCATTATGTGGGTTCTATCAGAAGTACATACCCCACTTTAACTCTCCGTGTGCACCATTAACTAACTTAACGAAGAAGGGACAGCCAGATAAAATCCAATGGAATGCTGATTGTGAAAAAGCTTACACAGAGCTAAAAGCAAAACTCACCAGCAAACCAATCCTTACACTACCCGATATCACACAGGAATTTGTATTAAGGACGGACGCTAGCAGTATAGGTATTGGTGCAACTCTCTTGCAGAAATCAAAAGCCCAGCCAGAGGAACTTTTACCAGTCGCCTACGCCAGTAGGAAGCTGAATGCAGCTGAGTTGAACTACTCGACCATAGAGAAAGAATGTTTAGCTCTAATTTGGTCCATCAACAAATTTTCACCTTATCTGTATGGGACACACTTCATTGTCCAAAGCGATCACCAACCTTTAACATTCTTGGCTGCATCTAAAAAGCTAAATTCGAGATTGTTAAGGTGGAGTCTGCATCTTGCACCTTATTCCTTTACCGTGAATTACATTCCGGGAAAAGACAATGTAGGAGCTGATTTTTTAAGTCGACACCCTAGTACTCTGGAAGGACAGACGCAAAAGGATTAACCACAGCAGGGGTTTACACGTCAGCTATGACAAGTCACAGCTAGGAAAGGAGGGGGCTATGTCGTGAAACGAGTGTAACCCACTACTTTGTTAATCACTATGTCGAGATACAGATTTGCTTCAACCAATCAACGAGCAACGTTCACCAGTCTCTGAGACAGAATAAATTAACGGCCATCATGTTCACGCAAGATGGCGGATTAAAACTGAATAAAATTAGGCTGTACAGCGTTTGGGACTAAACCGGAGGAAACCAATCAGCTTGCTCCGCCAGGAACCAACCGAAAGCCTTGCTTAAGAATTCACCTACCTATATAATCGGGCGGATTTTATGCATAATCGCACATCACCGACACGACGCCAGAGATACCGACCGACTGAAGAGGAGAAGCTGTCACCTTGATTTATAGCTTACCTGGAGTGCAATGACCTGCAGCCTGCCTTGCTAAGTCGAGTCAAAATCTGGCCGGTTTGAATCTTAGAGGGTAAATATATTTACGATAACCTTTTGGAAAATAGGCTTTCAGCAGGTCTATAATGTTGGTATTTGTTGTGTGTCATTTATATCAGGTTACTGATTGTATCTTGGGGGAATAAAGTATAATGATGGTATTTCCTATTATGATTGAATAGACGAAGACTAATAGGACTCATACCTCAACCTATTGTCTCCTATACTTCAGTCTATTATCTCAGATAAGACCAACTGCCATATAACCAAAACAGTCCTTGTTAGGACTCAACCTATTGTCTCCTATACTTCAATCTATTATCTCAGACCAACTGCAATATAACCAAAACAGTCCTTGTTAGGACTCAATCTATTGTCTCATCTAACTCCAATCTATTATAACTCCAACCTGATATATCACCAAACAGTCCTCGTCGCATATACTCCTATCATAAGAACATAACGTTATTGTTAGGATATATGTTACCAGCTTGTATAGCACTCGTCAGAGAGGGCCTGGTATATTATAGGGGGAAGGAAATGGTTGTATCACACCTAGGTGTACATATTATTGGATGTATTCATGTATTGAACTTATATTATGGGATGTATTCATGTATTGAATGTATTCATGTATTGAATTTATATTATTGAATGTATTCATGCATTGAATTTATATTATTGAATGATATCCAGGTATTAGTTTATCAGAAAGAATGTTTTGCAAGTAGACACCTCTCTTGTCTCGCTATTGCTAAATCATACTGAGCCATGTTGTCATTCATCCTACATGCAGACACTGAGACACGCTCATATCATATACAATAGAAATAGGTGGGCTTGAGGACAGAAATTAGCCCCTATTTTTGCTTGTTACAGGTTTTATACGTGTCATAAAAACTGAGATCGTGGGTCGTCAATCCAGCTGCCTGGAACTCCGCAGGAGCATAGAGGTTGTCAAGACTCTACATCTTTAGTCCCCCTCAGTCTTGGGTGGGCTAACGAAACGATCAACAGCTGGTGTTTTGTGTCAACCAAACCAAGAAGGACAGCACTTCTAAGAGATGAGTACACATTAGTACCATTTCTGTCGGCATTGTGAGCATAGAAACTGTCAGTGATGAGAAAGTGAAGTAGCATAGCAAGAGACAAAAATAACAGCATAGCTGATAAGTGTTATATCCTTAATTAACAGCACAGCTGATACATGTACTATAATTGAATAACAGCACAGCTGATATAATTTTTGTTCCTATAATTGGAAAACTTGTTGTAATATTTATTTACATATCTATATAAATATAAATATTTGTAAATCATATGTAAACTTACAAATTCATTACATTCCATTTTTCAACATTCACCCTTCAGCACAAGAGTAAATAGTGTATATACTAAATAAATAATAAGGAAATTGTATTTGAACGACTTGTCAATTTTATCAGTGTTAAGTAAAATCTGTTTCCTTGGTTTTTTAATATCACAGTTAGTTACACAGCGGAGGTGGCACTTTATGTCGGTCTCCTCTCTACTATTGTTTCGAGATCAGATCATTCACAGCCGTAACTAACTTGTGATACCAGTAGTTTTCTCAGACACTGGGACTTCACCATTTTCTGCAGAAATTCTATTTCTGTAATTGTCAGTACACTATACTGATCTTAAAGCCACTAAAAACCTCACGCCACACAAACAGAAGACAGGGCTACATACGACAGAGAATAAAATAACTATAGACCAAACTGGCACAAGGAACACCCAGACTCCGATACTGCAGAGCCATGCTCAGGCCGGATTACGGCCAACTGATGCCCTAAGCACAGCCCACCAATGGTCCCCTCCCCCCCCCCCCTTTTTCAGGCGCTTCCATGCTGGCAAGACATTAAGACTCAATAAATGCTGAAGAGACTGAAAATTCAATTTTCTTCCTGGCCAGACTCCACTGAAATTCATGTAGAAAAACGTTGGTAAGACAGGCAAACATACTGAACTCTAGGTCTATGTCTGACACTTTCAGTCACTCACCATACCAAAGAAAACGTTTAGGAAGAACAGATGCACTATGGATCAGATAATTAAATTGGAACATGAAGTTTTTTTTTTTTTTTCGTACGCCCGCTAATACTCGAGGCGAAATCTCAGGTTATTATTACTTTATGTCTAACCTGACATTGATTTTACGTGAGTATCCCTTTATTTCTTGTACAGAGACAGGTGTCCCTCGCCATTCAGGCAAATACTCGCCGATTTCGGAGGTACCCATTGCAGCTTGGTCGGCTCAGGAGCCGCCAGTCCCTGGTCGACGACACTCCTTCAAATGTCCTCGCCAGGTCTCGAGTTAATTTAGTCCAAATCCCGGTCGACGAAAAATCCTCAAGTGCCGTCGCCCGGGTTTGATCATGTATCACCCGGTCGCCAGAGCGGTGTTGTAACCACTACCCTAGCGCGGCTCCCCGGAACATGAAGTAAAATCAGGATTTCAAAAGAAATAAAAACTGTGGTAGTATTTTTAGATATAGCTATGGCTTATGATGAATGCTGGAGAGAGGGTGCTCTCTTTAAAATGAAGAAGATAGGAGTAACCGGTAAAATATATAATTATTTAGAGAATTTTCTGCAAGATAGATATTTTACTGTTCAGGTAAACAATGATAGGTCAGAACTGTATGAACAACAAAATGGAATACCCCAAGGATCAGTAATGTCTCCTTCAATTTTTACAATAATGGTAAATGATTTAGGTGATGAATTTAATGATAAACTAGTGGAGTCTTGCAGAGGACTGACTAACTTATTAAGATATTTGAAAGGTAATGGATGGGGTGCAAGCACTAAGACAATGCTCACTTTTTATAAATCTTTTTTTAGAGGAAAAATAGATAATGGAAGTATAATATATGACTGCTGCATACAGTAACAAGATTAAATTAGACAGAATTCAGCATCAGGCTTTATGTACGAGAGGCATTCAGAAAGTAATTCACCACATCGTTTTTGTCAACTAATAAAGAAGATAGAAGCATGAAATTTTGCACACTTTAAATATGGCATCTGCCAATTGTGTGCACCAAATTGCACTGCAACCGGCCAAATAATACGGCTGTCCTAAACCGTTGAAATGGAGCGTGTTAGCAACTTGCGTTATAAGCAGTGAATTGTGATAGAATTTCTCGTTGCAGAGAAGGAAACTTGTGAACATTCACAAGCGTCTATGTGATGTTTATGGAAGTTTTGCAGTCGACAGGAGTACAGTCAGTCGCTGGGTTCAGAGAATCAAAGAATCAGGAAGTGGAGATACGGAGCTTCTTGATCGGCCGCGCTGTGGACGTCCTGCCACAGCCACCAACGCAGAAATGTTGAAATGCGCTGAGGGCATTATTCTTACTGATAGGCGAATCACTACTCAACAATTGGCCTTACAGCTGTCAGTCAGCATTGGTAGTGCAAATGCAGTTATAAAAACTCTCGGATTTTCTAAGGTTTGCGCAAGATGGGTTCTTCGAAGTCTCACAAATGACCACCGATTGCAAAGGAAAGCAATTTCTTCTGAATTGTTGGAGCGTTTCAATGCTGATGGAGAGAACTTTTTGGCTAAGATCGTTACAGGTGACACGAAACCTGGGCACATCTTTTTGAACCTGAGACAAAAAGACAGTCAATGGAGTGGCATCATCCGCAATCACCACGAAGAAAGAAATTCAAGACAATTCCTTCAGCTGGAAAGGTCATGATCACTGTCTTTTGGGACATTGTGATTCTTGTGGACGTTATGCCAAGAGGAGAGACAATCAATTCGCAAGCTTACATTAAGAACTCAATCAACGTTTTCGCAGAGTTCGGCCGCACAAGAATCCAGCAGACCTGCTTCTCCTTCACGACAATGCGCGCCCTCACACAAGTCTGGCAACACGGGAAGCAATCACCAAATTGGGTTGGACTGTACTACCCCATCCACCCTATAGTCCCGATTTGGCACCCTCTGATTTTCATCTATTTGGTCCACTTAAAGATGCACTCCGTGGGACAAGGTTTCAAGATGATGAAGGAGTGATTCATGCAGCGAAGAAATGGCTACATGATCACGACAAAATCTGGTACGGGCTAGGAATACTTGCACTTGTTTCGCGCTGGCATAAAGCCGTATAAGTTTATGGGGATTATGTTGAATAATATCGATGTTTACAGGACATATTCATGTATATTGTGTATAAATTTCATGCTTTTTTAATAAATTGCTCATGAGAAAAACGATGTGGTGCATTACTTTCTGAACGCCCCTTGTACAATAGCAGGTGCAATCAGATCAACATCAATGGGAACTATAGAGGTGGCTTTAGGAATTCTACCCTTAGAATTACGGAGAAAGGAGTTAAGACTAAATTACATGAACAGAGTTATGTTAGATAAGTCTCACCCAGCACATACGGCTTTTACCAGATGCCAACTAACAACTCAGGCCAATCCAATGAATACCACTAGATACCCTACAGGATGGAAGTGTATGGAGGAAATTGTCCATCTGGGTACATTAATTACATCAATTAATAACAGTTGTGAATACAAGCCAGTGATTCCGCCCTGGGAGATCAAGAAACCAGACACGGACTATCACCTAGCAGAAATACTTAAGAAAACAAATAATATAGAAAATATTAAAAACACAGCCAATAAATATATACAACAAATATCAAAAGACAGCATTACTGTGTACACAGATGGATCCACGGGAGAGGTTGGCAAATTGGGGATAGGAATATATATTCCAATATGGAAAATGGCAAAAAAATATAGCATCACGGAAAATACATCAATTTTCACTGCAGAGATGGTGGCAATACTAAAAGCACTAGAAATATTCTCTAATAACCCTCCCAAAAAACTAACTGTTTTAACTGACTCTCTTTCAACAATTAAAGCACTTAGAAACTTACGAGAATGTAGTAGACCTGATATAGCATAGGAGATATTTCTGGCTACTACATACTTATATTCCAGAGGATGTTCAGTCTTAATTGCTTGGATACCTTCACATGTTGGCATAGAAGGAAATGAAAAGGCAGATAAAGAAGCCAAGAAAGGTAGATCTGATAAAAATTTAATAAATGTAGGGACGAGTAAATCAGAGATTAAGAGCTTAATTAAAGATTTAATAACAGATGAATGGAAAGCAGAGTGGGATAAAAATCTGAAAGGAAGACATGCTTATAAGATGTTCAAAGCTCCAACAAGAAAATGTCAGATATCTAGGGAATTGAAAATTCCCAGTACTAAGAAACTTCTCAGACTACAGCTGGGAAAAGGCTATTTCAGAATAGAAGAACCTTACTGTGCAGGATGTCTTAAGACAATAATATAGAACTTTTCTTGTTAAAATGTAAGAGGTATGAACAAATGAGAATACCATTATTAGATTATTTGCAAGCATCCAACTTACCTATAAATATAGAAGAGGTGTTAAAAAATAGACAGACCTAGGGAACTGCATAATATAGTCAAACAATATTTAACACGAACAAAGGTTAATATATAGTGGCTGGGAATGTGAAGGTCTGATGCTGTTCTTACAATGCATATGACTTTTAACAGATGAAAGTCAATTAAATATATGTTAAAGTCAGTTATATAACTGGAACCACCAGGCCTTTACACCCCTCCACTTTAATATTATTCTTGTTCAGTTTCTTCTTGATTTTGTTCGTTTTTGTTTTTTTAAAATTTATTTAACGTAAAGCATAATTGTGATTGTCCCTATTTACAATGATTTGACAAATGTGATGCCACTTTCTCATATCGGCAGTTGTTCATATTATTTGGAATTGAAAACAATATGTATCCTAATTATAACCCATCAGAGGTTGAACGAGATATTTTTCTTCATTAATTTAAAAAAAAAAAAAAAAGTTTTTTTTTTCTTTTAAACACAATTCGGATTACAGTTGATCACAGTAGGTATTGAAATTACAAAAAATTCGACTAAATAAGACTGGTAGTGAAAGAGATGAGAGTTAAGGGCATGATAGCTAGAGGGACAATTCTGTGGTGCCTCCTTCCCTTGGTGCCCTAAACACCTGCTTATTTTGCTTAATGGTTAATCCAGCCCTGGCCATACTATACATTACCAAGAAGAGACCTATTGATAATTTTCAGATTAAGAACCAGCCACTGGAGACTCAGTACCATCGGTACAAGAAATTGAAAAACGGACAGACAGATATTTGCCCATGTAACAACAAGCAAACAGATATTTGCCCATGTAACAACAAGCAAAACGATATTTGCCCATGTAACAACAAGCAAAACGATATTTGCCCATGTAACAACAAGCAAAACGATATTTGCTTATGTAACAACAAGCAAACAGATATTTGCCTATGTACGAGGGGCGTTCAGAAAGTAATGCACCACATCGTTTTTCTCAGCTAACAATGAAGATAGAAGCATGCAATTTTGCACACTTCAAATATGGCATGTGCCAATTGTGTGCACCAAATTGCACTGCAACCGGCCACATTATACGGCTGCCCTAAACCGTTGAAATGGAGCGTGTTAGCAACTTGCGTTATAAGCAGCGAATTGTGATAGAATTTCTCGTTGCAGAGAAGGAAACTGTTGTGAACATTCACAAGCGTCTATGTGATTGTAGTGGTGTTGATGGTATTGTATGATGGTGTTCTTACTACATGTAAATTGTATGAGGCCAGCTGTGAAGGCTCCTGAGATAAAATGTATTTGAGAATTGTCAGAAGGCCTTTCTTGCTACCACTACGACCTCACACTTACTTTTTTTTTTTCTTAATGAATGTGGCTACGTAAAGTGTCTAGGGTAATGATGTGTAATGTGGTGTGTTAGTTATAAATACACCCACAGACATTTAAGAAGACTAATAAGATTAACAAGTGTTAAAATACACTGAACTAACTCACGTGTATAAAGTTTTTGATATAATTATATTACATTTATTGGTTCTGGATCAAGTTTTTTGTGACCAGAACTGATTTTAAAAGAAGGATTGAAAATTTATGAAAAATATGCATGGAATGTTACATAATAAATGCAAGAGCGTACCTATTTAAGTACTAGACTAGTTAGTTTTATTTAAAAAAAGTTCGAGTAGTCATCTCTTTGGGAGGATATTTACTGTTTGTGCTGTTGGGGTGGCCTCATCACACCTGTCTATATTGACTACACAATGTCCAGAAAATGGTGGGAATTTTTACGGGGATATTAGTCACTACCAATAGTTGGTGAATGTCCAGCAGACCAGAGGCTCACTCATCTTTTTGTAGCTCTGGTGCTGAAAACTTGCGGTCCCACCTCTCCGTGCTGGCGGGCAATAATGGTGGTCTCTGTCACAAGAACTGCACAGATACACTCGAGTACAGTCACCCACCGAATAGACTCTGCTTTGTTGTAGATAGAAAACTCACAGCTCTGCAATCAAAGTATGGGCTATGTGTCAAAATCTATTCTATACCCACGTCTGGACACCACACTGACACAACAACCACATCATACAGACAGGTCAGATCTCTCTGACCAAACAGCACAGTTACCATGGTGGGTTTACATCCGATAGATCCTCCCAGACTATAGATTCTGAAAAATAATTATTAGTTGTCGGCCCTAAAAGAAGATAGGTAATCTGTTTCAACGCTTGATCTATCGTGCATAATCCTTGCTGTAGTTTATGTACCTTGTTGGTCCCTAGACCCTGACTTGGGCGGGGGGTCTAGAGCAAAATCCCTACTTGTTTGTAATGCTAGATTTTGATATGGCAGTATCAAATCACTCGAACATGAAACAATATTCAAAATATATAAAGAAATAATTTCAATCTTACCAGATTATGAATAATTAACACAGAAGTGCTAGCAAAACTCAGCTGAGCTGCTGGCTATAGGATGGCGTCCCTAAATTTACTTCACTTGCTTTCATATGGGAAAACACCACACTTTAAAATCTGTGTCTAACACTGAACAATTATTGAAGAATGACCCCAAATGCGCTCTGAGCGCTAATGATATGCTTGTCTGTGGCCAATCACTGCCTAGTTGTACTTTAAATTTCAAATTTCTACACTAAAGTCATTTCAGTCATGCTTCAGTCAAGTATGGATGGTTATCTGTTAGTCTGTCCGTCTCTACTTGTGTTTCTAAAAAAAATGTGCTTGATTTTTGAAGCAACCTTTCTCTCCCCTTAAAATATTGTCGTAAAAAGTTATATTTAGACACAGCTACCGCTCAAAAACCCTCTCCTCCATAATAAGTAACTTTGAACACTTGCGTCCCCAAGGTCGTGTTTTGTGTTCAAATAACGACACTTTTTATTCAAGGCAGTCTGTGGCTGATGTAAACTACACTGTCTTTTGTCATTATTTTCAATATTATCTATCCGTCTGTAAAATTAAGATCATATTATTTCATTGCTCAGAATAGGCCATCTGGCCAGCTAATTTTTATATTCCTAACATTAATATTAAGAAAAATTACTTTTTAAATTTTTGTAATTTTCCTACCATCCGCGTTCTGCCGCTCAATTCAAATCAAAAGCTTGGTATCGTAAAAGCGTCCATTCCGTACCTCGTGTCAATTTGGGGGACGTGAATTTTTTTACTTTCCGCCATCCCCCCCAATTGCGTCTCCTTAGCCTTGCTACGCAATCTTTCCAGTCATATTTTTTCCTTTTTGATCCTCCGTTCCCCTCCTGTCTAGCAAGTCAATTTTATGGAGGGTGATGACCCGCGGTCTAGGCGATCATGTACATCAGCAGCCTACGCATTATGTTTTTATCCTTAAATGTTATCTTTTGAGTATTTTACCGTTGTATCTCTGTCAATTTCACTACACATCTCCCCACTTGAAAACATGCCTATGGCAAGTTCCAAAACCAGCGATACACATAGGTAAAATTACTCCTCACGTCTGCCACTACTCTAATTTTGATCACAGGGGTGCCGACTGAGGAAATCTGCACCGACATTCAATTTGCCTGGGATATATTGGATACTGAACTGATACGGTTGAAGCAATAAAGACCACCTCAGCAATCTTGCGTTTTCATGCTTAGCCTGAGACAAGAACACGAGAGGCTGATGATCCGTCTCCACCACAAAAGTCCTACCATACAGATAGATTTGAAACTTCTTTATTGCCCAGATTAATGCTAAACATTCTTTTTCGCTTGTGGAGTATCCTTGTTCCGCCTTATTCAATTTGCGGCTTGCATAAGCGACTGGTTTAAGTTCCCCATCAGGTGCAGCTGATCTTTGCAACAAAGCCCCTCCAAGTCCTACATTACTTGCATCGGTTCTTAAGACAAAGTCCTGTGTCAAATCAGGCAGTTTGAGAATAGGCTTGCTAGTGAGTTTTTCCTTTAACTCTTGGAACGCTAGTTCACATTGTGCAGTCCAAATAATTTTATCTGGAAGTCCCTTGCGAGTCAGATCAGTCAGAGGAGCACAAATAGCGTTAAAATTTTTGATGTATTTCTGATAAAATCCGCATAACGACACAAATGATCGCACGTCCTTTTTTGTTTGCGGCCTAGGTGCTCTCTGCAGTTTTTCCAAATTCTTAGGATCAGGGGTCATATTACCCTGATATACAGTGTGCCCCAAGAATTCCAACTCTTTGCATCCAATACAACATTTTGTTGGCCTAGCAGTTAAGTTCGCCTCCCGAAGTCTATCAAACAACATCTCCAGAGCTTCAATGTGTTCTTCAAATGTCTCGGTGGCGACGAGAATATCATCCATGAAATTTGTGATACATGGGTTATTCAGGGGGTCCAACAATT
This sequence comes from Oreohelix idahoensis, assembly GCA_024509875.1. Lineage (NCBI taxonomy): Eukaryota > Metazoa > Mollusca > Gastropoda > Stylommatophora > Oreohelicidae > Oreohelix > Oreohelix idahoensis. Next base: position 165,500 of record JAMPIV010013105.1, read on the forward strand.
TTCGCATCATCCTTGAAAACACACTCGGAGCATTTTTCAGTCCGAATGGTAGCATATTGAATTCATAATGTCCATCCGAAGTGCTAAAAGCCAAATAAGGTCTCACTTCAGGCTTCACTGGGATCTGGTAATAGCCTTTACTAAGATCCACCTTTGAAAAGTATTTTGCCTTGTTCAGTCGGCAAATAACTGTTTTGTGTCTGGTAATGGATCCACTTGTCCTTCTGTGACAGCATTCAGTTTCCTGTAATCTATGCACAGTCTGTGTTCCCCAGACGGTTTCCTCAACAAAACGACACTAGAACTAAAAGATGATTCACTGTGCGAAATAATCCCCTCCTTCAGCAAATAATCTATTTCTTCCTTCAATGCCTTCTCCTTCGCGAACGGAATAGAATAGGCTCTCATACAGATTGGGTTTGTGTCTACCAGTTTCATGTCATACTGTAGCAAATTTGTATGCCCTGGTTTATCTGTTAATACATCTGTATGTTCCTCCAGAACCTTTTGAACTCTCTCCCTCTGGTTTTTAGTCAGGTGCTTACTGACTTTTACCTGTGCTGCTGTTTCACAAGGATGTAATGGGTATTCATGTGAGGTGAGTGGTTCCTTTTGCATCTGGGTTGCAATAGCTAAGGTCAATAAGGGGGTGCTTTCCTGGAGTGGTCTGTCCAGATACTTCTTTAACAGGTTTACATGATAAACTTTTTCCTTCCCCTTTTTGTCAATTTTATAGTTTGTTCTAGACACCTTCTCTAGAACCGTATATGGACCTTGCCAACCAATTTGTAATTTATTCTGGCTTCCGGGTAGTAAAAGCAGCACCTTCTCTCCGACTGCCAGTTCCCTGTCCTTTGCCTTCCTATTAAAATATGCTGCATGTTTCTTCCTGGCCTGTTTCAAATTATCATTTGCCAGTTTCCATCCAGCTTTCAAACGAGTGGTCAGTTCGTTCACGTATTGATACGATGAGGTAACAGTCTCTTCCGCCTTCTCATCTGTCCAGGTCCTTAATAGAGCTTCTAAAGGCCCTTTTATTGGCCTCCCAAATAGCAGAGTTGCGGGAGCCATCCCGGTTGAACTATGTGGTACCTCCCGGTACGCAAACAATGCGGCGGGCAGGAATTGATCCCACAGATCCGGTTTTTTCGTGTGCCAGCTTTCTCAGGATAGAAATGAGAGTCCCATTGAACCTCTCTACCTGGCCGTTCCCTTGTGGATGGTACGGACTACAATGAAAGTGCCTGGCTTGAAATAGCTTAAAAACTTCTTCCGTTAGTTTCCCCTTGAACTGAGAACCATTATCCGTCAAGATTTGATGCGGGAATCCTAATCGGGTAAATATTGTAAGTAGTGCCTCTGCTACATGTTTTGAATCAATTGATGGCAGGGCTACCGCCTCTCCCCACATAGAACAAGTGTCCACCAGAGTAAGGATGTAACTGTTCCTCCTCTTGGTCCGAGTGAGAGGTCCTACAATATCCACTGCAACCCTCTCAAAAGGTGTTCCCACTATGGGCATTTCCCCTAGAGTTGCAGGGGCAGTCCAGTGCTTTGGAGCTACCCTTTGACATTCTGGGCAGGATTTGACATATCTTTTTATATCCTCCGTTATCCCTGGCCAGAAGTAATGACAAGCTATACGCTGTCCTGTGGCGCTGATCCCCATGTGACCACTGAAGGGGATTGCATGTCCGAGTTCCATCACTTTCTCTCTATATGCAATGGGAAGAACCAGCTGGTTGTGACCATTTGTTCCAGTTCCGGCCTTCCTGTATAAGAGTTTGTTCTTCATGAAATATTCCCCCTTGCTCGGAGGTGTGTGGCATTTGGGCAATTTTTTAAAACAGGGCTTGAGTGTCCTATCCTCAGCCTGCGCCTTCCTCATCTCCTCTGGATGAGCATTTATAGGTTCACCTTCTTCCTCCTTCTTCTGTGACCTGGTCTGCACTGTCGCCATGATCACAGGTTTCTCGGGATTCCCCAAGAAGACGTATCTACACCCCAATATCAGAGGGTAGATTGGTTCATCTATCACTGCTGCTCTGATTTCTCCTTCCACATAGCGAGTTTTCACCGTTATCCTTGCGATGGGAAGTGTCATGAGTGGTATGTCCTTAGTCGCCCCTTGTATTTCCACTGTTTCTGTGGTATACTGACTTGGGTCCACTAGGCTAGACTTCACAACTGAATCATAATCCAAACCTGTATCATAAAGGCACCTTATGGTGACCCCATTACAAATAACATCCTCACAAACTGGGGGGTGATAAGGTTCCTGTTGTCCCTTAGGATTAACCTTTAATCTTTGCGTCCCCGACTTCATTGCAGCAATGTTTGAAGGTTTCCTTCTACAAAATTCGGTGTTATGGTTATCCTTCTTGCACCATTTGCACCATCTTTTTCCTTGGTTCAACGGTTTTCTTTCATTGAACTTTTGGTCATTGAACTGTGAGTTTCTGTCGCGATAGTCATTTCTTGGCCGCTCAAAATTTGTCCTGCCTTTATTTCCCTGCTCTCTATTATCAAATTTATTAAATTGCTGTGGAGCTTTAAAATTGTCTATGTGCTTCTTTTTAGCACCACTTACCTCTGCCTGAGCTGCCTGATACCTCTCAGCAACATTTAAAATTTCCCCCAACTTCTCTGCACCCTGTTCCATGAGAAATGTTCTCATGTCTGGAGCCATGGACTCTCTCAATTGCTCAATCATGATCATTTCTTTAAGATCTTGGGTCTTCCCCAGAGCCGTCCATTTCTCCAAATAGGTTTCTATTCTGGCAGAAAATTGGTGGTATGTCTCCCCAGACAACAGTTTGGCATTTCTGAATTTCTTACGATAAAATTCACCATTCTTTTCGTACCTTAATAACAAAGCCTGCTTTAACATGTCATAATTGTCTTGGTCTTCCCTGTTCATTTTGGCAAATACTTCGTAAGAAGTACCCCTCAATCCCTGTGATAGCTTTAAGCTCCACCTCTCTCTCTCTAACCCATATGTAGTAGCTAATAACTCAAAACGTCCCAGGTACCCCTCTATGTCATCGTCTTTCTCAACAAAATGGTCTAAATGAAACCCCATAGCTGAGTTTGAGGCTCCCATACTGGGCGTAGCATCTGAGGCAAAAGGGCTGGCACCATTTTCAGGGGCCGGGCCTTGTAATTCTAGCTCCCTTAGTCGTAATTCGTGCTCCCTCTGCAACCTTCTATCTTCAGCCTCCCTTTCGGCCTTTTTATCTTCTGCCTCCCTTTCGGCAGTCAACCTTTTTTCGTCTGCCTCCCTTTGCTGTCGTTTTTCTTCTGCCTCAATCTGCAGCCTCTTAATTTCTCTATCAGCCTCAATTTGTAATCTCTTTTCTTCCGCTACCTTTCTATCTTCCCTTTCAATATATTTATCACATTCAGTCGTTACGTATTGAATTAAAATTTGACCATCCATCCCCATCTCCTTCGCAGTGAGCACAGCAGCTGATCTAAACTTTGCTAGCTCTGCCATACTTTTTGGACAATATAATAATATACAAGATAAATCTCTAACCAGTAAATACACTAAGTACTTCTAATTACTATATGACTATAGTCTAACTAATTCTAACTAACCAGTTAACTAATTAATTATTACTGGCTGTGAAGATTCACCAACTTTTATCTGCAGGGACACTTTTAATTTTAAAGGAAATTTTACAATTTATTTCCCTACTTTTATTTCTCCCACCAGGAGATCCTAATTTTTCTGTTGGGCTAATTATCCCTGGACAAGACCCCAATTTATGTAGTGGTGTTGATGGTATTTTATGATGGTGTTCTTACTACATGTAAATTGTATGAGGCCAGCTGTGAAGGCTCCTGAGATAAAATGTATTTGAGAATTGTCAGAAGGCCTTTCTTGCTACCACTACGACCTCACACTTACTTTTTTTTTTTCTTAATGAATGTGGCTACGTAAAGTGTCTAGGGTAATGATGTGTAATGTGGTGTGTTAGTTATAAATACACCCACAGACATTTAAGAAGACTAATAAGATTAACAAGTGTTAAAATACACTGAACTAACTCACGTGTATAAAGTTTTTGATATAATTATATTACATTTATTGGTTCTGGATCAAGTTTTTTGTGACCAGAACTGATTTTAAAAGAAGGATTGAAAATTTATGAAAAAATATGCATGGAATGTTACATAATAAATGCAAGAGCGTACCTATTTAAGTACTAGACTAGTTAGTTTTATTTAAAAAAGTTCGAGTAGTCATCTCTTTGGGAGGATATTTACTGTTTGTGCTGTTGGGGTGGCCTCATCACACCTGTCTATATTGACTACACAATGTCCAGAAAATGGTGGGAATTTTTACGGGGATATTAGTCACTACCAATAGTTGGTGAATGTCCAGCAGACCAGAGGCTCACTCATCTTTTTGTAGCTCTGGTGCTGAAAACTTGCGGTCCCACCTCTCCGTGCTGGCGGGCAATAATGGTGGTCTCTGTCACAAGAACTGCACAGATACACTCGAGTACAGTCACCCACCGAATAGACTCTGCTTTGTTGTAGATAGAAAACTCACAGCTCTGCAATCAAAGTATGGGCTATGTGTCAAAATCTATTCTATACCCACGTCTGGACACCACACTGACACAACAACCACATCATACAGACAGGTCAGATCTCTCTGACCAAACAGCACAGTTACCATGGTGGGTTTACATCCGATAGATCCTCCCAGACTATAGATTCTGAAAAATAATTATTAGTTGTCGGCCCTAAAAGAAGATAGGTAATCTGTTTCAACGCTTGATCTATCGTGCATAATCCTTGCTGTAGTTTATGTACCTTGTTGGTCCCTAGACCCTGACTTGGGCGGGGGGTCTAGAGCAAAATCCCTACTTGTTTGTAATGCTAGATTTTGATATGGCAGTATCAAATCACTCGAACATGAAACAATATTCAAAATATATAAAGAAATAATTTCAATCTTACCAGATTATGAATAATTAACACAGAAGTGCTAGCAAAACTCAGCTGAGCTGCTGGCTATAGGATGGCGTCCCTAAATTTACTTCACTTGCTTTCATATGGGAAAACACCACACTTTAAAATCTGTGTCTAACACTGAACAATTATTGAAGAATGACCCCAAATGCGCTCTGAGCGCTAATGATATGCTTGTCTGTGGCCAATCACTGCCTAGTTGTACTTTAAATTTCAAATTTCTACACTAAAGTCATTTCAGTCATGCTTCAGTCAAGTATGGATGGTTATCTGTTAGTCTGTCCGTCTCTACTTGTGTTTCTAAAAAAAATGTGCTTGATTTTTGAAGCAACCTTTCTCTCCCCTTAAAATATTGTCGTAAAAAGTTATATTTAGACACAGCTACCGCTCAAAAACCCTCTCCTCCATAATAAGTAACTTTGAACACTTGCGTCCCCAAGGTCGTGTTTTGTGTTCAAATAACGACACTTTTTATTCAAGGCAGTCTGTGGCTGATGTAAACTACACTGTCTTTTGTCATTATTTTCAATATTATCTATCCGTCTGTAAAATTAAGATCATATTATTTCATTGCTCAGAATAGGCCATCTGGCCAGCTAATTTTTATATTCCTAACATTAATATTAAGAAAAATTACTTTTTAAATTTTTGTAATTTTCCTACCATCCGCGTTCTGCCGCTCAATTCAAATCAAAAGCTTGGTATCGTAAAAGCGTCCATTCCGTACCTCGTGTCAATTTGGGGGACGTGAATTTTTTACTTTCCGCCATCCCCCCCAATTGCGTCTCCTTAGCCTTGCTACGCAATCTTTCCAGTCATATTTTTTCCTTTTTGATCCTCCGTTCCCCTCCTGTCTAGCAAGTCAATTTTATGGAGGGTGATGACCCGCGGTCTAGGCGATCATGTACATCAGCAGCCTACGCATTATGTTTTTATCCTTAAATGTTATCTTTTGAGTATTTTACCGTTGTATCTCTGTCAATTTCACTACAGTGATGTGTATGGAAGTTTTGCAGTCGACAGGAGTACAGTCAGTCGATGGGTTCAGAGAATCAAAGAATCAGGAAATGGAGATACGGAGCTGCTTGATCGGCTGCGCTATGGACGTCCTGCAACAGCCACCAACGCAGAAATGTTGAAATGCGCTGAGGGCATTATTGTTACTGATAGGCGAATCACTACTCAACAATTAGCCTTACAGCTGTCAGTCAGCATTGGTAGTGCAAATGCAGTTATAAAAACTCTCGGATTTTCTAAGGTTTGCGCAAGATGGGTTCCTCGAAGTCTTACAGATGACCACCGATTGCAAAGGAAAGCAATTTCTTCTGAATTGTTGGAGCGTTTCAATGCTGATGGAGAGAACTTTTTGGCTAAGATCGTTACAGGTGACGAAACCTGGGCATATCATTTTGAACCTGAGACAAAAAGACAGTCAATGGAGTGGCATCATCCGCAATCACCACGAAGAAAGAAATTCAAGACAATTCCTTCACCTGGAAAGGTCATGATCACTGTCTTTTGGGACATTGAAGGTGTGATTCTTGTGGACGTTATGCCAAGAGGAGAGACAATCAATTCGCATGCTTACATTAAGACATTGAAAAAACTCAATCAACATTTTCGCAGAGTTCGGCCGCACAAGAATCCACCAGACCTGCTTCTCCTTCACGACAATGCGCGACCTCACACAAGTCTGGCAACTTACTTACTTAGTCGTTCCCCTTCTACCGTGAGGTGTAGAGGTTTGGAAGAGAGAGCGCCAGATCATTCTATCAGCTGTCTTCTTCCTGGCCTGGTTCCATTCTAGTCCTCGGTCCTTCAAAGATTGTCTAATGTTGTCCTCCCAGCGAACTCTGGGTCGTCCTGGAGGTCTGGATCCCTGGCTCTTTGTTTCCCATGCTTGTCGTGGTAGCCGATCTTCTCCCATTCTGCAGACATGGCCAAACCATCTTAGTTGGGACTGTTCTATTTGGGTCTGCAGCGGATGGGATTTCAGGCCTTGACGGATCGTCTGGTTGCGGACCATGTCTCTTCTTGTTACTTCAACCACTTTCCTCAGATACCTCATTTCTGAGGTTTGGATCTGGCTTTTGTGGGTTGTAGTCATTGCCCACGACTCGCATCCATATGTCAAAACTGGGACATAGGTGGAGCGGTATACAGCCATCTTCGTTTTCTTACCAACCTCTTTCTTGCTGAGGAATCCACGATTTATGGCCTGAAAAAGTCTCCCAGCCGCTGCTTTTCGAGTGGCCAACTCTTCTTTGATGCCTCCCTTTCGGTCTATAATAGCTCCGAGATATTTAAAGTGGTCGACCTGCTCCAGGACCTGTTCTCCCAACTTAATCTGATGTTTTCTTTCTTCTCGTGATATCACCATGGATTTTGTTTTAGAGCTGCTTATGACCATCCCTCTCTTCTCCAGCTCTTCCTTCCAGACTTGCAGGTTGGATTGGAGATGTGCCTCTGATTTAGCAATCAGGGCAACATCATCAGCTAATGCCAGCTCCGAAATATAGACCTGTCTCATCTTCCAGTACCCCACTGAATACTTTCTTGTTCTCTCCTTACATGCCTTGATGACATCGTCCATGAGGAGTATGAAAAGATAAGGTGACAGGATATCACCTTGTCTTTACACCAGTGGTGGTCCTGAACTCTTCTGACTTATGGTTTGCTGTCCTCACATAATTTCTGCAAGACTTGTAGAAGCTCTGTATAGCATGAATCAGAGGTGCTGGAATATTCTTCCTTGCCAAACAGTCCCAAAGTTTGCTCCAGGGGACTCTGTCAAACGCCTTTTCCAGATCTATGAAACAAAGATGGATCTCACTCTTATACTCAAGGGCCTTTTCACTCAGCTGTCTGAGTGTGAAGATTAGGTCTTGAGTACTTCGGTTTGCTCGGAATCCGCACTGGACCTCATCCAATTGTGGCTCAGCTAGGCGTCGGAGTCTCTGCTCTAGGATTCTAGAGTAGATTTTACCAGGGACACTGAGAAGGGATATGCCTCTATGGTTTCCACATTGTCGATTGTCACCCTTTTTGAAAATTGGTGTTATGATGGCAATCTCCCAATCCTTTGGTATGGTCTTGTTGCACCATGCTGCCTGTAGGACCTTTAAGAGTAATAGGTCGCCTGATGCTCCCATGTACTTAACCATTTCTGGTGTTATACCATCATGCCCTGCTGCTTTGCCCATCTTGATTTTCTCTAGTGCTGCCCTTAGTTCTTCCATCTTTATGTCATCTTCACCATCATTGGTTTTCTCTTCTGTGCTAGTGGTTATCATTTCTGTTGCTTCACCATGCTCACCATCCAGGAGTTCTGAGAAATATTCTTTCCATCTTTCCATTACTTCCTTCGGGGCAGTAAGCAATTTGCCTTGCTTGTCCCTTATAAATTTGAGAGGGCATTGTTTTTCCTTCCTCATGTTCTTTAGGGTCTTATAGAACAATTTCTGGTTTTCTTGTGCATCTTTTTCTCGCTTTTCTCCAAATTCTTCCCAGGACTTCTGTTTTGCTGCTAGCACTTTGTTCTTTGCTTCTGTTCTGAGTATCACATATTCTCTATATTTTTCCATTTGTCCTGTTGTGTTTTTAGCTCCTAAGTATTGTTTCCATGCCATTTTCTTCTCTCTTATTTTCTCTTTGACTTCCCAAGTCTGGCAACACGGGAAGCAATCACCAAATTGGGTTGGACTGTACTACCCCATCCGCCCTATAATCCCGATTTGGCACCCTCTGATTTTCATCTATTTGGTCTACTTAAAGATGCACTCCGTGGGACAAGGTTTGAAGATGATGAAGAAGTGATTCATGCAGCGAAGAAATGGCTACATGATCAAGACAAAATCTGGTACGGGCTAGGAATACATGCACTTGTTTCGCGCTGGCATAAAGCCGTACAAGTTGATGGGGATTATGTTGAATAATACCGATGTTTACATGACATATCATTGTATATTGTGTATAAATTTCATGCTTTTTTAATAAACAGTTCCTGAGAAAAACGATGTGGTGTATTACTTTCTGAACGTCCCTCGTAACAACAAGCAAAACGATATTTGCCCATGTAACAACAAGCAAACAGATATTTGCCCATGTAACAACAAGCAAACAGATATTTGCCCATGTAACAACAAGCAAACAGATATTTGCCCATGTAACAACAAGCAAACAGTAGAACACGTACTCCAAAATTGTCGGCTCCACGAAAGGTATAGGGTGGCAGTATGTCCTTCTCCAACCCAGTTGAGGGAGAAACTGGTGACGAGAGAAGTCTGAAAGTTACTGCCAGCTTTATAAGAGACATAGGTGTAGTTATTTGAGAGCGAACGACGAAGTATAACAACTGCACACATGATGTCGTTGTCAGGGTAGATCTGTGTCGCGTTGTCCTTGTTATCACCACTATATGCCTAGAACCCACCTCACAGCCGAAGGCTAATCCTTTCGAGTTGACTAGGACAGAAAACAAAGGGGGAAAAATGCGAGGTTATTATAAAGAGATATCACACATTGAACCAGTGGGTTCAAATTCCGCTGATAACGTATAATTAGTAGTACTTGTTATATAGATACTGAAGACATGATATCTGCAAGCCTTTCACCACTGGATTAAATACCTTTGCGATACTTATTTTCCAAAGTGAACATTGCCTGTTAATAATCGAATACCGACGTTCCAAAAGTAGAATACAAGAAGAGAGTTCGGAAAAATAGCAGAACACGAACGACGAATGCAAATTGCAAGATCTTGAGTGATGTTTCTCAACACTTACCACTCAGCTTGTCGAGCGTTAGTTAGGTGGCAACTAACAACTCAGAACAGGTCCATGAATACCATTAGATACCCAACAGGGTGCAAATGCATGGAGGAACTAAACATTTGCATGCTCTAACTCATCATTCGACATATCAATCTTACAAACTTATGCACCAACTGAAGATCACAGCGAGGAAGAAATAGAAGAATACTATGAAGAGCTACAACACACACTTAAACCAGTCAAATCTACAGATGTTTTGATAGTAATGGGTGATATTAATGCAAAAGTAGGAAAAGGAAAATACAAGAAAATAGTAGGACAGTATGGATTAGGGACAAGAAATGATAGAGGTATCCAGTTCTGTGAAGAAAACCAGCTGGTCATATGTAACACCGTTTTTGAACACCACCCAAGGAAATTATACACATGGAAAAGCCCAGGAGATGTAACACGAAATCAAATCGACTATACCATGATTAAACATAGATTTAAGAACAGTGTCACAAGTGCAAAGACACATCCTGGTGCCGACATAAATTCAGATCACAATCCAGTCGTCATCAAAGTAAATATAAAGCTGAAAAGAGCAGGAAACAGAAGACAGGAGGAACCCCAGATAGAAATATCAGCGCTGAAACAACCAGATATAAAACAGAAATATTTAATCGTTGTCAAAAATAAATATCAACAGTTATTGACAGAAAGCATGGAGCAGTATAGAAGAGAAAACCCAGAAGAAAAAGCAACCGCAAAATGGGAATGCTTAAAAACAAGCATACAATCAGCAAATGCAAATTTACCTAAAAAGGAGTCTAAGAAAAAACAAATTTGGATGACAGATGACATCTTGAATAAAATGGCAGAAAGAAAGAAAGCAAAAAACACTCCAGAATATAAAACAATAGACAATGACATACGTACTATGTGTAGAGAAGCAAAAGAACGGTGGATAGAAACAAAATGCAAGGAAATAGAAGACTTGGAAGCAAAGCACATGACAAGAGATATGCATGAAGAAATAAAGAAATTATCAAATCGGTCGCGGTTTGCACAAGGAGGAAGCTGTATCAAGAACAAAAATGGTGTAATATTACTTGATGAGAAAGACATATCAAACAGATGGGCAGAATACGTAAAAGAACTATTCGAGGACAACAGAGGTAAAAAACCATCACCAGATTCTAATGAAGGCCCAAACATTCTCAGATCAGAAGTAGAGAATGCCATTCATATGATACAAAAAGGAAAATCAGCAGGCATGGATAACATAAAAATTGAAATGATAGAAGCTCTGGAGAGCTTTGGTATAGATACAATCACAGAAATATGCAACGATATATACAATACAGGATATATACCACACGACATGAAGACATCAGTGATAAGAATCTTTTTCTTATTAATGATGTCCACCAAATGATAAATATAAGTGGATGGAAGCAGACATCATCATCATCAGTTGATAAACTCTTAATACAAGACCCTTGCCCTGAGCAAGAGACATGCTGAGAAATCTGAAGCTCGCTCGAACATCACCAGAGTTAAATACTGTGTTGTTGTGTTGCTCGTGGTTCGAGTATGGAATGTCAACTTGACCTACGCAGTGGTGTGTAGACATAGATGGAGTGTATAATGTGCGAATGATAGGAAGAGTTCGTGGTGTTGACAAATGTTCTTTTCTCACACTCATGTATGGCTGGAAGTCATCGACACCAACGACTGTGTACCTTTTACTAAAGTTTAATTGGACGTACACACTCGACAGCACAGATAGTGACAAATCACAGGTTGGCATAATACATCATGGTACAGTGGATAAATGGTCTTGCAATGTTATGTTACATGGGCACTCATGTAGAATAATAGTATAATGGACTGTCAGTAGCCAAGCACTCAGTATTGCCCATATATATATATCAACTGAGTTTACTGACAAAGCACGTCAGATTATAAACAATATCCAAGATGGCTTCTAGACCTAATCTCGTCTAGCGAAGATTCCTTAACATAATGTCCAGCACAGATTTTTCCATATAATTATATTGAACCGCTAGCAATGGGTTCTCATGTGTAGCAGTGATCTCTGGACTAATCAAGCGATAATACGGGCATCCCTTTTTCTCTTCTTGAAAGTCACTACATGTTTGGTTCCAAGATGGCTTCACTCGTGAGCTGTCACTCACGTTTGGATACAGATAATGAATCTGTCCTAAAGTTAGTCATTCATTAAACATTTCATTGCTCTGTAGATTTGATCATGAACAATTGACTGCATTCTACAGGATATAGTGCTGCTAGGAATCAGAATCGTTTTTTTCATCTAGTTAGATGTATCCCCTCAGACGTACAAATCATCCCTATCGAAAAACGGTGGCTTCGTACGAGAGTTCAAAAGAGTATCTTTATTACCTTGGTTTTCAGAAATATGATTTTGCCATTCCTTGGCAATAAGAATGAACACTGGGGTAAAGCATACACGATAGGTCTAGACGACTATCACTTTCCCCAAAAACCACTGAGATCACTTTTTCCGGCGACAAGCCGACATAGAAAAAACACAATCCCATCAGGACGAAGCCAACTCACACACCTCTCGCGACACATCCGCCGAACAGCCTTTGACCTCTCTAGAGACAACAGAACATATAGTTCGACTTAGATATGTAAAGATATACAGATATAAGACAGATTCGTCCTACACAGACAAACAATACACATAAAATCAGGCCATAGATATTCTGAAGCAAGAACAATCTATTATTACCCAAACAACGAATAAATCGCAGTAAAATTGTATTTATCCGCTGAGAACTTTCAAGGGAAGTAACTCAATAATGACTTTCCCTTAAGCACTAAAAAGTATCTATTTTGTTTACAAAATATTTGCGAACATAACAAGTATACCAATGTATAATATTGTAAGATATCAAAGACTGCACGTAACAGTCTTACCACACCTCCCGGGAAAAAAAAATGGAACATTTTTTTTTTTTTTGAAATACATCTAGGAGCAACGTACAATAGGCTCACAACGCATGAATAATGCGCAGATGAAAATATCAGGAATACATATAACGCCTAATATGAGGCTAAGTCGACTTATGGAGCGACTGGTGAGAATGTGTCTCATAAACTGAGAGAAATTATTTCTCTACAAGTATATTTTTCCAGGAAGGTGTCATCAAAGTATAATACAATTCTGGCAATTACACAATGCCTAAAAAATTCATATCATCATTTCGTATTAGATATCTTAAATTTATGATTTATGAAGAAAAAATCATCTAAGCACAGCGGTGAATCAACATCAATGAACCGCAATGTAGTGATACAATCATTATATTATTAAATTACAAATGTGTATCTATCATGATATAGAAAAGGAACTACTATAGAACTAGACATATCAAGAAGTCTAAGCCCTAATAGTTATGTGGAATCATGTGGGCATCTTGACAGAATGTCTGCCATCACATTATCTGATCCACGAATAGCTCGCACAGAGAAATGAAAAGGTTGAAGAGCAATTGCATATCGAGTAGACCTCGAGCTCTTCAAATTCTTACTCTGTATAGCAGTAAGAGCTTTTTGGTCGGTTTCTACTATGAAATGTGCGCCAGAAGGAATCTCTGTAGTTTGAGGATCGACCAAACCATAGCTAATAGCTCACGGTCTAAAACCGAATAATTCCTTTCTGCCGCATTAAGTTTTCTGGAAATATACATTACAGGATGCAGAGTTCCAGAGTACTCTTGCATTAGTGCCGCTCCAATCCCAGTGGATGAAGCGTCACTACGAAGAACGAATGTTTTATCTTTAGTGGGTAGCACTAAAATAGGTGGTGTTGAAAACAATGTTTTAATCTTATCCAGAGAGCATTGGCATTCCTGAGACCAGTGGACCACATTAGGCGAACCTTTCTTTAGAAGTGTTGAAAGAGGTGCCATGATAGAGGATAGATTCTGAATGAATCTGCCATAAAATTGAATAAGACCTAACAGACTTCTCACCTGTTTTTTAGTCTTAGGGATTGAGATGTTAAGTATCTTACTAGTATTATGGTCCTCTGTCTTTAGGAAACCATGACCAACTCGGTGGCCTAGGAAAGAAATTTCGCTAAAACCAATATAGGCTTTAGAGGGTTTCGCTGTCAGGTTGTGCTCGCGCAAAGTAGACAGCAATTCATCTAACCCTGAATAGTGATCTTCCCAAGTATCGCTGAAAAGACAGATGTCGTCTAGATATGCAATGACATCTGACCGATAAGATAGGATTCGGCGCATCATGCGTACGAATGTAGCTGGTGCGTTCATAAGACCGAAAGGCATAAAATTCCATTGGAACAAACCTCTAGGTGTTGAAAAAGCCGTGAGAGGTTTGGCGCGTTCAGATAAAGGAACTTGCCAATATCCTTTAGACAAATCAAGTTTAGTGAAAAAATGAGATTTGGAGAGTCGAGTAAGTAGCTCTTCCAGTAAAGGCATAGGTTCGGCATCGAACTTCGTTACTTGATTCAATTTTCGATAGTCAACGCAAAGACGTATGTTATTGTCTTTTTTTACGCACAATAACCATCGGCGAAGAATATGCAGAGGTGGATGGTTCGATTATTTTCAAATCTATCATCTCATCCAACTCTTTCTCGACCTGTGCTTGAAAAATGTATAGGTATAGGATAAGGTCTAACCCTAATAGGAGTATGGTCAGTTAGAACAATGTCATGTTCAATGACATTCGTTTGTCCAGGGATGTCAGTGAGTACATCCTGAAATGTTTGCAACATAGTTGAAACTTGTCGCTGTTCTCCTAGAGACAAATCAGGAGAGACAGTAACGTTCTTCCATGATTCACTAGAATGAAGTGGGATCATTGGAAGAGGAAGATTTACATCTGAAAAACTTGTTTCCTCATCCTGTATCACGGACAGTGATGAGTAATGACCATGTTGTACTGGAGAATTGTCCGTTGCTTGGAAAATGGGTTGCAAATAATCCGGACGTTCATGGAATTCAGTAAGCATATTGATGTGGAAGGTTTTATGCTTCCCATCAATATCGACAATATAGTCGACATCGGAAATTTTCGATATTATATCGTACGGACCTTTCCAAGAAATAAGTAATCTGTTTTCCCTACAAGGTAGTAATACAAATGCTTTGTCACCAGGACAAAGTTGTCGTAAGCATCTCTTCTTATTGGCAAATTGCCTTGCCTTCTGTTTCGCAAATTCAGAAGAAGAAGTTGCTAATTTGCATGCTTCGATAATTTTTTGTCTCAACGCGATGACATATTCGTAGGATGACTTTGTGTCATCGTCAATATTGTCAGATGTTATGAGATCGTGAAGCAACGACATAGGGCCACGCGGACGCGCGCCAAAGACGAGTTCAAAGGGAGAAAATCCGTATGTTCATTGGGTACCTCTCTGTAAGCGAAGAGGGCCGCAGGTAAAACTCTGTCCCAGTCTTGAGGATGATCCTCAGTTATCTTCCCCAGTAAGTTTTTAAGTGTTCTATTAAGGCGTTCGACCATACCATTAGACATTGGATGGTAGATACTACTTAAAGATCTATCTACTGCAGGGTAGACATTACTTGAGACATGGTATCTGATATTAGTTGGGTGCCATGGTCTGACAATATCTCTCCGGGGAACCCCAGACGAGAAAATATAAGCCAAAGAGCATCTGCAATATCAGCAGTAGTAATGCTCTTCAGAGGAATAGCCTCTGGCCAACGTGTGCACATATCAACACACGTCAAGATAAACTGATGTCCTCTGGCAGACTTGATCTTAAATGGACCAATAATGTCTATGGCCATTTTTTTGAAACGGCCGAATAGGAATGTCCGCCGCCTGAATGGGTGCAGCATGCCGTGGACCTTTGGATTTAACTTCCTGACATACTTTACAAGATCGACAATAAATCCGTATGTCCTTGTTTACCAATGGCCAAAAGAAAGCCGCAAGGACTCTTGACTTAGTACGGGAAAAACCCATGTGTCCAGCACACTGAGAGTCGTGAGCGTGCTGCAAAATTTTAACTCTCAAATTCTTGGGAACCAGGATTTGAGAATGACTTGACGTATTGAACATTGGCCAGTGGCACGGGAAGGATCTACGAGTGACTGCCTAA